>OZ007496.1:263034171-263491671 GCA_963931805.1 Microdon myrmicae
TTGTCTGTTGTCTCCAACATATCATTTATGTGAAGGAAAAACAAGTTTGGAGCCAAAATAGAACCTTGAAGCACCCCCG
The DNA here is from genome assembly GCA_963931805.1 of Microdon myrmicae. Classification (NCBI taxonomy): domain Eukaryota; kingdom Metazoa; phylum Arthropoda; class Insecta; order Diptera; family Syrphidae; genus Microdon; species Microdon myrmicae. Next base: position 263,034,251 of record OZ007496.1, read on the forward strand.
AATTAACAGGATACAGATCCGAACGCTCGCCGTCCTCAAAAACATAGATCGATCTATTTTCGAGGAAGCTCTTCGTTCAGTCGCAAAGGTCTTGGGAAAGTCCATATGAACGAAGTTTGCTGAGCAATGCCCCGTGCCAGACGCAGTCAAAAGCATTGGAGATATCCAATGCGAACGCCCTTGACTCACCATGTCGTTCAATCGCAGATGTCCATGTATCGGTTATAAGTGTCAAAAGGTCTCCCGTGGACCGCCTGCCACGGAATCCGTATTGACCATCATTCAGAAGTCCGTTGCACTCCAAATACTTAACTAACTCAGTATTGATGACTTTTTCTATTACCTTAGAGAAAATAGACAGTAATGCTATCGGCCGCTAATTTTGTGGGAGACACTTTTTTGACGTCTTTGGGATTGGCTGAACTCGAGCAATTTTCCAGCACGCAGGAAAGATCCTCCGTGCATAAGATAAGCGGAAGAGTCTGCTAAGAACCGGCGATAGTTCTGGAGCACAGTTCTTAAGGACTATTGCTGGTATTTTTTTTTTTTTAGTTTTTAAACCACATTTATTTTCCTAATTCTTGTTACATGTATAATATTAGGGGTCCGTGTTAAACCCTCTTTTAGAGTCACAGTCCTTAAATTAACTTACTGGCTCTATGCGAGCTCTCTAAATTCAACATTTCAAATTCATTTTTATTTATGACTTTCGGCGTACATCTTTTGTTTTTGCGTATATATATATGAACATTAAGTAGGTAATATATTAGAGGGACTCCTCGTTTACATCTATATGTATACATTTTTATTATATATATATATATATATATATTTTTTTTTTTTTTTTTTTTTTTTTTTTATGACAAACAAAAACTTCAAAACGAAACTATTGCTGGTACTCCGTCCGGGTCGGTTGTCTTCCTACAATCCAGTTCACGTAGAATGCGTCGATGATGCGCGAACGAAATCTCACATCCCGCCTGGTAGACCGTACCGGCGCAATCACAGGTGGCTCCAAAAGGCCGGGGTCGAGGTTTGAATTCGCGGAAAATAAATTCGCGAACACATTAGCTTTATCCATTGAATTCGTGACTAACGTCCCGCTGTCTGTCACCAACGGAGGGAAGGAGGAGGACGCGAAGATACCACTGACAGCTTTTGCCTTTAACAAGAAGGAACGCGAACCAGTTGAGCACCGGAGGAGCTTATTGATCACCCTGTCGTTGTGAGCTTTCTTCGCGGTATCAATCGTCTGGTTGCACGCTTTCTGATTCTAACAAAATTCGTTCTGCTAACATCGGTGGGATTGGAGCGCCATTGCTTAAAAGCTCTATTTTTTATCGCTGTAATCTGCTCGCATTTTTTATCAAACCAAGGTTCTTCAGACGAACTTCTTTTGATTGAATATGGAATATACATCTCCATCCCCAGAAGAATAATCTCGGATACCGACTCCGCGCAAGCGTCAACATCGGAGTCCCCAAAGCATACCTCCAAGCATGGAAAGGATGCGAAGAAATCTCGTAAATCGTCCCAGTTAGCAACCCCATGCTTCCATACATGGCGAAGCTGCCTAGACCGGCTATTCGCTTGATATGCAAGTGCTTGCGCGACAGATACCAAGCAGTGATCTGAGTTTCCCAATGGCGCAGAAACATCTACGGTATAAATATTCAGTTCGGATGTAAAAAACAGATCCAGGGTGTTCGCATAATCGCCTCGGGCATACGGAACTCGCATTGGCTCCTCCACGAGTTGAGTCAAGTTGTAGCTTACAGCAAACATCTCCATCAGCCTCCCAGCTTCGTCGGTTCTGTTAGAATGTACCAACCAGCCGGAAGTGTGCACATTAAAATCGCCAAGGACAACAATTTCAGAAGCTGGGTGGTTGATCTGTATCCAGTCGATGATATGTGAAAGATGTTCGAAAAATGTCGCTGGTCGATCGTCATTCGGGGAGCGGTAAAGACAACAAAGAAATTTAACTGAATTCCTCAGTACGACCATGAACCATATGATGTCCATATTATTGGGTTCCAACGCCTCCATCCTCTGGCAAGCCAGATCGGACCGCGCAAAGACGCAGACTCCGCCCTTAAAACGGAGTCTCGAATATAAGTCGTATCCTGAGCAACAAAGATATGTCGAATCAATTGACGAATCGACCTGGGTCTCCGTGAGGGCAAGGATATCAGGTTTCGTTGTTTCCAAATATTGGTGGACGGCGTTTACATTCGTATTGGTGAAACCGATGCCACCGATGTTACAAAATGCCGTCACCAGTCAAGCGTGGGCAGAGCCTCGAGAGCGAGCCCGGTTATGCGATGACGAACCTCTTAAAGTTCGGTTATTTGTCATGATATCTGCATGATACATCTTTGGGTATGCTTCGAATGCGTCTGCGCTTTGATTCTACCTTTTCATAACATGAGTTGCAAATCAGAATTTCATTACGTTGAAATATGCTAGAAATTTACATAAAGTTCTCTACTAACGCCCTTAGATGTTGCCATACAAGTTCTCCTCATTTTTAAGCCACTTTTACACTCAAATTCCCTTAAAAACAGGTTGCAATCATTCTTTCTGTGGCGCTACTGAAGGGAAAAAAACTGCCAACTACCGATGTCCGAAGTAAGTTTTTATGTCGGAAGTGCAAATACATAAACATATCATGGGAGAACACCCAGAAGAAGGACAAAAAAGAAAACAGTATGTTAACTATTAGACTAATTAGTAAATGTGCGTTTAGGCAATGAAACCTTTGTCTATTCATTTGTTAAATGATTAAAAACAATGCATCCGAACGAGTAATCAATACACCAATCAAAGTTACACTGATTGCTTTTTGTGTTTCGGTGAGTCTTTCCGGCAAAGAAGATTTGCGTTGGAATTGACAATAATTATTTTCGGACAATGTGCTCCACATGAAGTCCCAATTGAGTTAAATTACCTCGGCGATTGCGATTATATTATGCTCTACATGGCGCAGCTGGCACAAAGAGGACTGAATTAACATATATACGGACCTATTATGTGTGAAAGAGAATCCGGGGACACAAGATCTCGGCCAAGTGTAACCGATGCCCATGGAGGCGGACAGTAGTGTGCCCAGTTCAAATGATATTCTTATGATAATGAGATTAATATTAATTTCGGTCACCGTCGTCCAAATAAATATTCAACATTAGTAAATTATGAATTTTAAAGTTAAACGGCTGCAGGTATAAAACTTGTTACATACATTTTTAAAGGTAGCTCAATGGGATTTTAAGTGATCTGATTTTTTGGATAATGTTCACGATAAATTAAATTAGCAAAATTTATTCGATACGAACAAAGGCTTTATGGTGTTCGGTGCCGTCGTGATGAAATTTCCTATGATTACTGAGATCGCTTTTTCGGGATGTGGACCTTCTGTAGTTGCTTCTATACGAGCGCCTTAATGTTAAATGTGGGTGACTACATATTGGATTGGATTCTTCCAATTGACCCTATTCCCTGTCCCGTTGAAATGAGTGGTGGCATCAAAAACGCATTTTCCTACTCATAGTAACATTGTTAAATATAGAACGTAACGCTCCGTAACTGCTGGTAGATGTTAACCCACACGATATACGGGATTTTATCGCTGTGCGCATAATGCAGACATCCCTAAATTATTTGCTAAGATTCGTGCAACTTTAACATCAACAAAATCAAGGAGACTGCACTTTCCGATTGTCAATTGACATAAACATACGTTGTAGGCATCATTGGTATATCAAAGCGATCCATTCAAATCATTGTAAAGGATGATTTGAGTTTATTTGAAAAACAGTATCGTGGTCAAGCAGCTGAATGTTGTTGATGTTGTCTACGATAATTATAGTCGGCGCCCTGAAAGGTTTTTTTTTTCTTAACCACTTCCATCGGCCAACCTTCGATAAGAGGTCAAGAATTTCTTCCAACAACCAGGCGAGATGCGCATTGGAACCAAACCTACCACTCAGCAGTTGTGGTAAACTGCAAAACTAGCTAGATTCGTTAGTTAAACCTACGTAGATACAAGGATAGACTGAAATGTATTGCACATGAGCTTCCAGAATGCCAATGAAATGACTTTCTGAAGCGCACCTGGCGCTAAATGCTAGTAGCATTCTTTCTTAATACGCATGCGCAGGCCCGGTGTCGAGCATTCGTCCAGTGTCTTTAGAGAGCAGGAAGTATGACAGCCTATTGTAGTACTAAGTCAACGTGACTCAAACAGCGTGCTGTTACCGAATTTTTAACTGCCGACAAAATGACTATTACTATTACTATTTATTGGCCTGTAGGAACCCGAAAGTTCATGACCTCAACGACTCGACTCCGCCATTGTTTCCTGTCCCGTGCGCTCTCCTTCCACGTTCGACCATCTGATCCGATCTCCTCAAGGTCCAATCTAACATTGCCCTCCCATCCCCGCCGCGGCAGCCCTGTCGGTCTCTTTCCCGTTGGCTTACCGTAAAGAATTCTATGCACGGTCCTATCGTTGCCCATCCACGCCACATGTCCGGCCCATCTTAATCTCCGCGACTTGATTACTGTCACTATTGTAGGTTTGCGGTATAGCTCTTCCAATTCGTGGTTGTGGAGTTTCCTCCATTGTCCTGACTCCTTGTCATATTTGCCGCCAAAGATACCCCTTAGGACTTTATTCTCGAATACGCGGAATTTGTTTTCTTCCCGTTTTGTGAGAGTGCACGTTTCGCATCCGTATAGAACAATCGGCATGATTATGGTTCTATAGACACGGAGTTTTATATTCCGTGATAGCAGTTTGGTTTTCAGCAACTTACTGACTGTGTGGCAACTAGCGTTGCCGGAGTTTAGTCGTTTGTTAATTTCCATCGACATTTCGTTACTGGCCGTCAGTATTGTTCCCAGGTATGTAAATTCTTTGACACTTTCGAACATCTTGCCCCTGATGTTTATGTGTGTTCTCTGAGGTCCGCCTGCTCTGACCATAATCATGTATTTCGTTTTGTCTTCATTTATTTCTAGGCCACCTCTTCTGCCGCTTAGATGATGATTTCACTGTTTTTCTTACATTTTCTAGATTGTCCCCCAAAACGGCGATATCATCCGCATATGCGAGCACTTGTGTGACCCCGTTCAGGGATGATCCGGCCATGTTGTCGTCTTGTACCTTTCTGAAGACATACTCGAGCACAAGGTTAAAAAGACATGGTAAGAGGCCATCGCCCTGTTTTAGTCCGTCCCGGATTTCGAATGGTTCTGAGAGCTGGTCTTCTATTCTAACTCGCCCTTTGTTTTCGTTCATGCAGATTTGAATGTGGGCGACATATTTTTTCGGGATTCTCAGCTCAACTACAATATGGTAGAGTCTTTGCCTTGCGACTGAGCCGTAGGCTTTTTTTGAAATTAACCAACAGTTGGTGTACCGTCTCTCCATATTCCCACTTCTTTTCCATTAGTTCTCTTATTGTGAACATTTGGTCGCTGGTTGACCGGTTCCTACGGAATCCGCATTGGCAGTCTCCCAATATGTCTTCTGCGTACGGTGTGATTCTCGCCAGTATGACATTTGTTAGTATTTTGTATGTGGTTGGGAGCAATGATATTCCTCTGTAATTTTCGCATTCAGATCAGTCACCTTTTCTGAAAATGGGTTCCTTATCCCATATAATTTTAATCAGTTGGTGTATCTTTCGAGCGGTTGCCTCTCCTCCCTACTTCACAAGCTCTGCCGGTATGCAGTCGACTCCGGGAGCCGTGTTGTTTTTCAATCGATTTATTGCGTCTACAACTTCGTCGAAAAAGGGCTCTGGGATCTGAGGCTCGGCTGTATGTACGTCTGGGTCGTTTATTGGTGGTTGATGGGTGCGCACATTGAGCAGGTTTTCAAAGTACTGCTTCCATCTTGTCACGATATTTTTTGTTTCTGTCACCAGACAACCATTTGTGTCTCGGGTTATTTTGGCTCTCCCTCCGTAGCCATTTCTAATTGAATTTATGCCGGTATACATACCTCTGCTGTTCTTTGCTCTGGCATTTTCTATAATTTTTTCAATCCGAGTCTTCTCCCATTCGCGTTTTTTGCGTTCGAAAAGTCTGGTTGTCTTTTTCCGAATTGTCGCGTATCTTATTGCGTTGACTTCATCATATGCTTCTAAATGGATCATTCTGAGGTGTTTAGGTTGTTCGATCTTTGTCCTGCACTCATCGTTCAAACCAAGGTTTGGACTTAGTTATTTTCTTAAATACTAATACCTCTTGGACTCTTTGTTTGATTGTGTCTCTGATCGATGCCCATTTAGTGCCCAGATTATTGGTTTCCTCTTCCTCACTACTGTCATTCTCTAAGATGCTAAATCTATTCGTTAGTTCGTCTTGATATTGAGCCATTTTGCGTAGGTCTTTTAGTTTATCAATCTCGAACTTTATGCTCGTCTCCCGTGACTGTCCATGTGGGTTTGCTGCAAGCCGACTTCTAATTTTGCCCATCACTAGAAATTCCTTTCCAAACAGCTCAACATTTGAAGAACAAATTTTTAAGGCAAGGTTTTCATCTCGAATTCCCATTCGACTATTGCAGAATATTCTTCTTTTCCCATTTCTTCTGATGAATGAGAGTATCGGCGGTGTATGCTCTAATGTTCGTCTTATGCATTGTGAAAGCACACATCCACCCTAACTTTCCTCAGAATGTATTTCATATAATCAATCTTTGGAATACTGCAATGCGAAATAATTGATTTAAAACTGTTTAAACATTTGCTGGCACATATATAAAAATATTTATGGGATACCACACAATGTCTCTTTCATAAATTCTTTATTTCTCTTTAATGCATCATATTGAAATAATAAACAGGTTGCTCTTGTTTTATTGCAACGATTCTTTTTTTCAAAATATACCAAGACTTTTAACATATGTCATTCTAAGAGTCAAACAACTAGCCAACATCGACAGTACTTTGGGTAGACGAATTATAAAGAAAGTTTTAGAAGATTACGCGAATTGTTGAATAAATACACAAACATATATATTCATGGGGTTTCAAATACATTTACGACACAAAGAAAAAATAATGACAAGAACGAATATATTATAAATTAAGATAATCAAACCAGCTGCATCCAAACTGGTAAAGCTAAGACATACTTTGTACATAAATTGGATAACTTCATGTCAATCAACAACTTGTATCTTTAGCCTTGAATCTCCATGAATTCCATTTGTTATTCCCTACGCTAGATTAAACAAATTAACTTACATAAATTGCTTTAACTATTTTTCCAAAAGCTGTAGACATTGTTTGCCAAACTCTTTCTAATCTTGTAATTGCTGCTTTAGAATTTGTTTAAAGTAAACATCGATTTGGTTGTGTTGTTGTATAAATACAATTAAAAATAAAAACAATTTCATATATAGAATGCGAATTATTGTATAAATAAAAGAAGATATATAAGACAAAATCATAGATATGTACGCATTGAAAAATTTCTTTTCCTTTTTAACACGAGGAATGTAAATGTTTACTACGAAGGCAAAACAAAACAAGAAACATTTTTCTTATTTTACGCGCATTATTGAAAATGTTTAAACTATAAAGGAAAAATTGAAAGAAATATACGTGTAATGTTTTATTATTAAAACTTAGTTAAAGCATATTAGATATTAAAATTTAAAATGAGTGGGCAAATATATTGTATGACATTTTGCAGGGAGTAAAATTTAAAATTTTTATTTCCAAGAACCACGAAGGATAAAAATTTATTGTAATTTCTATGAAATAAACTGAGAATGAAAATAGAAACATTTAGAATATTTGCTGCTTAATTTTGTGCAAGGTCATTGAAAAAATGGTTTTTTAACTTTTCTATATTATCGGATCGCATTTCCAATGAGCAATTCTAGTATTGTTGAAAATGTGTAATGATCTGTATGCAACGAACGGTAAGTTTGCCACCACAATGTAGGGTTCTATCAAACCACATCATCAAAGGCGACGTTGTAGGTTGAACGCAGATAGACGAGAAAATATGCTTACTCACCAACATCGAATTATTTGACTACATAGTTTGAATAAATACTACCAGTAAGTACTTCAAAACCTTTCGTTCTTAGATTCAGTGTAAAAAACAAAAAGAGGATATTTTGCAGAACTTTTCGCAACCGGTAAAAAACTTTTAAATAGCAAATCCAATCCGAACGATTATCAAATAGAGGAGTTGTTTTTTTTTTTGATCCTCTATAGTTGATCTGCATATTCTCTGACCCATAGGAGTTGCGAACAATGACAAAGAAATAAAAACCAGAAGAAGAAGTGTGGCGGTTCCGCCAAACCCCACTGTTACTTAGCTGAAGACCCCCCATAACTACAACCCAACTCCCATTGTTTCCCGCCAATGCAATCGCATTGGCACCTGAAAACATTTCCTTTCTCAAGGACATTAATGCTTTCAACGCATTTCATGAAAATACCTGAAAGATTCTGTTTACACATCCAATGCACCAGTAGAATTCGCTGGAAAATAATTCGTCTGCATACAAGTATCATAAGTAGGAAAACTATTCCGGCACCATTGTTTGCCAAGCAATCTTGTCCCTCATGTGCACCCTAATCTTCCCACATGTACATATCTAGCAGACCCTTTGTCCAAGGGACAAAAAGCAAATACCGCATCTAGCGTCATGTGCCATAAACCGAATTCCTTCGCCTGTAAACATGCATAATATTCAACCCATGATTTGTTTTCCTACTAATATGCAATCAGCAATTTCGTACTTTCCCACAAACGATTTTCCCTGCATACACAAATGCAAGCAGGGGATTCGTTTAGTCCACCAACCCATTAGCACCTTTTCCCAATGTCTATTCGTATATTTACACAAGGGCATCACTCATCTAAGACTTTTATGATGCCCTCGTCTCATCTTTTCCCTTACCACATTTCTTCGAAGCATCGTCGTCTATTTATTTAGACGCGATGCACTTCATAGACAACGATCTTCTCGATCCCTTTGTCCTTGCCGCCTGCCTGCTTTGTTTTGCCATTGCCTTCGCGGATGGGTAAACAACACAGATCTGAACGATCCCACACATGCCACCATGATCTCCATTACGAGATCTGGTTTTCTATTCCACCAAGAGAGACTTTACGTTTCTCTGGTGGTAAGTAAATACATATCCTTAGTGGAGAGGATATCTACCACCACACCACAAACTCACCCAACGAGGTTTGAATCGTTGAGTCTAATTCCATCCGTCGACCACCACGGTCGTTGCCGTGAAGTATCAAAACACTAACATATTTAATAATGGCTAAGAACAAAGTTAATAATGAAAGTGAAATAAAATTAAAAAAACATTTACATCAACAATTTCACCAGTGGTTTTTATTGATAGAATAAAACTAAACAAAAATGAAACGAGTGTCTTAATACTTCGGCTGTAGTTTCCGGGTGTTGCGAGTGTGTTTTGTTTGACTTGCTCCGTGTGTTGCGAAGTTTTCGTTCGATGTTTTAGTGGCGGGTGTGAACAAACGTGGCGGCGTTTCGCTCTTTTGATCGGTGAACAATTACTTCCAGTTTACTTTTCAGCAGAACTTTATCTTTGTGATGCTGGTGGAAGGAAGTGAATCTAGTGCCCGTATCTGGCACATACTCCTTCCCCACAGAAGCACATCTGTTTTTCAATAAAAATGTTAAAGTTCTTAGTGTTGTTTTTTACTCGAGGGCAATAGGAATTATTAAAACTCACATTGTATTAATATTGTCCGCAGACGAACGAAGGCGGAGGATGTTTTATTGAATCACTTTTCGGAATAATAAGCTTTCCAAGTTGTCTAATAAGTCAAAGTTCTCATTGTGAACAATTTCATCGCAGCTTTTTGACCATTCCTGAGTAAACTGCGAGAGTGGAACGAAAAAATCGACAGAGCATGTCAAAGTTCCAGTTAATTCAATAGCGTCAGGGTTTGTTTTTGTTTTGGTATGTTCGACAATTGAGTTCGGATAGGCACTCGTGGTTCGGATTGGTTGTAACATTTGTTTGAATTAAATGATATGGGGGTTATATGATAGGTACTTACCCTTATTAAGAAGAAAAAATTGACAACTACAAAAGTAGTATTGTGGCGTTTCCACCAAACGCCACTGCTTAGCTTTCCATTTAATAAGCTGAAAACCCATAGTTTTTCGCCAATGCAACTGTATTGGCATCAATAAACATTTCCCCCAGGGGCATGCTTGCATACAACGCAGCATTTTCCTGAAATCCAGTTCGGTTACGACACCACGTAACCGACAAAATCCTCCGAACTTGTCCATGGACATAAATGACAAAGATGTTAACACACACGTGCATGGCAAGTCACAGTGACGGACATTTTCCCCAAGGGCATGATCGCATGAAACGCATCATGTACCTAAAAAGCAATTAGGTCGCAACGCCAAGCAGCCGGCGCCCATAGTCCCTGTCGAATTCTACAGCACACAACCAGGAGATATTCGTTCTTTCCCCTTTTGCTGCCAGCACATCGGTCGCTAAACCGATCGATAAGCAAAGCATAACTCACACCTGGTGACCAAAAGGGATTCGAGTGTTGCATAAGGAAAATACCGCACACGACAAATCGACCCTTTGAAGACGCCAGCGATATGTGCACGACCAACGTAGATACTGTGCACAGTGCCGATCGTATAAACATTCCAAATTCCTGTCTATATGATGGTTTGCACTAGCTGCAACCACTTCTAGTAATTTACCCACTATTGAATGGTGGATCCATGGTTCGCAGACTCATGGACACACATCACGAGCGACCGAACTGACAATCGTGTATGTGTTTCGCGCCCCTTTTGCTGGGACCAATGTATGAAACATCATCCCTTATTGGTCACCGAAGCGATGGATGGAATTTGGTATTCTGTCGTTTCGGTGGCAATCATCAATCTCAAAACAGATTCCGTGGAGGCAGGTCGTGCGTTTGATAACGTCTTCGCTGTGTATTGTTTCTTTTATTTTTATTGTGAATTTATTCTAATGACTGTTAATTATCCTGGAATAAAACAATATTGGACCGATGTGTTGTGTTGAAAGGAATAAAAAGTGTGTTTTAATCTCATTCGAATACTTTTGGACTGACCACAATCGGGAAGTGCGTTGCTCGCCATTGAAATTCCTCGACGTCTATCCTTTTGCTACCTCTTCGTCAGTTGATCCGCCTTTATTAATGAGAACAGCATCCACGGCAGTGCATTGCACGATTCGATCCTCAGCTCCATTAATAACAAAGCCGAAACCGAAATGTTTACCCCACATTGGTGACAATCGACGGGGTAACTTCGTGGGATAGGAGTAGAACCAGTGCCAACGACGGCACACATACGTCCTACCCCATAGTCTATTATGTAGAAACGTGGTAGTCTGACAGGATTGGTGTTTACGAAAAATGTGAATTTTGAATACTAGCAGTGCCATTTCTAGCATTTATTGATAAATTAACTTTTATTCTTGATCGTCCTAAACCATCTAATATGTAATATATTCGAGAACGTTTGAGTAAGGCCTGCATCTGCATTTTTGTGAATATTAATAAATCTATACACTAACAAGAAACAATATCTGCTGGTTTAGTCTTTCTTGATTATGCGATTATTCACACGACTCACAACTGGTCGCTACCACAAGCCAGTGTAGTCAACCTAACGATGTTGCTAAATTTGGAAACATTTCCTGATTCCAGATCGATGCTCTAAATAGTGAACAGACATATTCCAAACATAATACGAAACGGTACATTTCGACCTAGTGGTCAATATGATCGAAAATTGGGCAATGTTGCCAAATTCAAATACGCCAACATAATATATTATTATTTTTTTTTATTATTTACTGGCCTGTAGGAACCCGGAAGTTCATGACCTCACCGACTCGGCTCCGCCATTGTTCCCTGTCCTGTGCGCTCTCCTTCCACGTTCGATCATTCGATCCGATCTCCCCGAGGTCCAATCTAACATTGTCCTGCCATCTCCGTCGCGGCCGTCCTGTCGGTCTCTTCCCCGTTAGTTTACCGTCAAGAATTCTATGCACGGTCCTATCATCGCCCATTCGCGCTACGTGTCCGGCCCATCTTAATCTTCGCGACTTGATTACTCTCACTATTGTAGGTTTGCGGTATAGCTCTTCCAATTCGTGGTTGTGGAGTTTCCTCCACTGTCCTGACTCCTCGTCACATTTACCACCAAATATACCCCTTAAAACTTTATTCTCGAATACGCGGAATTTGTTCTCTTCCCGTTTTGTGAGAGCCCATGTTTCGCATCCGTATAGAACAATCGGCATGATTATGATTCTATAGACACGGAGCTTTATATTACGTGATAGCAGTTTGGATTTTAATAGTTTACTGGCTGCATGCCAACTAGCGTTGCCGGAATGTAGTCGTTTGTTAATTTCCTTTGACGTTTCGTTTCTGCTCGTCAGTATCGTTCCCAGATATTTAAATTCTTTGACATTTTCAAATATCTTGCCCCTGACGTTTATATGTGTTCTCTGAGTTCCACCTGCTCTCGTCGTAATCATGTATTTCGTTTTGTCTTCGTTTATTTCTAGGCCCACCTCTTCTGCTGCTTGCATGATGATTTCACAGTTTTTACTTATACTCGTAGTTTCGAGATTATCGCCCAGAACGGCGATGTCATCCGCATACGCGAGCACTTGTGTGACCCCGTTCGGGGATGATCGGGTCGTGTTGTCGTCTTGTACCTTTCTGATAACATACTCGAGGACAAGGTTAAAAAGGCATGGTGAGAGGCCATCCCCTTGTTTTAGTCCGTCCCGGATTTCGAATGGTTCTGAGAGCTGGTCTTCTATTCTAACTCGCCCTTTGTCTTCGTTCATGCAGATTTGAATGATGGCAGCATATTTTTTCGGGATCCCGAGCTCAACCACAATATGGTAAAGTCTTTGCCTTGCGACTGAGCCGTAGGCTTTTTTGAGGTCCACGAACAGTTGGTGAACCGTCTGTCCGTATTCCCACTTCTTTTCCAGCAGTTCCTTTATTGTGAACATCTGGTCGCTTGTTGACCGGTTCCGACGGAATCCGCATTGGTAGTCGCCCAATATTTCTTCTGCGTATGGTGTGATTCTTGCCAGTATGACATTTGTTAATATTTTGTATGTGATTGGGAGCAATGATATTCCTCTGTAATTTTCGCATTCAGATCAGTCACCTTTTTTGAAAATGGGTTCCTTATCCCATATTGTTTTAATCAGTTGGTGTATCTTTCGAGCGGTTGCCTCTCCTCCCTACTTCACAAGCTCTGCCGGTATGCTTTTTTAAAGTCAACGAACAGTTGGTGAACCGTCTCTCCGTATCCCCACTTTTTTCCAGCAGTTGCCTTATTGTGAACATCTGGTCGCTTGTTGACCGGTTCCTACGGAATCCACATTGGTAGTCTCCCAGTCTCTTCTTCTGCGTACGGTGTGATTCTCGCTAGTATGACATTTGTTAATATTTTGTATGTGATTGGGAGCAATGATATTCCTCTGTAATTTTCGCAGTCAGATCTATCGCCTTTTTTGAAAATGGGGATGACTATTGAGGTTTTCCAATCTTCCGGAATGACTTCCTTGTCCCATATTATTTTAACCAGTTGGTGGATCTTTCGAGCGGTTGCCCCACCTCCATGCTTCACAAGCTCTGCCGGTATGCAATCGACTCCGGGAGCCTTGTTGTTTTTCAATCGATTTATCGCGTCTACAACTTCGTCGAAAGAGGGCTCTGGGATCTGGGGCTCGGCTGTATGTACGTCTGGTGCGTTCATTTTTAGTTGATGGCTGCGCACATTGAGCAGGTTTTCAAAGTACTGCTTCCATCTTGTCACGATATTTTTTGTTTCTGTCACCAGACAGCAGTTTGTGTCGTATTATTTTGGCTCTCCCTCGGTAGCCATTTCTAATTGAATTTATGCCGGCATACATACCTCTGCTGTTCTTCGCTCTGGCATTTTCTATGATTTTTTCAATCCGAGTCTTCTCCCATTCGCGTTTTTTGCGTTTGAAAAGTCTAGTTGTTTCTTTCCGAATTGTCGCGTATCTTACTGCGTTGACTTCATCATATACTTCTAAGTGGATCATTCTGAGGCGTTTACGTTCTTCGATCTTTGCCCTGCACTCATCGTCAAACCAAGGTTTGGACTTAGTTGTTTTCTTAAAGCCTAATACCTCTTGGGCTCTTTGTTTGATTGTGTCTCTGATCGATGCCCATTTAGTGCCCAGATTATTGGTTTCCTCTTCCTCACTACTGTCATTCTCTAGGATGCTAAATCTATTCTTTAGTTCGTCTCGATATTCCGCCCTTTTACGTAGGTCTTTTAGTTTATCAATCTCGAACTTTTTGCTCGTCTCCCGTGACTGTCCACGTGGGTTTGCTGCAAGCCGACTTCTAATTTTGCCCATCACTAGAAGGTGATCGATGTCGCGATCTGCTCCTCTATATGATCTTATGTCATGGATGTTCGAGTGGTGTCTTTTGTCTATGAGGAAGTGGTCTATTGGTTACGCGCTACGCCGTCGGGTGATATCCATGTGGCTTTATGGATTTGCTTGTGCTTGAACATTGTGCTTTTCACTACCAGATCTTTTGAGGCTGCGAACGTGATAATTCGAATACCATTATCATTTGAAACGTCATGTAGGTTTTCTTTACCTATTGTTGGTTGGAAGATATCTTCCTTTCCAATTTTCGCATTGAGGTCGCCGAGGAGGATTTTAACATCGAATGATGGGATCCCATCAAATACTTCCTCTAGGGTCTCGTAGAATGTGCCCTTCGTCTCTTCGTCGGTATATTCTGTTGGGGCGTGTACGTTTATAAATACATATTTGTACCATGGGCCCTGTATTTTTAGCACCGACATTCGGTCTTTAATGAATTTCACATCTTTTACATGGGGCGTAATCTTCTTGCTTATGATGAAGCCGGTTCCGAGGTTATGTGTATCGGTACCTCTACACACCAGTGTAAACCCGTTGGTTTCGATTACTTGATGTGGGAGTTGAAGTTCCTGAAGCGCGACGATGTCCATTTTATATTGTTTCGCGTTTTCTACAACCGTCTGTATCGCGCCTGGTTTATATAACGTTCGAACATTCCACGTGCCGACGCGTATATCCCGCTTTTTCAGTTTTCCCTACGTCTTCTTTTTGCCGAGTCGGTGTTTTCTTGATGATTTTTTCCCTCATGGTAGTGTCGGCTCACCACACCTACGCCTACCGGGTTTTTCGTGGGATTGTTTTTTGTATATTGGTTATTCATTTTTGATCCCACGAGAGTTGGGGTTTCAAATAGTCCGCCACATCAGAGCCCCGTTTTGATGTGGTAAGGTCTGCTTACTGCTCTGATTCGACCCGGTGTCAGAGAGGCGCCGTTATAATACAGCCGGTATACCCCTGGCTGCAAACCATCCAATAGGCACGGTGACGCGTAACACCCTGGATTAGGGGTGGTAGATCTTTGTGTGTTACTCCTCGCTAGCCTGTCTGACATGGGTGACCCTACTGGAAGCGTATGCTTCCGTCAGCATAGCCTGAGTGATTCATTGTAATTTAAGCCCCCGCACCACGTCAAGGTTTCTACCAAGCGGGGGCAACATAATATACCGACTATTAATGTTGTTCAATACGACAGCATTGCATTTGGCGCTAACTGTGACGTGATTTTAATGATATTTGATCTTTGATTCGATTTCCAAGACATCTGGACAAAATATAGTGTAAAACTATTTATTTCCGAAGCGTGGACGTAAAATTAATTCACAATGGCAATTCTTATTACTAATAGGGGTTAGCGTAGCTGATTTGTTAACATTTGTAAATTTTACAACATTGTGCCGTTGGTGTAGCTTTCATAATACTTGATGTTTGATCTGATTTGCTAAGACTTTTAGGCAATAAATATTTGAAAAACTGTTTATTTTTAGATGACGAATGTAAAATGATTCGGAGTAGTATAATCATTATTATTAGTGTGGCGGCCGATATAGTTAATGCATTAATGATTATAAATATGGCAACACTGCACCAGACACTAACGGATGATTTTTTAACCAAGTTGGTAACATTTCTAGATAATAAATAATGGTGTAGTCGATGCTAAGTTTGGCAATATTGCCCAATTCCAGTCGGTCATACATCCGTAAATTAAATATGAAATTGTAGTTAGACCACACCTCTTTGTGACCAGTGTTTACCGTTTGAAATAATAGTGAAGAAGATCGTGTGATTCGAACTGGCGCTATGACAACTCGAATCACGAAAAAAATGTTACCTAAGCGTTACTCATCAGGCTACTGACCGTGTTTAGAATTTGATTTCCAAACTCGACTATATTCCACTGATGTGAATTATTTTTATTATTTATCGCTTGGTATACGGTTCTGATGTATTTTTCTTATTCGATTTTTTTCGTTCGTGTTCTTCACTATTTTTGCCTGTGCATTGTGTGTATCTGTTGTTAGAGTTGCCACAAGTGTGATTGCACAATGTTGTCTCCGTCTGTCAAACTCACTCAGCGAACCATTCATTCTTCTGACAATCGTTATGCTGTGTCTAAATTTAGGAACAAAATGACCTACGAGAATGTCGGCCTCTATCTTTCATACCTCCACGACAAAACTGACACGGTCTGTTATGAAGGTAAAATAAAAACCAGCGTAATGGCCTCCATCCAGCAGGAAGGTCTACCCACCGACTTTCCTAGCCTTCGCAGCCTTTTCGTTAAGTTCCATAAAAACCTCGATGTGCTCCCTAATAAAGTGCTAAAAGATCTGTGGGGTAGAAGTATGTTGTGCGGGCGTACTGCACTGGTTCACTTCACATCCCCATCATTCACTAAATGTTCCACCGAATACAACGCACAAACACGAACCTCAGCAACGCACCGCCCTCCAGGAGGAAAATTAAATACCGATGAAAGGAATCACACTGCACATAGTTTCTGGATTATTTTTATTGTTCACTTGTTGTAATATGGTTTGTTTGTTGTTTTGATTTAGCAATACATGAACGTAATTATGGTATAATGAAGCCAATTATGGATATAATTAATTTAGAGCAATTATTAAAACATGATCAAAGTTGCAAATTTATAGTTAATTGTATAGAAAATAGATAAATTGTTTATTGTTTGTCTTTTACATTATTGTATGATTTAATCTGTATAACTACTTGTTTTGTTATCTAATTGCCCAGCATCTTTTAAAAACCACAAAGTACTACACCACACTAACTTCTTCAAAGGAAAACACTCGACTCGGATAAAACTGGTTTCGCACCGTACGACCCGACCGCCACGGAGATTGAATTACGACTCAAACGATATCCTCTCCACTAAGGATATCGTTTTTTACCTACCACCAGGGAAACGTAAAGTCTCTCATGGTGGTATAGGTGGGATCGTTGAGATCAATGCTATTCACACGTGCAGAGGAACAGCGAAACAGGCAAGGACAAAAGAAAAGGCGACCAAATGGTTCGCTCTTTAATGAGGGTCATGTTTATACAATGCCTCGTCGCTATTTTCGACGTTAGGAGAAAAAGGTGCTAAAAGCAAATTGGATGTTTATGGCATCTCTGGCTGCAATAGAAACCGGGTTCATATTTGCATTAGGAAATGCTGGAGAATTCGGTTTCAGCGTATATTGCGCTAATTATATGCAGCTGCTTGGGTTGTTTGTTGATAAGACAAACAAAAAAAGGTTGCCAGGCAATGTATATGAAAAGGTATATGGCGCGGCTGGGGAAAATAGACGGCGCGATATTTATGGTATTTGTCTGGTACTAAGCAGACAAAGAAATCTTATGAAAAATTGTATGCGAAGGGATGCATGAAGGTAAGTTTTCTTTATAGGGAATTTAGGGTTATAATAATTGGGCCTGTTTGATGCGTGAAGCATCTAAGATGCTAATGCGAATTGCATTAGCGAAAGCTGGTGCAGACCCGGGTTATGGTTATGGGGGTTTTTTCAGGAAGGCGAGCCGTGGGATCTGGCGGAATCGCCACAGATCTCTCTGCATTTCGCCAATATATCGATAACAAAATGACCTATCCGAATAATGACATGCACTTTTGACCCTAATCAGTCGCCCTCTCCTCCCTCTTATAATCTCAGTAACCTCAATACGCTCCCCCTAACCGTCCACTATCAGAATGTTACAGGTCTCCGCTCCAAAACGCAATCGACTCTGGAAAAGGCACATCCCCTCCCCTTCGACACATATGATCTGACTGAGACCAACTTTATCCATAGTATTAATAGTATTGGCTGTTGGATAGTATAGTGGTTAGTATACCCGCCTGTCACGCGGAACACCGGGGTTCGATTCCCCGCCGGGGAGCCTCTGGCGCAAGACTAATGACTTTGCTCGTAAAAAAAAACAAAACATTATGGAAAATTTAACAAGCTTCAAGACTTGCTAGATAAGGCCAAGACCGGTTCCCGGCTGTAGTGCCGATGATGATGATGATTAATAGTCTTGAACTATTCCCTCCCTCCTTCAATGTTTTTCGTGATGACAACGCTCATCGAGAAGGTCCCAATACGCCATGCCGTGGAGTGCTGCTTGCCACACATAACAGACTCGTTTCGTCTCCGTTTCTTCTTCTCCGGATCTTGACTAAGTCGCAATAAAAATCGACAAGTGCCCTAAGTCTCCTCATTATCTGCTTCTATATACCTCCTTCACGACCCATCGTGTCATACGAACTCGGAATAGAAGCGGTAGATAACCTAACCGAATTGAGCACCTCCCTAGACGATATCGTCGTTCTTGGCGATTTTAACCTCCCCCATCTCCAATGGACATTGCCTTCTACGTCTCAAACCCCACTAGTTTCAAGGAAAGTATTTTTATAACGGTCTCACCGACTCATGCCTCCATCAAATAAGCAATGTCCCAAATCATATGGGGAGACTGGACCTCGTATTCACAACGGATCCACTCATGTCCCCAGTTGCCCCTAGTCCACACGCCCTGTCTACCATTGATAATTACCACCCGCCGCTGCTCTTATCCATATATCTTGATCATGAAACCCACCCTTCTCTACCTCACGACAGCGTTTCCTACAACGTCCACAAAGCTTACTTCCGCCTTCTAAATGAGCATCTTAGCAAAACAGCGTTTCGCTTTGATCATCTGGGGGTAGAAGAAGCTACTGCCACTCTCTATAAGGAGATCTACTATGCCATCGGCCTATATGTCCCCTATTCTCGTCACAGGTCATCGGTTTCATCGCCGCCATGGTACAACCGCACATTCCGCACTGTTCGGAGCAAGAGAAATAACTTGTGGAACATTTTCCTCAAAACGAGTTCCTTCCAAAACTACTCCAACTATCTCGGTTCCTTTTATAAATTTTCCGAGCTCTACAACTCCCTCTACTCCAACTAGCTCACAAAAACACAATCCAATTTGACCAGTGACCCCAAATCTTTTTTCCACTTTATAAATTACAAACGTAAATCCGACGCCTATCCTAACTCCCTTTCTTATGGAGCGACTACTTCAACCGACCCCCTAACTACTGCCAATCTATTCGCTTCGTTTTTCAATAAATCCTTCACAGACATATCCTTCGAGCCCAATCCGCCTTACTTCAAAGACTTGCCCGAATTCTCCCTCGGCCCCTTCACCCCTCAAATTATTCAGCGTCACGCAGTCGAGGAGAAATTAAACTTACTCAAAGACGAGTTCAGCCCTGGACCTGATGGACTCCCAGCTGAATTTTTAAAGAAATGTTCCTCTTCTCTTTCTCTCCCGATATCAAAGATATTCAGTCTATCCCTTTCACAAGGTATCTTCCCTAGTACCTGGAAATCCTCCTATGTCACCCCCAAAAGGAACCTAAAAACGATATAAGCAACTACCGTCCCATCGCCAAACTGCCTCAGATCCCTAAACTGTTCGAAGGGATTCTTTACAACGCGTTATCTTTCCGTTGTAAATCCATCATCTCACCCAACCAGCATGGTTTCCTTTCGGGTGGGTCGACCACAACGAATCTGATCGAGTTCTCATCCCATACTCTCCGTGCCCTAGAGAATGGCAACGAAGTCGATGTAATCTCCACCGATTTCAGCAAGGCCTTTGACAAAATCTCCCATAATCTCATCCTTTTTAGGCTCCGTAGGTTTCGAACCCCTATTGATCAAGTGGTTATCCTCTTATCTGAAAGATCGGTCCTATCGTCGTTTTCTGCATTTTGCCCTCCGCCGACTGAACTGGGTGAATCCTCGAATTCTCCTCCCGCACACAAGCCTGCTCCATCTGATTAACCTCAGCAGACTTGGGGAGCGCAGAACTCTTGCGTATATCCTTTTCATACACGGTCTCTTTTCAGGCACAATCAACTGCACAAGTTTGCTCTCCATCATTGCACTTCACACTAACCCCCGTAACCTGCGAAACTCTCGTCTCTTCTATCTGCCCACCTACCGCACTTCTTACGGCTCTAAAGAACCCATTTCGCGAATGCTGAGGTGGGCAAACTCTTACCCTACCTTCTTCGATTTCCACCTTACACCTACTGCACTCAAACTCCGCCTGCTCTCGTTCCCCCCCTGACCTTGCCCCGCCCACCATCTATCCCCTCAAAACCTGTACACATTCCAACACATATGCCGTTCACTGTTCGCTGTCTTACATATGCCACATTTCCCACCCCCACATACACTCGCTCTTCTCCAGCCTCCTACCTCCCCCACCCCGAAGTCCTCTTCACGCTCCTTGTTTTTTTTTTTAATTATATGTTTTTTTTTTAATTATATGTTTTTTTCCAATTATGTATATATATATAATTTTCTTTTTGTTTTTTTTTCTCTTTTTTTAATTACTACTAAGCGTTTTAAGTTAGTTTATAAGGTGTTATATTTATTGTATATGTTGCTCTTGTCTTTTTTCAACATAATGCTGAATGAAGTATTATCAATTCGCGAAGGCTCCTCGATAGTATAGTGGTTAGTCCCGCTTGTCACGCGGGAGACCGGGGTTCGATTCCCCGTCGGAGAGCCTCTGGCGCAAGACTAATGACCATGCCCGGAAAAAACAAATCATTATGGAAAATTTAATTAAAGTCTCAGGACTTGCTAAATAAGGCCAAGACCGATTCCCGGTTGTAGTTCCAATGATGACGATGATATTTATTGTAACTAAGCTTGAAGCTAAATTCACTTGCCAGATATAAAAACGCCAAAATAATTCATCAAACATTGAAGTTGTTCAATATGACGACATGGTTCAGGACGCTAACGGAGGTGCGATTTAAATAATATTTGATCATTAATCCAATTTGCTAAAAATCCTAGTTAAAATACTTTTTATTTTCAGAGTATGAACGTAAAACAATAATAATTAATAGTATTATCGTTAGTAAGTTTTGGTACAGTAAATATGCCGTTGAATAAACTAACTGACAGATCGCATTAAAATTTCACATAACGATAGAGGACAGTTCTACCAACTTGGTGACAACATGGATAAGCCGGTTTTTTAAATGATCAGTTCCCGGCACCTTTTTGGCAAAATGCTAATTTAGAATTAGAACATTACAGATTATTAGTTGCTGATAAGTTATAATTTGTCAATATTTCAAACGCCTTGTGATATTGCTTTTAACCAACCAAGCAAAAGAGTTTAATAAAATACGTATAACAAAAGTTTAAGATATTGTGAGCCTTGACAATTGTGAACTTAACCACCCTATCTTATTTCACCTCGAGACTTGTAACAAACTTCTCTTCGTATTACTCATTCTGGTTATTACCAATGCAAAAGGTCTCTCTATATTATGATCAACAAACAACATTCAGATCGTGTTGCCAATCCCCTACCGCACTGCCACGAGAATGCTCGTCTAGTCGAATTGAATTCATTTACAATGGAAGAGTTAAGGCCTTCGGGTAGACTTAGCTGTTTTTCATTTGAGAATTCAGTTTTCTTCAGCTCTCGCAGGTGTCGTGATCAAGACGACCTGTTACGTATAATTTAAACAATATTTAATGTTTGTACTAATAATAAATTCCGCTAATTAAATTAAAGTTCTAGTAAATACATGATGTAAGGTTATACTCGGATTATTTGAACTCTTCTCACTTTTCCGATTTATATTTAATGTAAAAGAAAAAAAATCGAGAAAAAGCGGCGATAATTGGTCTCAATTTAGTATTACGTCAATCTTGGCTACGCTTTAGTGAATTATAATCCATAGTTAAAAGAACAGTTGCTCATTTCCTTTGTTCGTCCCCATTAGCCATTTATAATAAGTGCCCTTCCACGGAGTGAATACTTAAAACAGCTGATTACTGTAAATATTTGTGGCAATAAGAAACTCAAGAAACTCAATGCTAAAGTTGACTCGAATGACTCCAGTGGGCTAATTAATGTAAATCAAAACTTCGGCATTGTAAAGTGAATGCGAAATTAAGCACAGAAGGCAGAACGTTCGGAAATTGTTGAGTGATATTATAGACGTTGCACTTGGTCCCACACAACACACTTCTAATCTATTCTATCGGTGCTATTGAATGTAGTTGCCGCTAAAAATGTCCTACTTTTGTAAAGCGAAAAGCTGAAAGAGAGTTTACGATAAACAAAAGAGTTGTATGCGAACTTTATACCATGCGTGTGTATGCGGAGCATAACTGAACAAATATTGTATATTGTGTTGCGTTTTAAATGACGGGAGTTTGGATGCAGGTTCAAAGTTGCTTGTGCATTAACCTAATCGCTCTAGTTTCCAATATTGCAGTGCAATATCAAGAGTTCATTCACACCGATTTATCAAATTAGTTTAAATAGAAATTAGCAATTTTTTTTACCAATTGCCTAGTGTCTCAATATCAGTACAGTTGTGAATTCCGATGCAAGTTAGACAACTCTTTTTGTATCTCATTTCCGAGGCGTACTCGTTTATTTGGATTACTAAATGCGTACAATTGTTGTTCAATTAATGTTTTCCTGTCTGTCACAACTCGTAATTACCGCAAGCCCAAAACTTTACTTTTTGTGGAAAATGACCAAACGACCTGAAATTCAAGTAATCATCTCCTACGCTGCTTTGTCGTATATATCATAATCACGTATAGGCTTCTTCTTTAGTGTGATATTTTGTTTTACCTAGCCCGTCAAAATTACCCACAGGTAACTTCGGTGTGCCCATCAATGGTATTATATCACACAATTATTTTTAAATAAGAGAGCATGGGTGCAGTATACTCGAATCTTATACGTGCTGTAATTGAAAGGCAAAGGAAGTAAGTTATTTTGTAAATTTCCGGCGGATTCAATAAATGATTTATTTTGAACGGTATTACAAAAATTATGGAAGTCGACTGAGGTAATACCTTGTTGGGTTTCGAGATTTGGTCCGCATGGTTTTCCAAAAAAGAAAAGCAACAGTATTTATGTTACGTAATTCGTGGGAGGATCCTTTCGGTTCTCAATTCATCTAACGATATATTAGTTCCTACATTATTAACCTTTTAATGGATTTTTCCTGTTTCTTTTTATCGATTCAAGAAATCTTGATATTTTGGAAAGTTCTTCTTTATCCAATCAGTTCCCATCTGAATTTTGTACCCTAAATTCCGTAAAATCGGTTGTTGGATAACTGCAACCAAATATAATAACACAGTTTTCGAAACAGCCCTTACGTTAACTTCGAAGTAGCGCTTGAACATTTATATATTATCGTGTTACCAGAATCATCCGTCTCTAAAACACGAAAGCCCTTTTCTGGTCACGAATACGTGTATTTTCATAGAATAATCTATTAGTTAATGAAATGAATACTAAGCATCTATGCTAAATTTTTAATAAAAACTTTAACTATTAACCATCTACAGCTTGTCTTGAATGACGTCATCTGCAACAGTTTATAGATTTCATTGCCTCGAAGCCCCTCTTTCATTACTATACCATTTAAGTGGTAATTAAGTACAGGTCATCATGTCAAGGCGTCTGAAAATATTTTTTTTTTTACAAATTACTTCTTTTATACCAAATTGCTCCAAAAAAAAAAAAAGGATTGAGTACAGTTTGTACCCTATAGCTTCGATTTGAAAACCTTATTAATATGAAAGTTATTATTCTCTAAATAACTGTAAAACCTTGGAAAACAATAGATTGAAATGACTATTTTCGAAGTAAAACCTGTTTTGACATCATGCTTTCACAATTTTTAACAAATATAATTTTTTTGAATAGATCTTCCTATCAGAAGCCGCTTTTGGAAAGTTGGTTTGAAGTGGTCTACCAAACTGTTCTTAACCTTGCATGGAATTGTGTGCGGGGTCATCTGAACTTTGTAGTATATTTCTGTTCTAAAAAAATATATCAGCAATCGTTACGCCTGCAACGCTATAGAGCTTCGGCCTTCTCCTCTCGAATCCTAAATTGTGAGTAATATCTCAACGTCTGCAATTGCAAAACATGGTGAGTTAAGAGCATTCACATTGGATACCTTCAAGGCTTTTGTCTAGCACACTGCCTTACTAATTAAGTTTTGTCTAAGAATGTGTAATTTTCCAAAGATACAATGAGCACAGATCTCTGACATGCATGATTCACAGAGTTGTACAGTATGTAACAACACTTCACTTATCTACTAACCAACCCAACTGACTAAGGGGTGTTCCCTCGTGGGGCTGGTTAGATCCTTAACTTGGTCTGCTATTGCTTTCTGAGACCTCTCGTCTCGCTCTTTCGAGTTTGCGTAAGTTATTCTGCGCTGGATTATTAGACAGCAGTTCCCGGTCCAATACACCCCTGGCCACATAATGTAGGGGACAGGAAGGTAAACAGTTGTGTCCAGAACGGTTTTGATATTTTTGGCATTTTCCATACCACGACATGCCCCGACAATCTCTGTCTAGGGTGGTAGTCGTATTTTCGTGTGGGCATCTTATCCAAGCTTTAACAGATGGTATGAGTTTAAATATCCATCTACCATTTAAGCTCGTGTTCCATCGGGGCTGCCATAATACAACTGAAGTTACTCTTTCTTCTCGCTTTTTCATCGCCATTCCACCAGGCATTTTCCTCGTGGTTCGCCTTTTATAGGTCCAAAACATCTCCCCAGCTAGAATATGTGTATGGAAAAATCCGGCTATGACAAACTCTATTTCATCGGTAATTGTCCTGAAGCCGCATATAGTTCTTAATGCCTGTGTGTGGCAATCATCACTCAAGTCTTCAGTTATCTTGTTTGTAGAGTTTCTTCCTACAATGGCGCGGCATACGTTTATGCGGTGTATCTACCCATGACAGGATAATTCTCTTACTATACCCAGGTCCAACAGTGTTTGGAAATATTACGTTTCATAGCCGGTTAGTTCTTGTATGGAGGATTGTAGCTTCATCAGACGAATGGCTTCATTAATAGCCGCTTCTACCTCATTTATATGTTTACCAATCATTACAACTGCGATGAATCCAAGTATGTCCACTCCTTTTGGTAGTTTTGTTTGTAAAACTCGCTCGTTTGTTTGTAAACTTGCTATTGAACTGTATCAACCATTTCGCGCTTGGATAAAAAGTTGTCTCGGGAATCAATTCCGGTTGCTATAGACGGTATGTCTCGGATCTCTTTTCCATTAACTCCGGAGTGCCTTAAAATGCATGCACCGATCCTATTTTCGATGTGTACTAATGATTGGGTAGTATCAACATGCGATAACATATTCAGGGCATAGGGAGTCCATTCTTCTCTTCGTTTACGAACGACCTATTAACGCATTAACGCATCAACGTTACACTAACTGATATGCGTCCAGATCGCCTTCCTGAATAGATATCTGGGTAGGATCTTGTAATAAGAAAATGCTAATTTAGTTGACTTCAAGACACGATATACAACGTGTTCAAGTAAAACTAGATCAACTACTTACCATGAAAGGCCTGGTCATTAAATCTAATGCTCGGTGTCACAGTCAGCGCAAATTTGTCGAAGTATAAACATGTGCCGAACATTCCCAAGACCGCCTCAAGGAAATGGTGCTATTTAGGCTCTCTTTAGAGGGCTAAACAAATGTTTTACCCCGGCTCATTTTCTTCTCCATTACAAATCTCAAATAAGGCCTGACTCGAGTACTGTTCACATGTTTGGGCTTCTGTTCTTAAGCATGCTCTTGACTTTAATTGCAAACACTGCACTTACATCTAGACTTCATTCATCACACTGAAGAAGAATGGCGGACATTTGTCTGTCTTACAGGTATAATCACGGATATTGGAGTCCGAGATATTACTCAAAAGAACGAGATTTATTTACGCCCTAAAAGGTAGCTCAGCAATTTGTGATTCATCTATCAACTGCAAGTACACGTGTTGGGGTGTGCCAGCACGGGAGCGGGTTCACTTATCACCCACTGAGGTAAGGACAAAGCACAGATCGCACAGGAGAAAATAGGAGAAATAAAACACGGGGAGTTACGTTATAAAAGTTCTTTTTTTTTATGTTTTATTATTAAGTTTCGTATCAGTCTAATTGCACATCAAATGGTTTTAAATGTTATTTATTACGAACAGCCTAAATGCACATCAAATGGTTTTAATTATTATTCATTACGCACAGCCTAATTGCACATCAAATGGTTTTAAATTGATGAAATATGATATAAAACTAGCAATTCGCACTGAAGACTCGCTCTGAAGACTCGCACTGAAAACGCGTGTGCACTCCCAGGTGGTTATTACCCGACTAGCTTCGGCAGATTACTTCGGGACCCTCTCTACCCACCGATCACCCATTCTTGATCGCACACTCATCATTCTCCCATTTCCCCGCCCATTAAGGTGAATAAACTCTGGCGAATTTACCCAACAGTCAATGAACTTATGGAGAGTGTGAAAACGGCTACGGAGAGCATGACAATTTCAGGGTTGATTTGCTTTCGCTTGCAACGAAAGCGAAACTGTGGCGGTCCCGCCAAACCCCACGGTACAATTACCTGGAAAAACCCCCATAACTACTATCCAACTTCCTTAAGTTCGCTAATGCAATAGTATTAGTACCTGTAAATGCTTCACGCATTATATAGATCACCTTCTATAATCTTATAATCCCTATAAAGAAAACTTACCTTTTCATGCATCCCTTCGCATACAATTTTCCGTAAGATTTCTTGCTTATTTGGTATTCTAAACCAATTCGGTACCAGACAAATTCCTGTAAACAAAATGATTCGGATTGCATTCAATGTAACCGCCACGACAGGGACCATAAATATTGCGCCGTCTATTTTCCCAACCGCGTCATGTACCTTTTCATACACATTACCTGGCAACCTTTTTTGTTTGTCTTATCAATAAACAACCCAAGCAGCTGCATATAATTAGCACAATAGACGCCGAAACCAAATTCTCCAGCATTTCCTAATGCAAATATGAACCCGGTTTCTACTGCAGCCAGAGATGCCATAAACATCCAATTTGCTTTTAGCACCTTTTTTTCTCCCAACGTCGATAATAGCGACGAGGCATCGCGTAAACAATGACCCGCATTACCAACGGCGCATTTGGTCATTTCTCTCTTTTGTCTTTACCGCCTGTCTGCTTCGTTTACCCATTGCCCTCGTGCATGTGTAAACCACACAGATCCGAACGATCGCACACATACCACCAAGAGAGACTTTACGTTTCTCTGGTGGTAGGTAAACACGATATCCTTATTGGAGAGGATATCTACCACGGCACAATAAACTCACCCCAAAATGCGAATCATCGCTGCACGAGATGATTATCGCGGAGTCTTAATCCAACCATCCCAGGCGTCGGTCGGGTCGTCTTCACCTCCGGTACGGCGCTCTACACACGCGCTTTTATACGTGCGCACGTTAGTGAAAATCGTCTTATATCCCAAGTGAAAGTAGTAGACCACAATAAATCCTAACAGTTTTTTCCTTTTTTTTAAGTTTTGATTAAATTACAATTGTTACTTCTCTTACCGAATTAAAAAGAACATTTGTGACAAAATGACACAGGGTGTTTAATTTTCCGACTGCAGTTCCTGTGTGTTTTTAACGTGTTTCTGTTTCATGCCTCGATGTACGACTTGTTGCCTTTACAGCGGGAATTTATAGTGACGATGGCGGAAGGAAGTGAATCAGCGTCGTACGCCGGCGCACCATACTTCCCCGCAACAAAACCAATAAGGTGGCCGCATGACCCCGTTTCGTATTTGAATTGCTATCAGAGTGCAGAACCAAAAATGCACTCCGAGAAGGGGAAATATGGTGGGTTGAAAAGTATATTTTTCATACTTTTCACCTGACTCTGGGTTTTTTGGTCCCCAGCGAATAGCCGTGTCTGACGAAGGTCAAAGGACTCCGCGGTGGCTTGGGATAATATCGGCGTGGCTTGGGATAATATCGATGATGTTGCCTTTTCAGGGAATTTGAAATGCCGCCATATGGCTTGAAAAAACCGTATTCGGTGATGCATTATCTGCATGGAAGGATGAATTCAGGTTATGCATCCTTTACTTAATATTATGACCTTTGGAAGGGTACCTTTTACAGGTGGTATAGGCCGACGGAAGGGGTTGGGGTTGGCGTTGTGCGCGGTCAGTGGGCGAAATTGTGGTTGTAATTGTGGGTTGGTTTTCAGCGTAATATAGAGAACCCCCACACACTCCTATATAAAAATTCGTCTTTTTATAGAATGGGAAAACTGTAAAACTCTATTCTGGTGCGAGTATTTCCGGAGCCCTATATAATAACATCGCAAGGCGCTAATACATTCCTACCGGTTCGCCGTTTCTGAGAGAAGTATATAAAACGTAATTGGTATTAGAATTAGGAACGACGTCGAAACGTCAAACGTTGCTCTTGTTTTTTTTTTCAATATAATGCTGATTAATGAAGTATTACCAATTCGCGATAGTATAGTGGTTAGTATACCCGCCTGTCACGCGGGAGACCGGGGTTCGATTCCCCCCTCGGGGAGCCTCTACCGCAAGACTAATGACCTTGCCCGGAAAAAACAAATCATTATGGAAAATTTAACAAGCCTCGGGACTTGCTAAATAAGGCCAAGACCGGTTCCCGGTTGTAGTGCGAATGATGATAATCAATTCGCGATGCATGGTCGAGGAATGCGTCAAAAAACGTTTTACGAAAAGCAGCATTTAAAAACGTTTCGTGCATTATATGATTTTTCGATCAGCATCATGCACCTGCCGGTATATTATTTGAAAGATCGTGCTGAAGTTAAAAAACTGGGTCTGTGGTAAATGATGCTCCAAAAATACTCCTTCGTCCAGCCTATATATCCGGACATGTTGATTGGTTATCGTGCATCATTGAGCTTCGCGCCGAACATGTTGTTCAAAATTTTGGAGAAAGATTTGAATTTGTATGCTTACAATGCCCAACTGTAACAGGAAGTGAAGCCTACTTACCATTTTCAACGACACCTGTGTTCTCAATGGATGCATAAGATGGCCTCAGTGAATGTTCATTTTTCACCAATGAAGTGCACTTCCACCTTAGTGGAATGTCAACAAGTAGAATTGTTATATCTAGGCGGATAAAACTCAACATTGATTGTTGAGAGGCCCGTGCATCCCCAAGGTGTCACTACATGGTGTGATTTGTTTTTTATGGTGCGGTTTGTGTTTGTTTTCCGTAAACGTGATGCATTGCTCTTTCTTGGCCTTAAAATCAATGAGATTATCCGTTCCACATTGTAGGAAATATAGAGCTGCTTTTATTGCATTTCAGCTCATTCAGAAGTGAAGAAATCAGTGTACTTTCGTCGGTAAAACTAATTACCTTGTTACTTTTTGATGCTAGCAAACTACTATTATGAAGCAGAAATGAAGTTTTTGTTAGTATTAGATCTTGGGCCACTTCGTAAGTAGCAGAAAAGAAAAATTTCGTCCGATGTGTTCCACCGAACATCGCCTACAAATGAAAGTCACTCTTTTTATTTTACTTTTAGGTTTATTTTTGTTTTGCGCCGACACATTGGTTCGCACCGACACACTGGTTCGAACAGCACATTCGACCTCGTTTTGTTTATCTTGGGGATCGTTCCTCCACGATCGTTCTAACTTGACTGTCTGCCTAACAGCTTTCCCGTGGGAAGGAAACTCACCCGGTTGTTCTCCCTTTTCTCTTAAATTCATCTTCCCCTGGCATTTTCACTCGTCCAGGGCATGTCTCCTTTCCAGGAGATCGTATCCTATCTTGTTCTACGCTTCCACATCATTCATAGAGATACTGTGTGGATATACCTACACAGAGACGCGAACATAGCTGTCCATGTGGCCGAAGATACGCCGCTTGTGTTTACCCAGCTAATGGGTTGCTAATCAAAATCGTTCCAAGTGTTGTGTCCTTCAATAACCGTGCAGGCATGAGCAATTGGTACAGGAATGCGGCCCACGTGTCTGAAGATAGGTGGGGCTGAGGATACCAGTATGTATGACTCCTTTAGCTGGGCGAAAAGGTACTTAACCCCACAGTGATTTGTTAGGCTCGCAGTCAGTCAGAGTACAACCGGACGAACGGGTAGAAAGTATAGAAAGTAGGTATCACAGCAAATTGGTTTTGAATTCCTGGAGATAACATTGACGAGGAAGCCCAAGGTGGAGCAGTCTACTTTATATAGTACAGTTGAAGAACAAGGTACTGTGTTTATCCGTATGCTTAAAGCTAATTTTTAACTTAAGCGCTTTTATTGAAGGGTCCGCTTGTGTTTAACCAGCTAATGGGTTGCTAATCAAAATCGTTCCAAGTGTTGTGTCCTTCAATAACCGTGCAGGCATGAGCAATTGGTACAGGAATGCGGCCCACGTGTCTGAAGATAGGTGGGGCTGAGGATACCAGTATCTGTGACTCCTTTAGCTGGGCGAAACGGTAATTAACCCCACAGTGATTTGTTTGTACAGTAAAAGAACTTAAGCGCTTTTATTGAAGGGTATTTCGTAAACATTTTTGAACAAGCGGATTGTGTACATCAGATTCTGTTGAGATCCGACCACAGTATTACCTATAGAAAATAGATAGGCAGGTTGCGCTGCGTCTTTGTTCTAATCGTTGTTTTAAAAAAGTTGTATTTGACGATTCAATTAAGGGTTCAAAACCTTTAATGGAACGGAAGTTAATGACACAAGTCAATAGGAGAATGGAGACCATGGCTTACGTATTTTGGGGACTGGATGCATATTTTCTACTTGGAATTGACTAGTTAAATACGGTATTATATGCTTTTAAATGATACCTAAGAGGTTTAAGAATGAATTGTAGTTTCAAATCAGCGGATTTGTCATTATATTGAGTGTTCGTGCAACAGTACGAGTCCCCAAGTGAATGCGGATCATCCACTGTTCCTCGCCCTTGAATAGGACAGTTTTAAAATGAATTACCATTTTTAGGTCAGATCTTCTACGCCAACGTCCAGTTGATGTATTTTAAATTTGAGGTTACTTTTCGTTAAACTTAACTCTCGGCGATGTACGATGCGACATATAAATGTAATGTTTACTAAGGAACTACTTGCAAACTACAGAAGTCAACTTCATTTACTTGAAGAAAAAACAAAAACAAATAATTGAATGATAATAATAATAAGACAGGCTTAAAAGAGCTCTAAGTTCAAGAACTTGGAATAAATAAATAGTTTATTGCCCAAAGTCCAATAGTTCAATAGAAAATCAGTTGCTATGAATATGTCGACGACTCTATTGTGGCGATTGAACATTAAATTTACTAGTACGTTAGCTTCTGTCAAGTAACATGGAATTGATTTATTTGAGAAGATTATGACCCAAGTTAAGCTGCATTACAACTCTTTTTTTATCCACGACCACTCACGCCATTCGACCACTTTTCCAATCACATTATTGCCGTGAGTTCAAACTGTAGCCACACTACAAGTGAGTTTTAAGCCCAATGAGGTCAGGATTTTTAACAGCATTATCTTGACGTAAGAAACTTTCGCGGTCTCTCCCAATCATAATGCTTCCAACAGTTTAATGAGGTCCGTCTTTCCGGCAAAACTTACCCAAATCTTTATGCCACTGGTTATAAGGTGTCTGCTAATTTTTTGTGTTACCGGCTTTCTATATGTTTGTTTGTTTAATACAACAGTATAATTCTTATTGCCATAGAGTGAAACAAAAAATGCAAATATTTATTCAATAATATTGAAAGTTTTGCTAATTTTTCGATATCGAGAATAAGAATTGTGGAGACTATGAAAAATTATGGAACAAATGATTAAACCTTTTGTTTAATCTGATATTGTCTTCACAATGTCTTCCATAAAAGACGAACGTTTATTTCTCATTATATGATTGGTTGTGGTGAAGCAAGTTTATTTTACTTATTGTAATTTTAGAGACAACTAAGTGTTTCTTTATTTATACTTCTGATGCTATCAGTATGCACTCTCCATAACTAGGTGCAATGAACTACTAAATTTTGTATGTGTAGCGATCGGCAGTCTGTCAAGGTAAGTCAAAGGCACCTCATATCAATATGCCCCAAAACCGTATAGTCGCAACCTACCCTATTGGGATGTGAATCAAAGTTGGCATTGTCATGCACAGCTTCTATTAGTGTGCGAGAAACTTGATATCGAAAGGCGACAGAGTTGTATTACAGGCCGGTATGCTGGCGAAACGTAGTAGTATTACCTCATTGACGGGTGTGGAGGCAGTAGGAAATCGTATTTTAATTTGGATAGAAAATTGCACTGGAATCCGGTTGCCCATTAATTCCATTGTCCTGTTCTAATCGTGCGTTCAATGCATTTGAACGAACAGGGACAGTAATTGATAGTCATCTGCTTGTAGTGTGCATTATTGCTTTGGTCCCCAGTGTTATGCTTAGCTGGTCATGATGATAATTGAACTAACATCTATGCGGCAGTCAATTTGGAATAGAAATCTGAGTTGTGGTAGATGTGCATAGAACATTAGCAACAGTTGGTTTATTTAGGTGTGTTATAATGAACCAAAGTGAAGCTGTATATGGCGCCGATTTGGATAAACGCTAAACGAAAATAACTACAACCCTACAAAATGAAAAGTCACTTAGTATATTGAAACTTTATAGAGGGCATTCAGGGAATGTTATCGCTAGAATCCCCATAGAAAACAAAAACGAAAATAGACTGATTTTCGAAATGTCGGTCTTTGAAGTATTGATATAAACTAAAATGCAAATGATAAATGCTAGTCTTAGATGGACTTGTTTCAGTTAAGAAGGGAAGGTATATACGGAAAACGTTCTTAAGAAAGAAGAGTTCATTAAATCACTCATGGAATGATACGAAGATTGTAAATTTATATATATCTATATTATTTATTTATTATTTTTATTTATTTATTATTTTTATTCATTTTTATTTTTATTTATTTATTTTTTTTATCAGTTTGATTTTGTTATTATTATTTTATTTTATTTATTTATTAATTAATTAATTAGTTTATTTTAAGTACCTATCGGGTTGCAATAATATTCCACGGCTCGAATAGGTTATATCGCTTTTTTAAGCGCTTGCTAATTGTAATGTTTAAGGGATTTAGCACAGGGGTGGACGAGTGATTAAGAAATGAATTACGTGCAACTAAACCGAATATTCCGGAGTTTTGGGGAACTGTCCACAGAGGAGGCACGATCCGGCGTTTCTTCCGTGTGACAGTAGCTGTAGTGTTAATGTTAGAGCTGTCTTATGAACTAAGTCGATTGCTAATCTCTGAATTTTATCGGTAAGGTAAAGATTGTATTTGGGAGCAGAACTTCAAATATGTGAATAATATTTGAGCGTAGTTATAATTTGGGATTTATATAGGAGGAGCCACCGAGAAAATCCATACTTGTACGAGGGTTGCCTCTTATGTTTCGGGATTTGGCCACCCTAGTGTTGCAATCCGGCAATTGACAGTTCTGTCGTAAAGTTGGACATTTTTGAGGTTATACGCACTCAGAACGTTTTGACATACGAGCGCTATTTGTGTTGTTTACAGTAACTTAAAAGATTCATCTCGGCCCAAAAATGGAATTAAATCGTCAACATTTTCGTGCGATTATTTTTTACAACTTCCGGCGTGAATTAACTCAGCAACAGTGCATGGATGAACTTAATTAAATTTTTGGCGATGAAGCTCCATCAAGGACCAGTGTTTATCGATGGTATGGTGAATCGTGGTCGTAGTTCACTCCAAGATGAATTTCGTGAAGGTCGTCCAAAATCGGTTGTTGTTCCGAAAACGATTGATGCTGTGCGCGAACTGATATTGGAAGATCGTCATGTGACCTATCGTGAGATTGAGACAACCTTAGGCGTTAGTGGGACCAGCATACATTCAATATTGCATAAACATTTGACTGTCAAAAAAATTTGTTCGCGTTGGATCCCACACAATTTGTCAATCGCCCAAATAAAGGCTCGTGTCAATTGGTCGAACGAAATGCTCAAAAAATACGGTCGCGGTGCTTCGAAACACGTCTATGACATCGTGACAGGTGATGAATCGTGGATTTACGCGTATGAGCCCGAAAGTAAACAGCAGTCGACTGTCTGGGTGTTTCAAGATGAGCCAAATCCAACAAAAGTTGTTCGCGCACGAAGCACTTCCAAGCAAATGGTCGCCTGTTTTTTCGGAAAAACTGGACATGTCGCAACCGTACCACTAGAACAACGCAGAACAGTCAATTCTGAGTGGTACACAACCATTTGTTTGCCAGTTCTCTTCCAAGAAATCAGGAAAACCAACCGCCGAAGACGGATCACTCTTCACCACGACAATGCGAGCTCTCACACATCGGCTGCGACAACTGCATTTTTGAGCACCCAAAACATCGATTTGATGGGTCATCCGCCGTATAGTCCTGACTTGGCACCGAATGACTTCTTTTTATTCCCGTACGTAAAAAACAAACTGAGAGGTCAACGTTTTTCGACACCTGAAGAAGCGGTTGCTGCATTTAGAATGCATGTGTTGGAGATACCTCAATCAGAGTGGCAAAAGTGCTTCGACAATTGGTTCAAACGCATGCAAAACTGTATAGATCTTCATGGGGAATATTTCGAAAAACAAGAAAGTGATTTTCGATGATCAATATTTGTTTTTGTTCTCTAATCCCGATATATAAAAGGCAATCCTCGTATTAGGTTAATGACTTGGCCGTGCGCCATAAGTTATGGCACCGACAATAGCTTTTAGTCTGTAAAAAACATATGTTGTGGGATTTTCTTCAGTCACCACTTGCTGTTTCAACATTTTAGAACTTTTTCAAACTTACAGTCTCATCCCCAAAACCGAACACGAGCTATAGTGACAGTTATGACACCAATAAATAGCATCAGTTTCCTATGTGGCCCTCTCACACAAACACAATGCAGGTCGCTGGGCCCATTGTTACCCCACTCGTGTTAGCTGAACTTCCATTATTGCGGTTTTTTTTTTATGTTTAATCTCCACATTTATTGACAATTCAACCACAGATTTACTTAAGACTAAATGTTAAATTCTAATTTACAAATATTATTCTTACAATAACTTACTGGCTCTTCGCTAGCACTTTAAATTATACATTATCAATTTGGTTTTTCTTATGCCTTTCGGCGTACAATCACTAGTGTTTTTATAACATATAATAATTGATGTTTTCTTTTTAAAACTTGTTATATATATATATATATATATATATATATATATATATTCTTTTTTTTTTTTTTTTTTTTTTTTTTTTTTTTTTTTTTTTTTTTTTTTTTTTTTAACCACATGTATAGGGGGGCTGAGAAGAAAAAATACAAAAACGAAACAAAACGTACAAACGTAAACAAGGAATACGAATAAAAAATAATTAGGAATTGAGGATAGGGGAAGACAAGCGGTGCGCCTTTGAGACATACTATGTTTGAGAGCGTATAGTCCTTTCTTCATCACTGATCCACCACCACTTGGGATGAGATCGATCTTTTATTGATTTATCTCTTTCACCGATCACCATACTAAAACGCAGGCGACCTGGAATATTAGAGATATCGTTATCGTGGAGAATTCGTTTATCCCCGGCACCACGTAAATAATAGGGACTCCATGTTTGTCTTGGATAAGTCCTTTTTTATTCAAGAAAGGGAACGCTTCTGGCGGAATGAACCCATTCTGGAGAGTACTATCCAGATGCATATCATTGGGATAGAATGCTCCCGAAATGAAATCATTTTTACTGCACATTGCCCTTGTTGTGTGACTACGAATAATCTTCTAAATGAAATTATCTATTCTGGTAAGTCCTGATTTGTCATACAGGACTTTATTGGAATAGTATTTCTTATATTGCGATTCTAGGGTTCTGTACATTCCGAGGCAGGAACACAAACACTGCCTCTCCAACATCCGAAACTTCTCCATGTTACACCATATCGGGCAGCCATACACAAATATTGGTCGGATGAATGCTGAGTGTGTAATTATTTTCACCTTGGGGTCCAGAAAACTACTACGGAAGAGACTCCATGGCATTGCATATGCGTTTTTCATCATCATCAATGATGATGATCATTGGCACTACAACCGGGAACCGGTCTTGGCCTTATTTAGCAAGTCCTGAGGCTTATTAAATTTTCCATAATGATTTGTTTTTTCCGGGAAAGTTCATTAGTCTTACGCCAGAGGCTCCCCGACGGGGAATCGAACCCCGGTTTCCCGCGTGACAAGCGGGTATACTAACCACTATACTGTAGTATTCCAGAATACTACTGTCCTTACAATTATTAAATCTCATTATTTATCTAACACATCCTTAAAACATTCTCTTAACATATCTAACTTTCTCAATTAATATATATCCTTAATAAACATCCACAATATTCTATATCAAGTCAGTTTCAGTACACTTCATACATGCCCCTTTTTTCATAACATGCCCCTTTTTTCATTCGAAACATAGCTCTTTGATTTTCGTTCAAAGTTTGTTCAAAATTAAGTCACAGTAGATTAAGTAATCATCATCATCATTATTATCGGCACTACAACCGGGAACCGGTCTTGGCCTTATTTAGCAAGTCCTGAGGCTTGTTAAATTTTCCATAATGATTTTTTTTTCCGGGCAAGGTCCTTATTCTTGCGCCAGAGGCTCCCCGACGGGGAATCGAACCCCGGTCTCCCGCGTGACAGGCGGGTATACTAACCACTATACTATCGAGGAGCCCAGATTAAGTAATACTTTGATAAAATTGTTTTTGTTCAAGTTATAATTTACAGTACATTAGAACACAATGGTATATAAGAAGAGGGAAAATTTCCTTGTAAAGTCAGTTGAGAAAAAGATAAAGTTGAGAAAACAGTTGAGATTGGAAGTTGAGTTGAGAAAAAGATACAGTTGAGAAAAGTTAGTTGAGAAGAAGTTGAGAAATACAATTGAGAAAAGTCAGTTGAGAAATACAGTCGAAAGAGATGAGATACAGAAGAGTTGAGAAGAAGTCGAGTGGGAGTCGAGAAGAAATAGAGAGACAGTCGAGATTAAAGATTTGTAAATAGAAAAAGAACGAAATAAAAAAGAAAAAAAAAAGAAGAAATCAACAGTTTTATTAATGTTCGCGAAAGAAGACGGACAGAAAGACTGAGATTGGAAATAAAAATAAAAGGTCCACGTTCTTCCCTCTAACGAGGAAGCACGGCGTCCCGGGCGTACAACAATACTATCGAGGAGCCATGCGTTTTTAGCTGCTGTAAAAGCAGCTGATATATGCTTATCAAAGTAAAGATACTGATCAAGCCAGATACCAAGGTATCTGACTACAGTTTTTACTTGTAGAGGAAGATTATTACTTCCTGCAATGGAAAATGTTTTCCAATTCCGTTTTGTATCCATTGATGCACCGGACAGGGACGTTCTGAAAAGGATAGTCTCTGTTTTCTGGAAATTTATTTTTAATTTCCAGTCGTCGCAAAAACGTTTGATTTTGTTGAAATCATCTTGCAGAATTCTGTTGATGACATCAATCTTTTCTCCAGAGCTATACACCACATAGTCGTCGGCGTACGCAATTGCATGGTTGAAAGAACCCACTAGATCACTAGTGTAAATGTTAAATAAAATGGGAGAAATCACTGCTGCCTTTTGTAGGTGGTTTTTGATGTGGAAGGTCTTGTTAGAGATTATATCTCCACATTTCACCACAAATTGTTTACCCATTATCATACCGTAGATAATGTATAATAAATATTCGGGCATACCTAGATTTGATAACTTATATACCAACCCTTCTATCCATACGGCTACGAAAGCCTTTTCATAGTCAAGCAAAGAGGGCCCTGCACATTGTCGCTTCGACTTGTTCCACTGTATCTCGGAAACAAATTTTGTGGCAGGATGAACTGTGTCATGTTGTGATCGGAAACCAAGTTGGTTGTTTGGAATAATACCATTTCCTTCACACCAGTTAGTCAATGCGTTATTTATAATACAAATATGCTAGTCTTTAGATTTAGATTTCTAAGTGGGGAATCCGCTTTATTATTTTCACTAAAGATAGTGAAACTTCTACTTAAGGGACGCCAATTGTTAAGTTCATTGCGTAGCGAAATATGTTTTTGGAGAGCCATATTTTCCCGGTCAACATTAGAATGAGCCGATTCGTTCAATGTATACTCTGCTTCGAAACAAGCACCAATTGAGTTCGCTGTTTTTTGTGGATCCTCGACTATTATGAACACTTCGTTAGGGTTAATGTGTTCCAAGGTAAGTCCTGCGTTTAGCAGAATTTGACAATTCTCGGGAGTCCGCGGATCTCGCAGACATGGCATATCCCTATAATTTTCCCTTTGAAAAACTTTATTTATTTGAGGAAACATATTCGGTCCACTAGCTTTGATGGCTTGAATTCTGTTGTTCCATTCTTCATTAATTACTGATCTATAGTTGTCACGGATCAGTTTTTGAGGATTTTTAATTAGTGACTTAATTGTTTTTATTTCCTGGCTATTTGGATCGCTGAACTGTCTGTAGAGCAGTTTTAACTTAGAGAGCAGAATAGTCTTTTGCCTATACAGCTCGTCGATCGTTGCGTTTTTGTATCGGTTTGTACAACTCTTTATGTGAGACCCTTTTCGCATAGAACGATTCATTGTATTAGTAACAATGTTGTTCATCGTCGAAAGATAATAATCAATTTCGTCATTATGAAGATTTCTGTCAGTTGGTGGATCTATGCCATTGGAGCGTAATTTTGTTTTTCATTATCCGATCAAAGC
Source organism: Microdon myrmicae (assembly GCA_963931805.1). Classification (NCBI taxonomy): domain Eukaryota; kingdom Metazoa; phylum Arthropoda; class Insecta; order Diptera; family Syrphidae; genus Microdon; species Microdon myrmicae. The sequence goes on from OZ007496.1 coordinate 263,073,521, forward strand.
GCGAACAGTGTGCTTTTCCAAAATTAAAAGAATGTATCTGTTTATACTGCTCAAGTATTGAGTGTTCATTTGGGACATTTATTACGGCTCCAAGTTCATAATGATCGCTATCGTACTCCAATGTACGAAGACAATTTCGAGTACTTATATCCGTATCTAATAATTGTACTCGCTCGTCCAGCAACAATAAATCCAAAAAGGAAAGATACTGATCAAGCCAGATACCAAGGCATGACGATGAACTTGTAGCGTACAATTCTAGTTTATGTTAGATAGCGTTTGCTTGCCACCAGTCGTACAATTGCCTCTTGTGTTTGTGATAAGGTTACCCCGAGCACTGTGCTTGGGGTTGAAACCTCCCACCATAAAGAAATTATATTATTTTCCGAGTCTAACTTGAGACTTCCAAAAAGTTCGACACTGATAAACTGAAAGACCTACGCAAAAGGGCTGAATATCAAGACGAACTAACGAATAGATTTAGCATTCTAGAGAATGTGAGCAGTGAGGAAGAGGAAGCTACTAGTGTGAACACTAAATGGACATTGATCAGAGACACAATCAAACTAACAGCTCAAAAGGTATTAGGATTTAAGAAAACAATTAAGTCCAAACCTTGGTTTGACGATGAGTGCAGGGCGAAGATCGAAGAACGTAAACGCCTCAGAGTGATCCATTCAGAAAGATATGATGAAGTCAACGCAGAAATATACGCGACAATTCGGAGAGAGACAATAAGACTCTTCAAACGCAAAAAACGCGAATGGGAGAAGACTCGGATCGAAAAAATCCTAGAAAATTCTAGGGCAAAGAACATCAGCGGTATGTATGTCGGCATAAATTAAATTAGAAATGGCTACCGAGGAAGAGCCAAAATAATCCGAGACACAAACGGCTGTCTGGTCGCAGAAACAAACAATGTCGTGACAAGATGGAAACAGTACTTTGAAAACCTGCTCAATGTACGCACCCATCAACCACAGATAAATGCACCAAGCGTACATACAGCCGAGCCTCAGATCCCAGAGCCGTCTCTCAACGAAGTTGTAGACGCAATAAATCGATTGAAAAACAACAAGGCTTCCGGAGTCGACTGCATACCGGCAGAGCTTGTGAAGCATGGAGGAGAGGCAACCGCTCGAAAGATCCACCAGCTCATCCAAACAATATGGGATAAGGAAGTCACTCCGGAAGAATGGAAAACCTCAATAGTCATCCCCATTTTCAAAAAAGGCGACAGATCTGACTGCGAAAACTACAGAGGAATATCATTCCACCCAACCGCATACAAAATATTAACAAATGTCATTCTGGCGAGAATCACACCGTACGCAGAAGAGATATTGGGAGACTACCAATGCGGATTCCGTAGGAACCGGTCAACAAGCGACCAAATGTTCACAATAAGACAACTGCTGGAAAAGAAGTGGGAATACGGAGAGACGGTTCACCAACTGTTCGTTGATTTCAAAAAAGCCTACGACTCAGTCGCAAGGCAGAGACTGTACCACATTGTAGTTGAGCTGGGAGTCCCAAAAAAATATGCCGCCCTCATTCAAATTTGCATGAACGAAAACAAAGGGCGAGTCAGAATAGAAAACCGCCTCTCAGAACCATTCGAAATCCGGGACGGACTAAACCAGGGAGATGGTGTATCACCGTGTCTCTTTAACCTTGTGATCGAGTATGTCATCAGAAAGGTACAAGACGACAACATGGACGGATCATCCCTGAACGGGGTCACACAAGTGCTCGCATATGCGGATGACATCGCCGTTCTGGGCGATAATCTAGAGACTGTTAGTAAAAACAGTGAAATCATCACGCAAGCGGCAGAAGAGGTGGGCCTAGAAATAAATGAAGACACAACAAAATACATAATTACGGCGAGTCCAGGTGGATCTCAGATAACACATATAAACGTCAGAGGTAAGATATTTGAAAAAGTTAAAGAATTTAAATATCTGGGAACGATACTGACGGCCAGTAACGAAATGTCGAAGGAAATTAACAAGAGACTGCATTCCGGCAACGCGAGTTGGCACGCAGTCAGTAAACTGCTGAAATCCAGACTGCTATCACGTAACATAAAGCTCCGTGTCTATAGAACCATAATCATGCCGATTGTTCTATATGGATGCGAAACATGGGCTCTCACAAAACGGGAAGAAAACAAATTCCGCGTGTTCGAGAATAAAGTTTTGAGGGGCATCTTTGGAGGTAAATATGACGAGGAGGCAAGACAATGGAGGAGACTCCATAACCACGAACTGGAAGAGCTATATCGCAAACCTACAATAGTGAGAGTAATCCTCGCGAAGATTAAGATGGGCCGGACACGTGGCGCGAATGGGCAACGATAGGACCGTGCATAGAATTCTTGACGGTAGACCAACGGGAAAGAGACCGGTAGGACGGCCGCGACGGAGATGGGAGGACAATGTTAGGTTTGACCTGGAGGAGATCGGATCGAATGGTCAAGCGTGGAAGGAGAGTGCCCAGGACAGGGAACGATGGCGAAGCCGAGTCGGTGAGGTCATGAACTCCGGGTTCCTACAGGCCAATAAATAATAATAATAACTTGAGACTTCGAAAAAGGGTATCAAATTCGTTGATAAACTGTATACACTGTGGATCTTCGGGAGCATAAGCAAATACCACATATAGATGCTTTTGACTTTTTAAAGGAATATCTATAAAGCAGGCTTCTAGTAGGTTGTAGACCATTTTTAAGTAAGACAGCGACCCCGCCCCCTTGAGTGGAATTTGGACGATCTCATCTAATTACTTTATAATTTGGGTAGCCCAATTTGTGCCTTTGGTTTAGCTTAGTTTCACCAGCCCAAAAGCACATCTGGGCGTTCAGCTTGCAGCAGATTGCTCAGATTATCCCTTCTTTCCATGCGGATTTGTGAATTAACATTCACAGCAATAATTTTTAGGGTTAATTCAGTCGCAGTGAACGTTATGATTAGAGTGTGTGTTCGCCTGGAAACAGGGTCGAATAGATAATGTCCGTTCAAGCCACTTGATCATTTCGAATTTTTTATCAAACGCAGCGAACTGTCCTTGTATGGACAGTAATATAGCTGTTATATCAGTTTGTGCCTCTGGAGCAGACGTTTTAATGATATTGTATGATTGTTTTAAGATTGGTGCATTTTTTACTCCACCTGCCATTTGGGCGTATGACGCACTTGGTGCCACGAAATTATTGTAAGAGCGAGTTTTCACCCGTTGCTCTTCTTCAACTTGCTTCTTTCTGGCTGCATTAACAGTTCTTGCAGAGGACGCAGGATCGTTTCTTTCTATCCGGGAGCTGTTCTTTGCCCTACGGGCATTCTCCAATGATAGACTTATTTAGTCATTTGACGCATCTGAAATGAATATTGCAATTCGATGCTACATGGCCGAAGCATTGACAGCGCATACATTGAAATACGCGGTCGGACTTCTTTATTTTCTCCCAACTTATTGTTTGGTGATTAATGTATTTAATATATCTAAGTCCATCAATTTTACTATTGGACTTAGAGACACGGTTGTGATTTCTAGAAGTTGCTGTAGAAAATGGTTTCCTACCTGTAAATTTCAGGCTATCGTTTTCGAAGCTTTTTAGTTCTTCGAGCATCTCTTCGGGAGTACAGGAAGGATCAACTCCTTTGTGGAGCAGGAAGACAGTTTTCTCGGGTTTAGGGGTGTACGTGTAGTACTTGCTTTTAGATTTCCCTAGTGCCGATTTAATTTTACGATAACTTTTTAAATCATCGCATGTTAAACTTATCGTAAAATTATTTATAGGTTTTTTTTGCCTGTCAACTCACCCAACTTTATGAGATCCTTTGTCTCCATGTAATATATAGATCAGAGGTACTTTCTCCTTTGTTTTGACTGGCACCTATTGAGATCCTCCTGCCTCTGATTTGGTTCCTGTTGTTGATGTGGTTCCTGCTGTTGATGTGATTCCTGCTGTTGAGTTCCCTTAGCTTGTCGTGTTTTCTTTGTCTTCGTGGGTTGCTGTTGTCTTTGTTCTTGCTGTTGTCTTTGTTCTTGCTGTTGTGATTGTACCATTTTCGTTTTCCGCTCATTCTGGCTCAAGTTGTTTTTTATTTTACGAACTTCCTCCATTTGTTTATCCAGTTCTTGTTTTTTAAGACTAATCTCATTGATGAGTCTGTTGAGAACCTCGACCTGATTGCTGTCGTCTGCATTTGTTTCGTTTGCTTTCTCCGAACCACCATTTTGGTATCCATTTGATTAACGTCCATATTATGGACCACGTGTTCTCACTCTTTTTTTTATTGGGCGAAGGACAAATAGATTGCGGCCTCGCGCACACACACAATATTCGCGCACTCACACGTAAACACCGTTCACATATAACGTGTTACTTACACACTTTTTGTATTAAACTGTGTTCTTTGTTCTGACTGTCACAACACATGGCTACGTTCTCTTTTATTTGACTATATTTATATATATATTAACTTTGTTTTGACTGTTTTTATCACTGGATTTTATTTATTTATAAATAGTCTTTATATTTCAACCACTCGCAGTTCATAAAAGCAACTTTTTTTATTTCGATCGCCGAATTAAAAACACGTCCGCACTCCGTCACTGTGTATCGTTGTATGTGAACTTGCATTATCTAGGACACAGCGTTAACAAAAAAAAAACCTATTGTCTACCCTTGTGTCATCGAATTTTACTATAATTTGGTCATATTCAAGTCGTGATAAGCCAGTCACTTTCCGAATTGCCTGCGGAGTAACTTTAAATGCAACACTCCTACCATCTATAAATAGACTACCGTCAAAGTTTGAGCAAGCTGCGTTATTTGGTTTGTGTTTGAAAACTATTGAAAGCCGACAACCTCGTCTGCGAACGAAAATTTAAAAAAAAAAGTGAATTTCGTGTGGTGATAAGGCATAATCAAGCAAAATCCATAAATCGGGCCACGAACTGATACCTTATCCATCATATTCTCCAGATTTAGCCCCCGCGACTATTTCCAGTTTCCAAACTCGAAGAAATGGCTCGGCGGTAAGAAATTTGGGTCGAATGAAGCGGTCGTCACAGAAACTAACGCCTACTTCGGGGCTTCGAGGAAACCTATTGTTTGGAAGGAATAAAAAATTTGAAAAATGCTGGACTATAAGTGTCGAGCTAAAAGCAGACTATATTGAAATATTCTTATTTACCGAAAAAAACATCTTTTATTCAAAAAGTCACTGAGTTATCAAACTGCCCTCGTATTTATGGATACTTAGAAGATGCTACACATATTTCACCCCTTCATGTGGTCTACTATGCATTGACGATGACCAGAGCATGAATCCAATTCGCATTTTTGGTCAGAGTCATACAAAGTGTTGTAGTATAAATGTTTACTACTGGATGCCAAATACAGTCACCTAAAAGGTACAAATTCAAATTCGTGAAGGTCTTCGAAAAATAAAGCCTCAAAAGACATAAAGACTATTCCCTAAAGAATATAGTTTTGGCACAATTTTTTAGTTAAAGTGAAATTATGTAGCCATTAATTATGAATTCCTTGCCTTGTTCGATTACAGTATGCTAACTCTTCCTATACCACCAGACTGCCATAAATTGTGTTACATGTCAAATTCGTTCGATAAATGAAATTTCCACGACCATTTTAACTTAATAAATCCTTTCTTAACGTATTATATTTTTTCTTATATTCGATAATGAATTTCCAAAAATTTGATTTAATGATGTATGGTGTGAGGCCGGTTACGCTATATGGACATGTCATGTTCTTTTATAGATAGACTTTTGCCCAAACGTTAATCATGTTTCAAATTAAAATTGACAGGCGTATTTTATTAGTTTTATAGTATTTAGAAACTCGTTTATTATAGCCATGTCGCATTTGGTACAAGCGGTTGTCTTCAAAAGCTGAAAACGCAATTGTATCTCATTATGATTAATGCAAATAACAGTCTGCTTTTCACAACCTTGTGATTTCCTATGAAGTTGTGTCAATCACTACCTACGTATAATACCGGGAATGTGAGCAGGCCATAAGACCTAAGCTGTTGACTAGGAAACGTATACATTTTAATGCCTTACGACGCAGTCACCCCACAATTACGTGTTAAAACAATTGCGTGCAGTGCATCGAATTAATAATTTTGCAGAAAGAAAGTTTATTAAAATTATAATTTTGTGATTGGTGGAAATTTTTTTCCGGTCGGAATGTTACAAATGGGAAGCGAATGCGCTACTTGTCATTATTAATATTAATCAGAGCATGTACGCATGTCTTTGATTGCTACTTGCGATCCCTTTAAATCTGTATCTATGATTATATTATAATTTAATTTTTGGTTTACCTTTGGGTGAGAGTGTGTAAATACAAATAGATTCACTAAAAGCAGTGATTATAGGAGATGTTTTCGTGCAGAAGTTGATCAGGAAATGCTTTCACTTATAACATAGCACGTCCGAATTTGATCATGAAAGGGTAGCAAGTTAAGGTGGAGATACCATATAAACTGACATATAATTTTATACAATTTCTCGAATTCAGAAAGAGTAAAAACAAAGGAATGATGTGCTTAATATCTAAACAAAATTACTAAAATTGGAAAAATAATCCTAGGAAATGTTGACGAAATTTGGCTACTTGCAACAAAATCAGTATATTGCCTTTACTTTACTTTTTAAATGATTTAACTTTAATGTGTCATGTTGAATTTTTTTGTTTTATATTTGTTGTGTTATTAAGGAATTGATTTTGGTGTGTCGTGTTGAATTTCCTTTGTTCTCCTGCCAAAAACCTTTGCTTGCTTCTTCTCGCCGATAAAGATCAGTAATTTTTTAACTATTCTCTCACTTTATCTGCCTCTGTGTCTAGTACCACAATTGTTTAGCGCATTTATTCGGAAAATAAAGATATGAAAAGGATTTTTACAATATTAAATGTTAAGCCTGATTAAACAAATTAGATTTTGATGTAATTTACTGACTCTGTACGAGCACCCTAAATTGTACTACATACAGTTGCCTTTTTTTTCATAAAAAAAAAAATGTTACCTTTCGGTGTACAGTGATTTTGTACTTCATTTTCTATACTTTAAACAAAAGTTACAAATAATATCAGAGAAAAAGAAAGTATACTTAAATCCAGTTACATTATCATAAGTTTTGAGTTTTTTATTGTTTTTTTTGTTTGTTTTTATACACTTTTTTTATTAATTATATATATATATATATATATATATATATATATATATATATATATTTTTTTTTTTTTTTTTTTTTTTTTTTTTTTTTTAATTGGGGTTAAACATATATGCGGCGTGCTTTCGCTGCTCAGGAACAATAGCTATTGTGGCCCGTATCAGTTCTGTCCGTTTGTTCTGGTCCATATTTAATAGTTGATATTGTTTCCAGTTTCACCACTCTACTATCATTACTTGTTTAATGTATGTTATGTTAAATAAAGATTCCTTTTAGTTAAAAACGACAACCGCTATCCGGCGGTAGACAATATCGATGAAAGTCAGTTAACTATATGCACACTACACAACACTTTTATTTAAAATTACTCGGATAACTTAATTAATCAATATATATTAAATTATAAATTCAATTGCCACCTACCTTGGTTTCAGCGGTAGTTCCCTCGTTGAGGATTGTGGACGTAATCACATGGACGTAATCCAATGATTGTGGCGCCTTGATTTGTTCCTGATGCGGATATAAAATCCCTTGGTTGTGGCCCGACTTCTTGCACGGATGTTGGACATCCGGCTCGAAGGACCAAATGTTTTGCGTCGAGAATCCTCGACGAGACAGCAAAATGATGATGATGATGGCGTTGTAGCCCAGTAAGGTGAAAACATTGGCGTTAAAACTGAGCAAAAGACAGAACAATAACGAAATTAATTGAAAATAAAAACTTCATTCATTTCACAATCGACTATGTCCAAAAAACGTAAAAAAAAAACTGCACAAACAAAGAGGTACCGAATGTACCCAAAAACTTTACAGATTAACAAAACGTTTTTTTATGAAAATTAACATTAAAGAAACTGTTTGTTTCTTCTTCCAAACAAACAGTAATCAATTGCATCAAAAAACTGTAACAAAAACTGTCCATGAATAGTCCATTTTCCAGTCTCTTCTATTCAGCAATTAGCAGCATTCAGTGCTACTGCAGAGTTTCTGTTGTAACCTCATAGTTGGATTTTCAATGATGTATAAGCTTAGGCGCTTATGCTTGAATGTATTTTATTCGATGAATCTCTTCTTGTTACAGGTCGCAAACGAGTTGGTGAGATATTATTATTATCAGCAATCGATAGACTGAATATATAAGGTTATTTTATAGGGGCTTGACAACTTTGAATTTAATTTGTGAACGCGCCCTTTCAATAATCATCGAACTGTCACTGTCAATTTATTCAGTAAACTCAGCATTTTTATCATCGTTAAGTACACGGACGAACAACTTCTGCAAATTATAAAAATTTACTACCGAAATTTGGAGTCGGTGATCGCAACTTTAAGAGCGTTAACTCCAATTTTCGGTCGTAATTCTCGCCCTAGTAGACAGGCAATAACAAGTTTAGTGCAAAAATTTGAGTCTACATATTCGTTGTGTGATGTTGCCGTGCCAGTGAGACAACGGGTTGGTCGAAGTGTCGAAAATATCGCTGCCGTTCAGGCGTCCGTAGCAAACGATCCAAATCAGTCAATTCCACGGGGTTCTCAAGAATTGGGCATCGACCAGACCACTTTATGGCGAATTTTGCGTAAGGATCTTGGTTTACACCTATACAAGATCAAGCTGACTCAAGAATTGAAGCCGATGAACCATTTGAAGCAACGTACGTTCTCCGATTGGGCTCTGGAAAAAAAGTTCCAATTGGAAAACCCGACATTTGTGCCTATACAACCGCTCCCTGTACTATCAATTGTTCCAACACGCGAAGTTGCTGTGAGCATTAGATTACTGGTGGACAATGTAGATTGACTGTTTGATGTCATCGTTGATGATGTATTGTCGAATAGACGACGTGTGTTGATGGTAGCAGTCTTCATTGATTTGGCAGGATAACATTCTTTGTCCATATCATCCATCTTAATGTGTAGGCTTTTCGGTGAGTTTGGCATAGAGTCATCATCTTAATTCAAACTGTAGGAATGTTCCGATTTGATTGGTAATGTGCCGAGCGGTGCATCTGATATCAATTTGTCGTTTAGAATCACTGCTAGCATTTCCGAGTGACATTTGAGGCTGCTTGATGTTTTCCTCTTCTTTTGAATCTTTGTATGCTTTGTTGCTGTACTCCAACCTTTTTACTAATTTTTATATATACATTTTTTTAAATTGGTTTTTATCATATATATTTTTTTTCTTGTACTTATAAATTAAAATTAAAAGAATTAACTTAAGTAAAAGAAGTAAAAAGAATGGAAAAAAGAACTATATAAATAGAAACAGGAAGAACAGAATGAGAAAAAGTGTGTAGGCTTAAACATAAGGCATTATATCTAATGGTGATGTGCAGTACTATCCTCGGTATTAAGCCACCGCCATGAAGGGTGAAAACGTGTCTATTTAATTTATCTCGTTTGCCAATTACTGTACTAAAACGTAAGCGGTCCGCCTAGTTGGATATGTTGTTATCATAGAGTACTCTATTGTCCTTAGCTTCACGGAAAGAATGACAAATGATAGGGACTCCATAAATGTCTAGTATAAGGCCACTTTTGACTAATAGATAAAATAATTCCGCTTTGGAGAGTACTATGGGTATGCATCGTTTGGATAGAAAGCTCACGAGATCAAATTGTTCTCATTGGTCGCTTCTCTTACAATGTGGGAGCGTATACTTCTAATTATGAAGTTATCTATTCTGTTTAAGCCCGCCAATTTATATAGGTCTCCATTAGGATAATATTTTATATACTGCGATTCTGGCGTTCTGTATATTCAGAGACAGGAACGCAGAGAACTTCTTTCAAATACACGAAGTTTTCCCACATAGTAAGGGGCTGTGTTAACCCATACCGGACAACCATACATCATTATAGGTTTTACGAATGACTTGTATGATATAATAATGGGCTCGCCGTAGCATACGAAGTTTTAGCCCTAGAGGGAGCCGTTACTATCATCATCATCGGCACTACAACCGGGAACCGGTCTTGGCCTTATTTAGCAAGTCCTGGGGCTTGTTAAAATGTCCATAATGATTTGTTTTTTCCGGGCAAGGTCATTAGTCTTGCGCCAAAGGCTCCCCGACGGGGAAACGAACCCCGGTCTCGTGACAGGCGGGTATACTAACCAGTATACTACCGAGGAGCCGTTACTATGTGTTCACCAATATATAGAAAGTGGCCAACCCTGATGCCAAGATATCTCAATGCTTTTCTCACTGCCAAAGACAGACCATCGTGGCCAATAAAGGAAACCTTTTTCCAATTTTTTTTTTGTGTCAGCTGAAGTGGCGATTAGGGGTGTTTCAGTTTTTTGGAAGTGAATTTTTAGCTTCCACTTATTACAATAATTTTTGGTTTTGGAGTCGATGGCCTTTTCAAAATCAACCAAACATGTCCCGGTGCACCCCTGTTTTGTTTTGCGCCATTGTATATCCGAGACTGGTTTTAAGGCGGCATAGATGGTGTAATGCCGAGTCCAAAAACCAATTTGATTATCCGGGATTAATTTATTATCCTCGGACTAATTTAATAAGGATTTATTTATTAGTTTTTCGAACACCTTGCTGACGTTCGTCAGTAAACTAACAGATCGAAGATTAACTGGGTTGCGATTATCTTCTCCCCATTTTGGAATGGGGTGGACTAATGCTGTTTTCCAGTGCGTTGAATAATATGCACTGTTGAGCGCGTTATTGAAAAGCCACCTATAAATATTTATGGCTTCTAACCGTGAATGCCTGAGTACTGTGCATGGAATTCCATCAAATCCGGAAGATTTCTAATTTTTTTACAAACTGTTGCCTCGATTTGCAATGGGATAATGGGCATTATTAATGTCACTAAAGAGTGTGAAATTTCGATTTTCGGAGCACCAACTATTAATTGTTTTGCGAAGTGAAATGTGGTTTTGTAGTGCTCAGTGTTCAAGGTCTTGATTGGAGTGAGAGGATTCGTCCATTCTGTCCACGGTCTCGAAATAGGGACCAACAGAATTTGTTTTTTCTTGTGGACCTTCTATCAATAGAGATTCACGTCAAAAATGATTTTGTCTGCGGTAATACCTGCCTTTAGCAATTTACGGGATTTCGTGCGATTTTTATACATGGAATGCCATTATGATTCCTCTTTCGGAATTTATCTGAGGGAACATATTCGAGCAGTTAGGGTTTATCACGAATGTTGTTTTCCCATTTGGGTTTATCGCTGTTCTGTAATTTTCACGATTCACTGTTAAAGGTTATGGATCAAGGACTTGCATGTTCCCTTTCCCAGGTTTTGTCGATCGGTGAACTGCCGAAAGAGGAGTTTTTGTCTATATAGCGCAAAACTTTTTTGCCTATACAGAGCATCAATAGCGGTGTGTCTATATTGGCGTATGCAGCCTTTAGACCCATATATTTTGGGAAAAGAGACCTCCATAGACTCCCCTCGACCGCCTGCAACGGAGTCCGTATTGACGATCATTCAGAAGTTCGTTGCATTTAAAACATTTAATTAACTCGGCATTGATCACGTTTTCCATCACCTTAGATAGCATAGACAGTAATGCTATTGGCCGGTAGTTTTGTGGGAGGCAATTTTTCCCCTTCTTTGGGATTAGCTGAACTCGAGCGGCTTTTCAGCAGGGCGGTAATGTCCTCCGTGCATAAGATAAGCGAAAGAATCTGCCAAGAACTGGCGACAGTTCTGGAACACAGTTATTAAGGAATATTGCTGGTATTCCGTCCAGGACGGTTGCCTTCCTGCAGTCCAGTCCATGCAGAATGCATTGAATAGTACGCGGACGGAGGCTCACATCCCACATCGAAGACTGTCCCATCGCGATCACAGGTGGCTCCAAAAGACTAGCATTAACTTTATTTTTTGAATCTGTGACCAGCCTCCCGTTACCTGTCATTGACAGAGGAAAGAGGAGGAAGCGAAGTTACTGCTGATAGACGTTGCCATTGACCAGAAGGGACGCGAACCAGTTGGACATTCAATGAGTTTATTGGCCGCCCTGTCGTTTTAAGGCTTCTCTGTGGTATCAATCACTTGGTTGCATGCGTTTCACCAATGAGAAAAGGCCGAAATATAAGCGTCCGAATGTCGTCAACAGTGTATTAAGCCTTTCATATGTGAACGCCTGGGTGCCTGTGATTTGCTTCAGGTGGAACTTAAGCCTGACAGGAAGGGGTGGTTAAATTAGTGACAACCTCGGTATGAATCTCCGTTGCCAGACAGACAGAAACACAAACTAGCACCTTAAGGTTTTGTTGCAATTTTGTTTGTATACCATTGAAATATAATCTTGACAATTAGAGGGTAATCACGGTTTCGTAATTGGTAGCTTTTCACTTGGGAACGCTTGGTGACTGTTCTTGGTGTTGGAGGTTTATTTAAAATCTCATCCGGGTACGTGATGAAGTTGATGGGAAATTATACTCCTTTTTCCGTAATGCAGATGCCATGCCGGTGCGTTTCAAAACAGCATTACAGTTGTTACATCTGTGTCCGCCGGATGGTGTATCTAGAACTGTGATTGCTTTTCACGTTTCCAACTTGTTGAATTGGATGGCAGCAGCGAGATCGTTATCTGTGCGACCCTTCAATCTAAGTCAGTTGAAGTTCTAGTTGAACTAAACCTTCACTAACGCTTGGTAAAACAAACCGACACCCCGCAATTCACTTTTATGCATTAAATTTGTATTTAGATGTTTGCACATATCTTTTTATAACATTTCTAAACTACTTGCTCACAAAACTGTTTCTATCCATCATATTAGTTCAATAGAAAACTACTTGGGAAATTTAATATGAACTTCTTTTTAGGGATCTCGAAGTTTGCAACTAAATTACGTGTCATGCACAGCACCCCGCGGACCAGAATACCACTCTGTTTTTAAACATGACCGTCTCGGTCTACCTCTCGAACTCAACTCTGCCTAGCACTCACACTCAACTCCCTGCTTTTCCGATCGTGCGATCGCTGGAAAACCTTTTTCCGCGTTAACAAAGGGCCACGTGGTACTTTCCTTTTGCGCTGATCTCACTTAAGATTCTTTGTATTAGGATCCAGTGCATCCTTTGTCTGATCCTTAGGTAATTTACCTTGGATCGGCAACCGTCTGGAAACCCTTAAACATTACCTGGGATTTCCAGGAGTGTTCAGAACTTATTTTTACTGGGCAACGGTGCCAAAGATACTTTTGTATCTTAGTGCTTAGTGGTATTGTTGTTCACCGAATGTATTTATGGTCGCCGTCCATTGTTCTGTTTAGGAATTGTTTCCTTGAATGGGATTAAAGGAAACGGTGCCGTCACAGAGTACATCTGTACTCGATGATTTTATTTCCACGCTCTGACCTCGATCATATATATATTTATATATATATATATATATATATATATATATATATATATATATATAAATATATATATATATATATATATATATATATATATACATATGTATATATATATATGTATATATATGTATATATATTTTAAAACCAAACGATTAAAAAAATACAAACAAACAACAATTTAAAACAAAGGTGGCGCAAAATGAATCATCCAATTTTGTTTTTGAATTACTTTTTTACTAAATGATTTTGAGTGATGAAAATCTTTATTTGGATCCTTACAATTTTTTCTAGTTCTCAAGTGACAAATATTATTGACGTACGACGTCATTTGCAAAAATTATAACATCTTCCGATAGGGTGAATAATTTTGCGCCATGAACTAAAATGATTAAATTAAATATGAAGGATGAGAAATGTGGAGCGCTGCGCCAAAAAGGCATACTATATTTGGGGAAGTGTAGTTCTTACTTCGTCACACGTCCAGCACTAATTGGGATGACATCGGTCTCTTTTACATTTCTATTTTTCAATTGTCACCATACTGAAATGTAAGCCATCTGGAGTATTAGAGACATCCCTATCATGGAGAATTCGTTTGTCCCTAGCACCGCGAAAAGCATGGTAAATAATAGAAACTCCATTTTTGTCCTGGATAAGACCTTTTCTATGCAAGAAGAGGAACGTTTCTGGCGGAATAAACCCATGCTGGAGAGTACTCTCCAGATACATATCATTGGGTCATTGAGATAGAATGGTCCCGAGATAAGACTATTTTTACTGCGCATTGCCTTTGTTATCTATTCTATTTAGTCCTGATTTTTCATAAAGGACTTTATTGGGGTCGAATTTCCTATGTTGTGACTCTGGGGAGTACGTCCACCGAACTTAGCTCCCCATTGACATCTGTTATCTTCCCTTAATGTTGTGCGGAGTTGAATCTCCTTTTTCGTAATTTTTCTGTTTGTGGTGTGTCCTTATCGCCGATCAAGATCAGGCATTTTTTGTACCCTTCTTTCACTTGAGCATCCTTTGTGTCTAGTTGTAACTCAAGGCATGAGAGCATATGTATATATGTTATGGCCCACATAGATGGGCAAGCTTTTCTAACGACGATCAGTGAAACAGCAGTTTGTTCTTCATTCTCATTACTGCTTCAACCGGAGATTAGAGATGTTCATACATACTACTCTACATTAAAGTGTGATCAATTTGAAGTCCTACAGTAATAAAATATTCCTATATTTAGGAAACTTTGAAGATAAAAAAAAACACAATTATATGCGGCAAATTGCAATTGTTGGATTCTATGTTAATAAGAACGTTTAGCTTCTAAAATTACAGAGTTCAATATTTATCACACAGCGCAGAAAAAACCCTGAATATTAAAATTAAAGACATGATCTTCCAAAATCCTCGCTCGAAAGTACATTTCTCGACTTTGTCAAGAACGAGCGAGAGGTTGACAATGTAATAAATAATAATCATCATCATCATCATCGGCACTACAACCGGGATCCGGTTTTGGCCTTATTTAACAAGTCTCTTCACCGGACCCGATTTCGAGCCGATGTCATCCAGTTTCGCACTCCCAGGCCCAGACTCTCCTCCTGGTCTACGCCATCCCTCCATCGCAGACATGGTCTGCCGCGCTGTCTCCTTCCATACATCCTGCCACAAAGGGCTTTCCGGGCAGACTCCTATTCGCTCATTCGAGCTAGGTGTCCCACCCACCGGAACCTACCGAGCTTGATTTTTCTTACAACATTAACTACAAGGTATAGTGCGTACAACTCATGGTTGTAGCGTCTCCGGAATCGTCCTCCCTCACATACATGGTCATGGTCTTATACAGTAGTAGCTTGGATGTTCTGCTTAAATTTCGGGATTTAAAGAGCCTTGTTAGCCCATAGTAGGCTTTGTTGGATTTGATCGGCCGTGCGCGTATTTCTTCTTCCATATTGTTATCGCCTGCAACTATTGACCCAAGGTATTTAAAGGATTGCACTAGTTCAAATTCGTGCTCCACTATCCTGTTAGTTGGACCAACGTTAGATCTTCACTTCGCAGAAGTTGCCATCATGTACGAGGGTTGCCTCTTATGTTTCGGGATTTGGCAACCCTAGTGTTGCAATCCGGCAACTGATACCTCTGTCGTAAAGTTGGACATTTTTGAGGTTATACGCACTCAGAACGTTTTGACATACGAGCGCTATTTGTGTTGTTTACAGTAACTTAAAAGATTCATCTCGGCCCAAAAATGGAATTAAATCGTCAACATTTTCGTGCGATTATTTTTTACAACTTTCGGCGTGGATTAACTCAGCAACAGTGCATGGATGAACTTAATTCAATTTTTGGCGATGAAGCTCCATCAAGGACCAGTGTTTATCGATGGTATGGTGAATTCAATCGTGGTCGTAGTTCACTCCGAGATGAATTTCGTGAAGGTCGTCCAAAATCAGTTGTTGTTCCGAAAACCATTGATGCTGTGCGCGAACTGATATTGGAAGATCGTCATGTGACCTATCGTGAGATTGAGACAACCTTAGGCGTTAGTGGGACCAGCATACATTCAATATTGCATTAACATTTGACTGTCAAAAAAATTTGTTCGCGTTGGATCCCACACAATTTGTCAATCGCCCAAAAAAAGGCTCGTGTCAATTGGTCGAAAGAAATGCTCAAAAAATACGGTCGCGGTGCTTCGAAACACGTCTATGACATCGTGACAGGTGATGAATCGTGGATTTACGCGTACGAGCCCGAAAGTAAACAGCAGTCGACTGTCTGGGTGTTTCAAGATGAGCCAAATCCAACAAAAGTTGTTCGCGCACGAAGCACTTCCAAGCAAATGGTCGCTTTTTTTCGAAAAAACTGGACATGTCGCAACTGTACCACTAGAACAACGCAGAACAGTCAATTCTGAGTGGTACACAACCATTTGTTTGCCAGTTGTCTTCCAAGAAATCAGGAAAACCAACCGCCGAAGACGGATCACTCTTCACCACGACAATGCGAGCTCACGCACATCGGCTGCGACAACTGCATTTTTGAGCACCCAAAACATCGACTTGATGGGTCATCCGCCGTATAGTCCTGACTTGGCACCGAATGACTTCTTTTTATTCCCGTACGTAAAAAACAAACTGAGATGTCAACGTTTTTCGACACCTGAAGAAGCGGTTGCTGCATTCAGAATGCATGTGTTGGAGATACCTCAATCAGAGTGGCAAAAGTGCTTCGACAATTGGTTCAAACGCATGCAAAGGTGTATAAATCTTCATGGGGAATATTTTGAAAAACAATAAAGTGATTTTCGATAATCAATATTTGTTTTTGTTCTCTAATCCCGAAATATAAAAGGCAACCCTCATACTTAGTTTTTCCTCCATTAATGTACAGTCCCAGTTTTTGTGCCGTCTGCTCGATCTGGGTGAAGGAGTCCTGTACAGCCGCCTGGGTTCTACCGATGATGTCGATGTCATCTGCGTAGGCAAGAATCTGGCTGGACTTGGTGACAATAGTCCCTCTTGGTGTAACGCCAGAGTCACGGAGTGCTTTCTCCAACGCCAGATTGAAGAGGAGGCAGGCCGGACCGTCCCCTTATCGGAGTCAATTATAGATGTTTATTGGTTTGGACAGCAATCCCGCTATTTTTACTTAACTAGTTACGTTGGTCATGGTCAACCTACAAAGTCGTATCAATTTGTTTGGAATGCCGAATTCTCTCATGACATTATATAGTTCTACCCTGGCTATGCTGTCGTAGGCAGCCTTAAAGTCTATAAACAGATGATGAATTTGGAATCTTAAATTCCTGCCATTTTTCCATCGCCTGCCTAAGGGTGAATATCTGATCAATTGCTGATTTGCCTGGGATGAAGCCACACTGATATTGACCGATGATGACGTTACCGTATGGGGCTATCCGATGTTGTAGGATAGAGGAGAGTATCTTATAGGCGATACTCAGCAATGTTATACCCCTATAGTTGTTGCACAGTGTGATATCTACCTTCTTATGTATGGGGTAAATGATTCCACGACGCCAATCTTCCGGCATCTCCTCTTGCTCCCATACGTGCACCACGATGTTATAAATTGCGTGATGTAACGCTGTCCCTCCTTGTTTGATCAGCTCAGCTTGTATGCCATCAGCTTCGGGGGCTTTATTTGATTTGAGTTGTCTTATGGCTTTTAATGTTTCCTCAATGCTTGGTGGCGGCAGCATTTGGTCTTGATCTTGTATTGGTGGAGCCTCCAATTCTTCTGTGAGCTGACCATTTAGCAATTCATTGAAGTGCCCTTCGCATCGCTCAAGAATGCCTTCAGGATCGGTGATCAGATTACCCGCATTATCCTTGCAGTAAGTCCAGCGTTGTGTACCGCATCATACTGCGGATTATTTGGTAGAACTTCCGCGCCTGGTGCGGACCTTCTACTCTACTTTACCCTATTTCACAGACAAGGTTTTTTTCCCAGGCACTTTTATTTTGTCTGTGAAGCCGTTTTTCAGATATCTTGAGCTCTTCGTATTTCTCCTCACGCACCCACGTCCTATGAGACTGCTGCATTGCCCGGTATGCAGCATTCTTACGTTCAGTCGCTAGTTTGCACTCATCATCAAACCAGTCGCTCCGATCTCTACGACTATTGCCTAAGATGGCTAATGACAGTATTCTTAAGGCCATGTCTCTTCTACGCCCGGCATTCTGGCCTCAGGACTTACTCTCCCTCCATCGAACCCCTCGAGAGCGAGTCTTAACGCATGGCCAAAGGTGTTGCTGGTATTCTCATTGCGTAAGCCAATGTGGTGATTCGAAACTGATCCGCGGATGCAATACGTCTCCGTAAGCCAATCCGCGCTCGGAAAACTGTACCAACAAGATAGTGACCCGAGTCGATGCTGGGACCTCGGTACGTTCGTACCGTCATCAAGCTCGAGGAGTGGCGGCGATCTATCAACACATGGTCAATTTGGTCGCGGGTGGCTCCATCAGGTGATACCCAGGTGGCTTTGTGGATATCTTTACGCGGAAACCTGGTACTTGCAACGACCAAGTTTTTCGATGCTGCCAGTTTGATAACTCGTAGTCCATTGTCATTAGTGTTCTCACGCAAACTATGGGAGCCTGTGTACTGCCTGAAAGTTGGCTCCCGACCTATTTTTGCATTCAAATCACCAAGAACGATTTTCACATTGTATCTTGGACAGGCATTGGGGGCCCGTTCGACGTTCTCGTAGAATTCTTCTTTTTCGTCAAGGGACTCCTCTGTAGATTCGTGAACGTTTATAAGGCTTATGTTCTTAAACTTCCCTCCCACGGGAAGAGTGCATATCCTTTCGTTTACTGCATTAAAGCCGATGATGCCAGGCTTCAGTTTTTGGTAATTAATTTTCTGAAGAAAACCCAAATTTCGCCTGTGTAAAAGTATAAACTCCTGCCTTTTTTCGATCTGCAGGCATCCTGGAGTGACAATAAACAGATTTTTGTTTTACGCAGTGAATTTTTTTAAAGTTCTAAATATCATCATCATCATCATCGGCACTACAATTGGGATCCGGTCTTGGCCTTATTTAGCAAGTCTCTCCATCGGTACCGATTTCGAGTCGATGTCATCCTGTTTGGCACTCCCAGGTTCTGGGCGTCCTGGTCTACGCCATCCCTCCATCGCGGAAATGGTCTGCCGCGCTGTCTCCTCCCATACATACTACAGGTATCTGGTCCTTATCCGACACTTTTTAAATTGTCCATAATAATTCATTTTTACGGGCATGGTTATTAGCTTTGCGCCAACCCTTCTCAGGATGTCGCTACATGCATTGGTTCACTACTTGGCGGGTGCCAAAGTAGCTATCCAGGGGTGTCACGTGGAGACTGCATGTCAACTTGGATTGAACAGGGACAAGGATCATCCTGGCCTTCGCCGGGTTGAAAGCAATCAGTAACTTTGACCTGTATGTTCGCTCCCATCCCCCCGTAATAAATAATACGTAAACCAAATTATTCGGCGGTGTGTTTCCAACGCATATGCTTTTCTTCTTATAGTATTTAAAATCTCTATTTATATTTCCAAATTTAATTTCATCGCCTTCAATAAATCATCATCATCATCAACGGCACTACAACCGGGAACCGGTCTTGGCCTTATTTAGCAAGTCCTGAGACTTGTTAAATCTTCCATAATGATTTATTTTTTCCGGGCAAGGTCATTAGTCTTGCGCCAGAGGCTCCCCGACGGGGAATCGAACCCCAGTCTCCCGGGTGACAGGCGGGTATACTTACCACTATACTATCGAGGAGCCTTCAATAAAAGTGATCCTAAATAGTGTGAAATCTATTCCCCATTGGATTAATGCTGGTATTCGCCAGACCTTCGTACTCTCGCTCACTCTAGTTCACATTTTAATAAACAATCCGCTGCTCATTACCCAACAATTCATTTCAGTCGTTTGCTGAATATAGCACGTTGAGTTTGTCGTGTTTATTCAAGCAATCCCTCTTAAAGACCCAATATCAATCAGTAACATACACTCAACTCATTACACTCTGATTTCAACAAAATAAATCCATGGGGGCTATCTAACCAACTACAATTCAATATCTTTAAATCTCAGTGCTGTCTCTTATCATTAAAGACGAACCCTACCGTAAATACACAGATGATGAACGGCACTGGTATCGTCGAAGTCCAGAAACTATCAATTCATCGCATTCGAATTTATTAGACTCTAATTGGAATAACCACATACCATATATGTGTGTGGTGAAATGAACGGGGTTTCGTAAGAAGAGGAAGCAGCACTTCACTCTATCCAATCCGCGCAAAATAACACAAGACGTGTATTCGGCCTAAAGTGGTATTCAGTTCCCAGGCCTACAAGTGCTTTATAGTATCTAAAACGACCATGCACTAATGTAATTACTGGGAACCAAGGCGTAGGTTTGTTTTTTATTTACTTCTTTCGGCAACGGTGAACTTGTAGCTCTGAGTTGGTATCTTTTCTCAACCGGATTTATCAGCCAAACTTCGAAAGATGGTCAAGGATTTCTCCCAACAAGTGTATAGCTTAATAGGGTGGTATTTTTACAGGGCAGCTGGGTATTGAAACCCAAGCTACGTCTTAGTACTTTAGCGAAAGGCCACAATACCAAAAGTTGTCAGTTGAACCCACGTTTTTTTTCGGTAGGAAAGTGAAAACCGTAAAATGATGTATTTTCAGATCCATGTCGGATATTTGTCGACTAAAACCACAACCCAACAGCTCATATCCGTTGATCTCCCTGAAACTTTCTATTAAGATATTCCCTCGCGTGGTAGTTGAACCTACATATGTACAATCAAACATACTAATTACCAATTTATCCATTGAGTCGGCATGTTTTTCAATTCTCTCGTTAGAACCTTAGTGCTGTGTATCGCGCCTACCTCTTTACTCTAGATATTTTTGCTGTCATTGCTCAATGTTCACCCGATCATCATCATCATCATCATCATCGGCACTACAACCTGGAACCGGTCTTGGCCTTATTTAGCAAGTCCTGAGGCTTGTTAAATTTTCCATAATGATTTATTTTTTCTGGGCAAAGTCATTAGTCTTGCGTAAGGGGCTCCCCGACGGGGAATCGAACCCCGGTCTCCCGGGTGACAGGTGGGTGTACTAACCACTATACTATCGAGGAGCCCGATCATTTCCCCGCAGTTCTCATGGATCAGAGAGTCCAGCTTTCAAAACCAGTGTATGTTTTTATATCTCCAAATGATACCTCCTCTCCTGATTTTCTCCTTTTCTTTCTTCCATACTGTGTTATGATATTTAAGGGTACGCCAATACGCGTAAGTGCGCGTAAACAAAAAATATGAAAAATCCAATGAAAATCGGTGGTGCTTCCGACAGATATACACGGACACGTAACCGCAGTGAAGAATATTATACAAAAGAGAATAAAAAAAACAAATCGTCACAGTCATATACCAGAACATTAATGTACCACTCCACAGCTTAAGTAGGGTGAAAGTACACCCGGGTGTACACTATTCTAACTTTTTCTAGTTTTCAAACCATGGGTTCGAATCATATTTTCATCATCATAATCATCGGCACTATAACCGGGAACCGATCTTGGCCTTAATTTAGCAAGTCTTGTTAAATATTCCATAATGATTTGTTTTTTTCCGGGCAAGGTCATTAGTCTTGCGCCAGAATCATATTTTCACCACTTGCCTAATCGCTAAGACCGGTCGTATTTTTAACTTCACTTTTAGTTTAGATGCAGCTTACTTCAAATGTTATTATTATTATTATTAATTTTTTTTTTTTTTTTTTTTTTTGTTCAGCACAGGGTGAGTCATCTGTGCATCCATGAATAGTGATAAAATGTAGCTATAAATTTTCCGCTCTCACAACTTTTCGTATAAGGCTCCGCAGTAGGTAAAACGTCTTTCCTTTTGTTGACTCTGAAACGCATCAATTGTACTAGAAACATCTTTCGAATTGAGGAACACCTTTCTTCTGTTTTCCGATGATATGTGTGACTCCAGGATCAAGGCTTGGACATTTTTATCCTCCATAAGACTTTCTGGAACAAATGCAATTAAATATCATTTTTATTGTAACTCCAATGACATGACCATGACATTTCCACAGCCGGTTGGAAAATCGTCATATTTACAGGTCCTGGTCTTATCCATCAGCCTAGGTTCGAATCGTGTTCTTTAATATCTCGTTGCTAAACACACCACCAACAATCTCTGTGTCGATGGGAAACTTACGACTCATTTATGTGAAATGTTGGCTTGCTACGTATTTAGATATGTGCCAATCATTACCAAATGAAACAGTTAGTTACATCCGTTTGAAATAGATTGTCTAAAATTTAAGATTATCTTATCGGGTCAATAAATATTAATGCGCATCAGTCAGTGGATTATAACTATCACATAGCTCTGTTTATTGCCCAGCTCAACTGCAGAATTGGCATAACTTTATCTCGTGGAAAAGCGAATTTTCTTTGGAAGGTATCGTGTGCGAAAATTGGCTCAATCTCTGTAGCTTTAATCGGATTAAATATTGCATAGGCCCACATCACGACTGAATTGCACAAACTGTAATCCAAAATTCATAACCGTTTAAACCGGAAATAAGGTTCAGCATCTTTCAGCACAATCTTATCAGTGGGTTTTCTCGAGAAGATGACCAATAAATTCAAATTCATTTGGCAGACGATGATGTAACGCCAGTATATCACGCCTACCTGAAAGGCGCCGAAATTCAGCTAAGTCATTAAACTATTCATTCAATTGTCATTTGGTCATATTTCAATGAGACTTCTCCCAAAAATGTAGTCGAACGTATAGTTCAGAATCGTACTTTGGCGAAGGAAATTTAGTCTGATCTCATACGTGAACGGATTTTTATACTAGTATTTAATTCCGTTGTCGTTTAGCAGCGCCTTCAACTGCAGCTTCTTTACGCGGCTTACAGACACAGATGTAGCTACTGCCTCGAATCGTGGAAATTTGGCCAGGTTGCGAATAGAATTCCTGGAAGGTGGGACGACGTACAAACGAAAACGAATTTGTTGGGGACTGAAGTCAAAAGATAAAACCGGTCTTTGCAAAGCTCTCCTATGCGACCACATGTCTATATTATAGCTGGTATTACAAACCCAGCCTCACACAGGTTAAGTGCTGTTCTAGCTTTTTGTTTTTGTACCATCTTCGTTTTTGGTAGTGCCTTCCATCATCAGAGAGTCAACAATGATCATGATGGACGCAGATACACCGACATATACGCCGATTCGGTCCGCCGCTGAGAGACATCTACGTGAATGTACTTATATATGAAACCTGCTTAAATTCCATTCCAGTAACGTGTTGTTGATACGTTACTTGTTTTTATATTTAAAGCATGACGTCATCGGTTGTAGGAACTTGGCGCGGCGACAGGTATAGCTGAATGAATGGCTTTCAATTAAACCTCAGTTTGAATTAAGCCTTTTAGTCGGCCGCATGAGATCGAGTGAATGAAGCGAAACGACTTTATTTGAATACAAATTACAACATAACTGAACACACATCAATTTCAGAAACCAATAAATTAGTCACTAAAATGCACAGCTTTGTAATAGATACTGTGTATCTAAATGTGAGAACCGCGAGGGTTAATTGTACATAAAAAGTATTTAGTGCGAAACGAAAGTGAATGTGCATACGGGGTTGTTGAAGTTGTTAAGTTTTTAAGTGCTTAAGTTGTATATACAAAGAAGTTTAGTGTGAGTGTATTGTAAGATAAATCAAAATGGATATAAAGGATATAAAAGGCGCTAAGGTAACACACACTGGCTTATTGAAACATAATACGGATGGTTCGACAGAGACTCAGAAAATTACTCATGCTGGTTTGGTGGCTCGAAGTCCTGAAGGCACCGCTGCCAAAGGGATGAACATACGCGGAAATGAAGACCTATGGGTCGAAATTCAGGCCAATACATTCCGCAATTGGGTCAACGAGCACTTACGAGGAACAGGAATGCAGGTAAGGAGAGCTTTTGGTTTTTATTATTACTCTTTTTTCTTAATTAACTTTGATGCACTAAGCTATAATAATGTAATTTAAATAATTTTATTCAAGCTTGTGTGGGGGTTTAGTACCCTGTCTGGCACACCTACTAAACCCCCACAATTGCATCTTTTAAGAAATATTTTCAGAAAATCTCTTTCACCAATTTTTATTTTAAATTCCCTAGGAGAAAAATAGCTCTTTTCGTGATATAAAGTTGTTTACATATAACTATTCATGAGTTTAACACTTTCATCTCATGAATATGTAAAATTTCAGTAGTTTCGATTATTAGACTTCCTTGTTTAGGGTAATTAGTGCCTCTATTATGACCTATGGGAGAAAAACAATTTGATTCTGACCTTCTCCGGTTCCCTATTCACAAAAATCCACTGGCTGAATATTATTTACATGGAAGCTAAAACAACCATACTGCAATGGTCCAAGGATGGAGTGTTCAGTTATTCAAAGCCATTCAACAATATATTAAAAAAAAACTATCAATGGATTCAGGTGACTTCAAATAAGTACTGATTGGTCCACACAAATATGGGGTGAAAGACTTGTGGTTACGTCGACCTTGAAAATAAATGTGCTATTATAGTCTACTTTAGAAATTATAAATAATGCACGTCGTCCCAAGTGAAGGGGTTTTTTTTTTTTTGCTGTTTCTAGGAGTTTATTTTTTTGCGAACATTAAAATTTTATATCATACATTTATTAATATTTGCCCACTATATTATTTAAAAAAACTTTAATACCGAATCCATCCATTGAATATAAAAGGGACCTCTATGACCGACCCCATCCGGAAAATCCTCTAAGCTGGAAAAAGAATTCAAACAGCTCCTCAGAGGCATTGTTTACCACCAGAACTAGGATTATTAAAAATTATTGACGATTGAAAGGTAATCCTAAATGTTGACACTTTTCTGACTATTTCAAGATGAGAAAAAAGAAAGCGGTGTGATATATCTGGATAGTCTAATTGAATGCACGCGCAAAGACAACTCAATGAGAATTTATCATAAAATATCATCTTACGTGATGAGGATTATTTTCATATTAGTAGGTTTATGAATAAGCTGAATTGCCGCTTTTGGTTTGTTGAAATCATCCACAAAAGGTCATAGTTTGATTTGCATTTTTTGCCGGTGGAATCGTAGGGCCTTTTTTTTTTCGAAAATGATGCAGGATGAATGTACCTCTCTACACAGTGTTAACAATTTTTGTTGTTGTCGGAATTGGATGCTATTGATATCGGCAATATGTGGTTCCAATATGGTGGCATCATATGGCCCACAAACCATGCTTTTGGTGATTTTCGGATACGCGTTAATCTATTACTATTTATTGGCCTGTACGAACTCGGAGGTTCATGACCTCCGCCATCATCCTATAGCGTTTAAAATAATAGTGAAGAAGAACGTGTGATTCGAACTGACGCTATGACAGTTTGAATCACCAAAAATTGAACCTAAGCGTTACCCATCAGGCTACAGGCCGTGTTTTGAATTTGATTTTTAAACTCGACTATACTCCACTGATATGCATTGTTACGTTATCGCTATGGCATACGGCTCTGATGTATTTTCTTATTCAATTTTCGTTCGGTGTCCTTCACTATTTTGCTTGTGAATTGTGCGTGTATCTGTTAGAGACGCCACAGTCACCTATCTTGTGCGCTCTCCTTTCACGCTTGAACAGCCGATCCGATCTCCTCAAGGTCAAAACTAACATTGTCTTCCCACCTCCGTTGCAGCAGGTCGGTCTCTTTCCCGTTGGTCCACCGTCAAGAATTCTGCGCACGGTCCTATCGTTGCCCATTCGCGCCGCATGTTCGGCCCATCTTAGTCTTCGCGACCTGCTTACTCTCACTATTATAGGTTTGCGGTATAGGTCTTCTAATTCGTGTTTGTGGAGTTTCCTCCATTGTCCTGCCTCCTCGTCATATTTACTACCAAAGATACCCCTTAAAACTCTATTCTCAAATACGCGGAATTTGTTTTCCTCCGTTTTGTGAGAGTCCATGTTTCACATATGTATAGAACAATCGGCATGATTATGGTTCTATAGTCCCGAAACTTTATATTACGTGATAGCAGTTTGGATTTCAGTAGTTTACTGACTGCTTGCCAACTAGCGTTACCGGAATACAGTCTTTTGTTAATTTCCTTCGACATTTCGTTACTGGCCGTCAGTACTGTTCCCAGACATTTAAATTCTTTAACTTTTTCAAATATCTTGTCTCTGACGTTTATATGTGTTCCTGAGGTCCACCTACTCTCGCCGTAATCATGTATTTTGTTTTGTCTTCATTTATCACTAGGCCGGCCTCTTCTACCGCTTGCATTATGATTTCCATGTTTTCACTTACGGTTTCTAGATTATTGCATAGAACGGCGATGTCATCCGCATATACGAGCACTTGTGTGACCTCGGTCAGGAATGATTCGGGCATGTTGTCGTCTTGTACCCTTTCTGATAACATACTCGAGCACAAGGTTAAAAAGACATGGTGAGAGGCCATCCCCCTATTTTAGTCCGTCCCGACTTCAAATGGTTACGTGAGGTGGTTTTCTGTTGTAACTCGCCCTTTTTTTTTTCGTTCATACAGATTGGAATGAGGGCGGCATATTTTTTTCGAGATTCCCAGCTCAACTACAGTATGGTAGAGTCATTGCCTTGCGACTGAGTCGTAGGCTTTTTTGAAGTCAACGAACAGTTGGTGAACCGTCTCTCCGTATTCCCACTTCTTTCCAGCAGTTGCCTTATTGTGAACATTTGGTCTACGGAATCCGCACTGGTAGTCTCCCAGTATTTCTTCTGTGTACGGTGTGATTCTCGCCAGTATGACATTTGTTAATATGTTGTATGTGGTTGGCCGCAATGATATCCCTTCTTAGTTTTCGCAGTCAGATCTGTCGCCTTTTTTAAAAATGGAGACGACTATTCAGGTTTTCCATTCTTCCGGAGTGACTTCGTTATCCCATATTGTTTTAATCAATTGGTGGGTCTTTCGAGTGGTTGCCTCTCCTCCATGCTTCATAAGCTCTGTCGGTATGCAGTCGACTCCGGGAGCCGTGTTGTTTTTCAATCGATTTATGCGTCTACAATTTCGTTGGAAGAAGGTTCTGTGATCTGAGGCTCGGCTGTATGTACGTCTGGTGCATTTATTTGGGGTTGATGGGTGCGCACATTGAGCAGGTTTTCAAAGTACTGCTTCCATCTTGTCACGATATTGTTTGTTTCTGTGAGCGTCTCGAATTATTTTGGCTCTTCATAGGTAGTCATTTCTAATTGAGTTTGTGCCGACATACACACCTCTGATGTTCTTTGCTCTGGCATTTTCTAGGATTTTTACGATCCGAGTCTTCCCCATTAGCGTTTTTTTTTTTGCGTTTGAAAGCTTTCATTGTCTCTACGGATTAACCGCCAAACTAAAGTTTAAAAAAATGGA
The DNA here is from genome assembly GCA_963931805.1 of Microdon myrmicae. Lineage (NCBI taxonomy): Eukaryota > Metazoa > Arthropoda > Insecta > Diptera > Syrphidae > Microdon > Microdon myrmicae. The sequence goes on from OZ007496.1 coordinate 263,101,095, forward strand.
GTTGTTTTCTTTTTTAGAATGTTTATTAAGTGATACGATTGAAGTAGTTAAACTATTTGTAAAAGTTGACATAACACATTATAAAAATTGTAAATGATTTATTTTCACAATTGCAGTGTTCCATTTTAGTAAACCTATTTTTCTGACACGACAGTTTTCGGGGTACACCCGACTCTTTTTTGGTTATTTGTCGACTATCATTTTTAGGCTAAGAAATTCCTTTCCGCGGGAAGAAACTCAACCTCTGGTTGTTTTCCTCTCGTTTTAATCTCGCATGCCTTGGAACTCTCTTTTCCATGGGTTCGTTCTTTTCCCAGAGAATACCTTTTCTTCTATTTTCGCATCCCATGCATGGAGATAACATGTGGATGTTATCATGTAGACGCGAACCGTGCTGTCCGTGTGGCCGAAGACACGCAAAGGATCATTGAGGGTTTTCAAACTTGTGCAGTGTCTCTTTTACCTACATTCCCCGCATGTGATTACACCGGCCTGAATCCTTCGGACATTATCATACGGAAAAATCTAGCAAAAGTTGTATTTCATTGTAGCAATGGCGTTAGATTTCATTGGTTGTTTTATTTTCATACAATGACCATTTCCGAAATGAAAAATCCGTTCGGCGGTGTCTAAAAGAAAAATCGTGGTGATCGTATGTTTCTTAGTCGCATTGTTTTCGCTTAGGATTTTTAGCACAGGCCACTTGTGTTTACCCAGCAAATGGATCGAGGACATTTTCGGTTTTATGGCCTTATGTTCAGCAATAGCCGTTCAGTCGTGGTACATTGGTAGAGGATTGCGGCTCACGTCCCTGTTGATACATGCGGGGTATGCCACTAGGGTGTGTGGCCCCTTTTTATCGGGCGGTTTTTAGCTGTTCAGGTATTTTTATTGGCTTCGTAGAGTCGCCACATACAGCCATGGCTTTATTGAATGAGAAGTTTTCTGGTGGCCTAATCTCCGAAGTAGTCGAGTCAATTGGTTTATGCTAATAAGCTACAAAAATTCAACAGTTGAAGGCTGAGGTAAATTGTGGAACCCTTATGTAGAGATGTTAGCAAAATGTTCGCCCATAATTCGGAGGTCTTCCACACAAACCGTGATAAAATGTCGGCCAATGTTTTTTATTACTGCCATGGACCAGAGTAAAGGATCCGGTAAAAAAATTGGTTATTTGTTGCAGACACTTCAATTGATTTGATTTTATTGTTTTTCCTTCGTATTGGAACACCCTTTACATGCATAGTAAACATAATTTTAGACAGAAAAACCCCAATTTTGAAAATAAATTTAAAATGTTGATTTACCATGAACTGTTATTCCTGCTCCATCGAATTTACCTCGAAGTGCAACAGTGAATCAGTTTAGTAATTAGAATGGCCTTGTAATTATGCGCTTGTGTACTGTAACTCCTAGGTAGGAGACCGAAGCGTGCTCCGCTACTTCGCTTTCTCGAGTTCTCGACAGAGCGCTCAAGAATCCCGCTCTGTTTTACGCGATTACTTCCCAACAACAATGTGCTTGTCATACATGACAATGAAGTGTAGTCCGATCGATGGAAATTATGCTCTAGATCTCGTTTTTGTTTGTTTCCCCTAAATGCATAATTCGTTAATGGATAAGGCCTGCGACACGGTCTTTTGTTTTCTTTTTTTTTTCTTAAAGCCACTTATAGCGTTTGTAACGATGGTGAATAACGTGTGATTCGAACCGACGGTATTACGGTTAGAATCACTGAAAACTGACCCAATGCTCAACACATCAAGCCACGGGTGCATGTACGAATTCGATTTCTAAACGCAAGTACACTCAACTGATGTGGAGTTGCTATGTTATTACTTGGTGTACGGCTGATGCTTTTTCTTATTCGATTTCCTATCGGTGTTCTACACTATATGCTTGTACAGGGTGGCGCAAAATGTATCACCCTATCGGAAGATGTTATAATTTTGGCAAGTGGCGTTGTACGTCAATCATACTGGACATTTGTGAACTATATGGCTGCAGAATATAAGCAGACAAGTAATAGATGGCGTGTGAATTACTACCAAGCCATTCTTAATCTCAACAACGAAGAGGACGATTTTGTGTCGAAAATCATCATGAGCGACGAGGCGCATTTCCACTGAAGCGGTTGCGTCAATCAGCAAAATCTTCGTTTCTGGGGCACTGAAAATCCGCGTGTGATGCACGAAGAGCCATTACACCCACTCAAAGTCACTACACGTGCAGCGTACACGCGGGAGGAGGGATTGGCCCGATTTTTTTTTTTTTTTTGAGAAAGCCATCGGCAATACGGTCACTGGCGAACGCTAGGGGGCCATGATAAACGACTTCTTACTGCCGGAATGGGATGAGCGGGGCTTGGTGAACATGTGGTTTCAACAAGAGGGTCCAACCGCACCCACAGCACGAAGGAACCGTTTCCTGGCCGAGTAATGTCCCGTTTTGGCGATTTGTCATGGCCATCAAGATCGGCCGATTTAACCATCCTAGACTTCTTGGCTTATGCCAACAAAAAACCTCAGGCAATCGCAGCCCTTAAGGTGAATATTCGACAGGAATGCGAACAGTTATCAGCGGAAATCTTAGGGAAAGTCATGGAAAATGCGGTAAAACGGGTACAAATGTGTATCAACACCAGCGGCAGCCACTTGACGGCTATTATCTTTTCTGCTTAACAGAAAAAATTGTAAAAGTCCAAATAAAGATTTCCATCACTAAATGTATGTTTGGCGAGTTGGTTACTGAGTTTATCCATCAATTATTACTCATTTATTTATTTAGCTTAATGCGGAGTGTAAGAGCGGTGGCTGGGAGTGGGTGAGGTCGGGGGAAGAGAGGAGATGAAATTTGAGAGCAGTAGAGGTAAGGTGGAAATCGAAGTAGGTAGGGTAAGAGTTTGCCCACCTCAGCATTCGCGAAATGAGTTCTTTAGAGCTGTAAGAAGTGTGGTAGGTGGACAGATAGAAGAGACGAAGGTTTCGCAGGTTACGGGGGTTAGTGTGAAGTACAATGATGGAGAGCAAGCTTGGGCAGTTGATTGTGCCTGAAAGGAGACGGTGGATGAAAAGGATATCGGCATGAGTTCCGCGCTCCTCAAGTGTGTTGAGGTTAATCAGGTGGAGCTGGCTTGTGTATGGGGGGAGAATCCTGGGATTCACCCAGTTCAGTCTGCGGAGGACAAAACGCCGAAAACGACGCTGCACGCTTTCGATTCTGCGGATATGGGACGAGTAGTGTGGAGACCGGACCTAACTGGCGTATTCAAGAAGGGGACGGACGAAGGCTATGTAGAGAGAACGGGAAACGTAAGGATTAGAGAATTCTCTAGACCAGCGTTTCACAAACCCAAGAGCAGAGTTGGCTTAAGAATAATATCATCAATATGCGGGTTGGAGCTAACCTCCCTGTCAAATAAGATCCCGAGGTCTCGTATCGAGGGTACAGATGATATCTGCTGGTTTAGCAGCAAATGGGGACGTGGGGGCGGGGGGCGTTTGCGGGAGAAAGTGATGGAGTGACATTTGACAACGTTGAGTTCAAGGCACTATTACGGCACCAAGTTGAGAAGCTGTCGAGATCCCTTTGGAGAAGTGACGAGTTGAGAGGGGAGATGATCGTGTTGTAGAGTTTGGCATCGTCCGTATAGAGGGAGATGGATGAGTATTTAATAATGGAGTCAACAACATTGATGGTAAGGATAAATAGGAGGGGACCTAGATGACTGCCTTGCGGAACCCCTGACGTGGGAAGAATTGGATTGGAAGGATTGGAAAGGGAGGATTTGAATTTGACACGGTAAGATCGATCTTTCAGATAAGAAGATAACCACTTGATCAAAGGGGTTAGAAACCTAAGGAGGACAGCTTAAAAAGGATGAGATTATGGGAGATTTTTTCAAAGGCCTCGTTGAAATCGGTGGTGATTACATCGACTTCGTTGCCATTCCCTAAGGCACGGAGAGTATGGGATGAGAACTCGATCAGATTCGTTGTGGTCGACCTACCCGAAAGGAAACCATGCTAGTTGGGTGAGATGATGGATTTACAACGGAAAGATAACACGTTGTAAAGAATCCCTTCGAACAGTTTAGGGATTTGAGACAGTTTGGCGATGGGACGGTAGTTGCTGATATCTTTTTTAGGTCCTTCTTATGTATGGTGGTAACATAGGAGGATTTCCAGATACTAGGGAAGATACCTTGTAAGGATAGATTGAGTATCTTTGATATCGGGTGAGAAAGAGAAGAGGAACATTTCTTTAAAAATACAGCTGGGAGGCCAACAGGTCCGGGGCTGAACTCGTCTTTGAGTAAGTTTAATTTCTCCTCGACTACGTGACGCTGAATAATTTGAGGGGTGAAAGGACCGAGGGAACACTCGGGCAAGTCTTTGAAGTAAGACAGATTGGGTTCGAAGGAGATGTCTGTGAAGGATTTATTGAAAAACGAAGCGAATAGATTGGCAATAGTTAAGGGGTCGGTTGAAGTAGTCGCGCCATAAGAAAGGGAGTTAGGATGGGCGTCGGATTTACGTTTGTAATTTATGAAGTGAAAAAAAGATTTGGGGTCATTGATAAAATTGGATTGTGTTTTTGTGAGGCAGTTGGAGTAGAGGGAGTTGTAGAGGTCGGAAAATATATAAAAGGAACCGAGATAGTTGGAGTAGTTTTGGAAGGAACGCGTTTTGAGGAAAATGTTCCACAAGTTATTTCTCTTGTTCCGAAGAGCCCGGAGTGTGCGGCGATGAGACCGATGGCCTGTGACAAGAATTGGGGACATAAAGGGCGATGGCATAGTAGATCTCCTTATAGAGAGTGGCAGTAGCTTCTTCTACCCCTAAATGATCAAAGCGAAGCGCTGTTTTGTTAAGATGCTCACTCAGAAGGCGGAAGTTAGCTTTGTGAAAGTTGTAGGAAAAGCTGTCATGAGGTAGAGAAGGTTGAGTCTCATGATCAAGATATATGGATAAGAGCAGCGGCGGGTGCTAATTATCAATGGTAGAGATGGCGTGTAGACTTGGGGCAACTGGGGACATGTGTGGGTCCGTTGTGAACACGAGGTCCAATTGTCTAAGGATGTGGTACGTCTGGAGTGGTTCCGCTTATTTGTTCGCATTGCCTTCACAAGGTTTGACCTTGCGGAGATCGGATCGAATGGTCAAGCGTGGAAGGAGAGTGCCCAGGACAGGGAACGATGGCGAAGCCGAGTCGGTGAGGTCATGAACTTCCGGGTTCTTACAGGCCAATAAATAATAATAATAATAATTGCCTTCACATAGGTGAAAAATAAAATCAATTGAAACAATTTTATCTTCATAATTTTGTGCGTTCCTTTAGAAATATCAACTTATCGTACCGAACCGTAGTAATTATAAAAAGTAAAATATTTTATATCATTTTAGTGTAGTCATTATCAAAACTATGTCATTATACAGACAGTTTTATAATGACGAAATTTAACTCAATCTTCCAGACAAAAATTCAGCTATGCAATTAGTAGCCAGACCAATTTAAGTCTCGGTAAGAATAAGTAATATCCAAAAGCAATCGACCTAAAATTATTTCTCGAAAACGTAGCTAGTTCTTTCACCAATAGATAACACCGAAAGACGCCAAGCCAAGCGTTGCTCGCTTACCTACATAATAAAGTAATTTTAAATATCGCAATCATTCAACAAATCAAAGGTATTATGCACGGAATGACCCTCCGTCCCAAATACTGGAGCCACTTGTATGTACATTATGCGGTTGTAAACTTGCATCCAAAGTGTCAATGCACCGTGCCGTCAAGAGTACAGAAAGGTGATTGGAAAGGAAGTATCGATATACATTGATTTTGGTTGCCGGAAAACTTAAATCGCGATGAAAGACATGATCATGCAAAAACATTAAGAACATGACTTTTAAACAGTGATTGACACTCTCTGAATGACGTATATCACTCGTGATACTTTTCACGTGAAATAAAAAACTCCTGGAGAGAATACATTTGCGGAGTACATGATATGCTGATATTGAGATTTGTTGGGATTTAAAAAATTCCTTTGACATCGGGACGAAAACGTATATAAGTCAGCTCGTAACCAAATGACGTCAATATTCATTTCATCTGCGTATGTAGGTAAGCTATTCTCTTTTATAATGAAAACGACAGTGTTAGTGCTATTGGAGCCCAGTGGATTGACCCACAAATTTATCAGAAAACTATTGATTCTCTGTATTGTTCGGTTTATAAAATGAAAGGCATATGTAATTTTCTCTTGTCACAACTCTATACATCAAATCTCAAACTTATTTGACTGTGGCTTGGAAGTCGTCCAGATAGTGAATATTACCAAATCAATGTTTGAATCTTCACAGAATGTGACCTTTTCTCCATCATAGCCTCTGGGTCTAATGCAATTTCAAAATTCTCATTTTCGTTCCAAATTTAATAATCTTGACTTAAATTTTAAAACTTCTAAACTGAACTCCAGATAATTAATAAAGGTTGCAGTGGTGTTAAGCTCATTCTACATACTTCAGCTCTTGTATTTTCTTAATTTGTTTCACTTTATTTCGACTAATTTTTTTTTAAATCAAACGCCGCTTCAATTATTCAAGGTGAACTTAAACTTTTTATAAACTGGACGAAAATATTATAGATAAACAGAGGTAGCTGTAAGAAATATACATCTTTTTTTGTTTTATAATTCACAGTTCGTTGATACAAAATACGAATGTGACAAATACCTCAATGATGGGCTTGCACAAACTATGTTTTACAGTGAAGAGCTTTTCGGCCCCGGAATTTTTTTTTTATGGATATACACATATATATGGTTTAAATAATGCCGGCGATTATTATATTGGAAAGCAAATAAATTACTCCTTACTTTAAACGGATTTTATCTCTCCCGACTAATGATTTGAAAGTTATAATAATAGTTTGTTCATTTAACACGTAAATTATTAGTGAGCCTTTAACAGCAATGACCTCTAACACCATTAGTAAATTAATTTGTATGCATGACGTTGAAGTATAAGCGACATACAGCTTACTCATATTCTTACTACTGCCAGGCGGTAATACTTTTCATGAGTTCAACATGGTTTAGAATTCAGCAGCCGGCACATTTATTTTAGGCACCTAAGTCTTTTAACTTTTAATCTTCCAAATCAAGGTAAAAGCTTAGGCAAATACAAAGTTCTGTGTTGATGGTATATAAAAATTAATAAATCACATGATTATTCGTAATCGCTTCAGGAACGTTAATTGGTTTTATAATAATCATCAAAGTCAACGTTTTTTTTTTCTTTGTCGGGGTTCTGCTTTTGCCTCGGGTTTTGTTTGTGAAACTGCGGAATTGCTGACAAGTAATACTTGATAATCTACAAGAAATAACCGAATCAAAATTCGGTTAATTTACATTTTGAGAAGTCCAGACGAAGTTAATGGTAAAATTCTGCGAACCACAGAGTCAAATGGTAACTCTGTAAATGTAATTATTTATACAGTCAGAGTTAACCGTCATGTTATGTAATTTTTACCTGATGAAATAATGAAATTATCTGAACACACTCTACTGACGTAAGTCCAAACAATTTCCAGTACAATTGCAGGCTGTTCTTTTTTACGATCATGATTTTTACGATCATTTTTATGAAGTGTTATCAGCACGCAAAGAAATTATAGAGGTTTTATTAAAAAACTCTTGTTGAAGACCGCGTATCATAGTGGTCGCCATTGTATTCTTCAAGAGAAACTCGCAATGTTAAATTAAAAAAACACCAAGATAAGTTTATTGACGTCCTTAACTATTACCTCTTATCTCGCTGGGAGAATAAGAACATGATATGGAAGGGAAGTGTTAATGCAAACTGGTCTTAAGAGACTGATGACTGAAATCGTTTTTTTTTTAGTTTACAAAACGCATATATTATACAAAAAAATGTAGAGACTTTACTTAAGACTAAATACTAAGCCCTATTTACATTTATTTTTTTTATATTAAATTGCTGAGAGCTATACCGCAAGCGCAAACCTACAATAGTGAGAGCAATCAGGTCACGGAGATTAAGATGGGCCGGACGTGTGCGTAGAATTCTTGACGGAAGACTAACGGGAAAGCGAGCGGTAGACGGCCGCGACGGAGATGGGAGGACAATGCAAGGTTTGACCTTGAAGAGAACCGTAGAAGGGCAGTGCACTGGACAGCGAACGTTACCGCAGCCGAGTCAGTGGGGTGATGAACTTACTGGGTTTTCTTTTGCGTTTCGGCGTACAATTTTCTGAATTAACAATTGATGTTATATATATATACGAGGGTAGCCTTTTATATTTCGGGATTAGAGAACAAAAACAAATATTGATCATCGAAAATCACTTGATTGTTTTTCAAAATATTCCCCATGAAGATCTATACACTTTTGCATGCGTTTGAACCAATTGTCGAAGCACTTTTGCCACTCTGATTGAGGTATCTCCAACACATGCTTCTGAATGCAGCAACCGCTTCTTCAGGTGTCGAAAAACGCTGACCTCTCAGTTTGTTTTTTACGTACGGGAATAAAAAGAAGTCATTCGGTGCCAAGTCAGGACTATACGGCGGATGACCCATCAAATCGATGTTTTGGGTGCTCAAAAATGCAGTTGTCGCAGCCGATGTGTGAGAATTCGCATTGTCGTGGTGAAGAGTGATCCGTCTTCGGCGGTTGGTTTTCCTGATTTCTTGGAAGACAACTGGCAAACAAATGGTTGTGTACCACTCAGAATTGACTGTTCTGCGTTGTTCTAGTGGTACGGTTGCGACATGTCCAGTTTTTCCGAAAAAACAGGCGACCATTTGCTTGGAAGTGCTTCGTGCGCGAACAACTTTTGTTGGATTTGGCTCATCTTGAAACACCCAGACAGTCGACTGCTGTTTACTTTCGGGCTCATACGCGTAAATCCACGATTCATCACCTGTCACGATGTCATAGACGTGTTTCGAAGCACCGCGACCGTATTTTTTGAGCATTTCTTTCGACCAATTGACACGAGCCTTTTTTTGGGCGATTGAGAAATTGTGTGGGATCCAACGCGAACAAATTTTTTTGACAGTCAAATGTTTATGCAATATTGAATGTATGCTGGTCCCACTAACGCCTAAGGTTGTCTCAATCTCACGATAGGTCACATGACGATCTTCCAATATCAGTTCGCGCACAGCATCAATGGTTTTCGGAACAACAACTGATTTTGGACGACCTTCACGAAATTCAACTTAGAGTGAACTACGACCAAGATTGAATTCACCCTACCATCGATAAACACTGGTCCTTGATGGAGCTTCATCGCCAAACATTGAATTAAGTTCATCCATGGACTGTTGCTGAGTTAATCCACGCCGAAAGTTGTAAAAAATAATCGCACGAAAATGTTGACGATTTAATTCCATTTTTGGGCCGAGATGAATCTTTTAAGTTACTGTAAACAACACAAATAGCGCTCGTATGTCAAAACGTTCAGAGTGCGTATAACCTCAAAAATGTCCAACTTTACGACAGAGCTGCCAATTGCCGGATTGCAACACTAGGGTTGCCAATTCCCGAAACATAAGAGGCAACCCTCGTATATATTTGGCGCAACGGTGATAACCTTGCCCGTAAAAATAAATGATTATGGAAAATTTAACAAGCCTTGAAACTTGCTAAATAAGACGGGATCCCGGCTGTAGTGCCCATGATGATGATGATTATATATATATATATATATATATATATATATATATATATATATATATATATATATATATATATATATATATATATATATATATATATATATATATGGCCCAAGACGAATGACCTTGCCCGGAAAAACAAATTATTATGGAAAAATTTAACAAGCCTCAGGACTTGCTAAATAAGGCCAAGACCGGGTCCCGTTGTAGTGCCGATGATGATGATGTTGATATATATATATATAGTCGCTTATATATATATGTATATATATATATATATAGTCGCTTATATATGTATATATATATATATATATATATATATATATATATATATATAAGCGGTTTTCCTCTTTTACATCTCGTAATTATGATTGAAATTGCCCATGACACCTTGTTCTACGTACGTTTTGTTCGACTGAAGAACGATTCATTGTGTTTATTTGTCTGTAGGCTTTTAATAAAAACCGGTGCGTACTCTCAGATTGATAACTTTCGTTCCCAAATACTTGATTGGTATCAATGTGTTTATTATTTAAAAAAAACCTATATTAGCTTGAGAGATTGTGTGTTCCAATAATATTAAATGGTTGATTAGTTATCGAGGGTGGAAATATAATATGAGTTTTCATACCTGCGAAAAACTGAATTCTAATAATATTATTATTGTTTTACGTTTAAAAAGACTGATGTTTTTAACCTTTATCTCTCACAATAGACTTACAAAGTTTCATAGATTGGGTTTTCCAATAGGGACTTGACAACTTTGAATTTAATTTGTGAACACACCCTTTCACCAATCATCGAACTGTCACTGTCAATTTATTCAGTAAACCCAATATTTTCATCATTGCATGGTTAAGTACACGAACGAACAACGCTTGCAAATTATAAAAATTTACTACTGAAATTTGGAGTCGGTGATCGCAACTTTAAGAGCGTCAACTCCAATTTTAGGTCGTAATTCTCGCCCTAGTAGACAGGCAATAACAAGTTTAGTGCAAAAATTTGAGTCTACATATTCGCCGTGTGATGTTGCCGTGCCAGTGAGACAACGGGTTGGTCGAAGTGTCGAAAATATAGCTGCCATTCAGGCGCCCGTAGCAAACGATCCAAATCAGTCAATTCCACGGCGTGCTCATGAATTGGGCATCGCCCAGACCACTTTATGGCGAATTTTGCGTAAGGATCTTGGTTTACACCCATACAAGATCAAGCTGACTCCAGAATTGAAGCCGATAAACCATTTGAAGCAACGTACGTTCTCCGATTGGGTTCTGGAACAGATGCGCCAAGATGATGAATTTCATCGCAAAATCATTTTTAATGACGAAGCTCATTTTTGGCTCAATGGGTTCGTCAATAAGCAAAACATGCGTTATTGGTCGGGTGAAAATCCACATGTGCATTATGGATCACCACTTCATCCACAAAAAATAACTGTTTGGTGCGGTTTGCATGCCGGCGGCGTCATTGGGCCATATTTTTTCGTCGACGATAACGATCGCCACGTTACTGTGAATGGCCATGGTTATCGCGCTTGATGATTACCGATTACGTTTGGCCCGAATTGGAAGATATGGACTTGGGCGACATGTGGTTTCAACAGGACGGTGCCACAAGCCACACAGCATACGATACAATCGATTTATTGAAGAGTAAGTTTGATGAGCGTGTTATCTCAAGAAATGGACCAGTTGATTGGCCGCCTTGTTCGAGCGATTTAACGCCTCTAGACTATTTTCTTTGGGGCTACGTCAAGTCATTGGTCTATACCAACAAGCCGACGACGTTGGAAGAGCTTAGAGCCAACATTGAACGCGAAATAGCGTTGTGTGGCCGAGTCATCGAAAATTGGGTCCAACGAATCGACCGCTGCAAGCGTGCCCGCGGTGGCCATATGAACGAAGTCGAGTTCCATTCATAAATGTTTTGATTGTACTTCAAGCCGATAATAAAGTTTTTAAAATAACTCAAATGGTTTGCATTTTATTTAAAAAAAAAAAAAAAGTTTCCCAGTCCCTATTGGAACACCCGACACTTTCTATGGGGTCTCTCGGATTACAGCTGTAATGTTTGTCATCCTATTCCTATTATATGATATAATTTCATGTCGAATTAATAAATTAATGAACTTCTTGGGTAATTGACATGTTTTATGGTGCCAGCTAGGCACGTAAGATTTGACATTATTAAGAATTTTTCGTTGCCGTGATGACGAACCGATTTCGAGAGTTGTGTTTGGTTCCATAACAATCCTTTTTACACTTGGAGTAAATAAGGATCATCATCATCGTCGGCACTACAACCGGCAGCCGGTCTTGGCCTTATTTAGCAAGTCTCTAGGCTTGTTAAATTTTCCATAATAATTTATTTTTCCGGACAAGGTTATTAGCCTGGCGCCACGTAAATAAAGATCGCGTCACCTTAAAAAAGAGTTCACACGATCAGATCAACCCTACCCCGTTTTGTATGATAAATCAATTTCCATTTTATGAAGTTATATGAAAATAAAGTGATTTTAGTTATTAGTTAATATAATGAGATTAATAGTCGAGGTTACTTTGCATACTATATGGGCTATTGACTGTTTGCTGCCTTCCCAGAGAAATATTTGTTGTAGCTTGGGTTGTAATTTTACGACTTCATGTGTCTTCCGAGTTCAATACCCTGTCTAAAGCACACATGAAATTCCTGGAGTATTTGAATCTTTGGCGGATATTTTTTTACTTTTGTCGAACGTTTGACGATGACGATGAAGTGTTCCGCCGAACACGGTTCACATGAATGCACAACGGAGCGAAACGGCACTTTACTAAAAACACAGCGAAAAAGTTTGTTTATATTTTTCTTTATTTTATTGTTGGTAATCCAGGATTCACTACACTGGAACGCGCGTGGCGATTTTACAAAAGGTACTCTGGTATAAAAGGTATAATATAACACGTAATTATGCGGACACACTCGCAACCTTCGGTGGTTGGTTCACTTTTCTCTTAACTCCCTCGTTGGGAATCTGTATTTCGACTGCGACGACACACGAACGACTCTCGTGGGAATGGAGGATCTGACCTCCGTGAATGCTACTCGATGACTGAGTATCGCGACGGTTGCGTTCGCGGATCCTGAATCTCGAATGTTCTCTCTAGTTGATCTATTAGCACGTGTGCTAATAGATCTATTGTTTTCTCCTGCAGCGAAGGTCCTGTCAAAAGGGAATTGAGAAAAGAGCAAAGAACAAAGGGGCATCATAGGATCATTGTGTAGCTGCTTAATAGCCTGCAACGCAGGACAATGGCGCTATAAGGGATTTCGGTATACAATGGTAATTGTGTCCCGTATCTTAGCTGGCGGCAAGGATTATATTTGCACGTTTGCAGGTAACGCTGGCTAGCAGGGGCGCCAATCAGGCTTTCGAATTTACGATGCCTGTATGATGTATTATATATAATTATTTTTAGGAATTTAGGACGATGCGTTAAATGTTCTTGGTAAGGCAATGTTTGTCCGTTTGTTGTGTCCTTCGATCGCCGTGCAGGCGTAGGACGATTGATCGGACTTGTGACCCACGTGTCTGTGGACACGTGGGGTAGTTGCCTCCACGATGTATGTTACCTTCGTTTCAGGTATGGTGGAGGACTTTTAAGGACAGGTGTCTGTGGACAAGTGTAATTTACCTACAGGTGAGTGTGTTCCTTGGCGGAACGACGACATCTCGACCAATAGTGGATTGTGTGGTTCGTAGAAACGCCACAAATCTACTTGTAATTATGTCTGTCCAACATCGGGGCATCATTGAGAAACGGCGAGATCGCTTCGAGAGCCACAAGCGTACTTTCAGTAAAGTATTCTTTCAATGTTGACTTGAATTGCATCTAATCGACTTGTAATTTATAAATTTATAAATCAAATATATGTATTGAATATTAATTTTTTAATGTGAAACTACAGAAGGTGAGATCAATTAAGTGATTGTTAATTCGGTAGTTTAGTCTCAACCACTTAACTAGATGCTGTATATATCAAATTGCTAATATTCAGCGCAGCATATCGCTAAAATAATTCCTATCTTACAGTTGAGTAACAAGAATCATGACTGTTATATTCGCAGAGAATCTAGCTACTGGTTAGTTTTGTAATTTTCTCTTCAGATCATATTAGGTTTGACCTCTTATTCCATACGTTGTACTTATCTTATCATCCTTCTTTCTGAACCGTTCAAATTTTAAAAATGTTGTCCCCGCAATGTTGTAAATTATCATCATTACCTAACGGCGTCGCATTAGATGCATTATTGTAAATGTCAAATTTACGTAACGTCGGCTAATTATAGTACAGTCTGTTAGATTTTGAATTGAGTAAATTACAGAATATTCAATAGAGGGAAAGTGTTTTAAGATGCGCTACTCAATTCATTTATTTCTAATTTATACCTTTAAATGTCAAAGCCCAGTGTGAGTAGAAAGAAAACGAAGTACCTCGGTCTATGCCTGAAGGTTGAATTCACAATGAAACATAGTAAGAGATGTCCACTCTGGTCCATTTCGGTTGTCACAAGAATTTTTAATTTTATAAGAAAAACAAATTTATATAACCGATGCGTATTCACCAATTGACGCATAATAAACATTAATGACATTTGTAAAATTATTTTCTAAACCTCATACCGGCACAGGTTGAACCTACGTGTTTTGCAACCTCGTTACCAATTTAGATACTCAAAAAGAAATTGACGATAAATATTTGGTGATATGTTCATAAGTTAAATATTGGGAAATATGCTCACAAGTTCACTTGACCAATTATTAAGATGCTTTATACGAGATGGAATGCCAGAAACCTTTAACCAATTGTAACAATGAAGGAACAGTTTCGGTTCAGCCTCTTTTACCTTTAATTGTGGAGTCGTGTGCTGCTAATTAAATATGGGATACAATATACAGATGAGATGCTGATTATGGCGAAGTACTTTGGCATTACTTAAAAACGCCTTCTCTGCTCCATATATGTGGTGATTCCGATTAGATTTCGGGATCTCTTTTTTATGGGAGTGAACATTACCCAACATGTGTTGCTACTAATCTTTAAGCGTAGACTCTCAGCTAGAGACCCAAAAAGATCGTCTTCTTCTTGAATTTTTTTCTCAAAGACGGAAGCAAATATCAATGTCAAATTTTGTACACATATTTATTAAGTACTTAAGTATACATAACATTTTCTTATAGTGGCAAATATTAAAAATTGTCAATTTAATAGATGGGGCAATGTGACGATTCGAAAAAAGGTACCCTATCAGTCTCCATCGTAGGCGGTTTGCAATCGTCTGTAATCATACAACAAACAGTTTTTTGAAATCATATAATATTTGTCGGAGTCTAAATTCTATTCTCAAGAAAAAAAAAATCGAAAATAAACAAAATGGCGGATATGCAAACTTTAGGTACCGATTTTCGCATTTTTTGTTGTTGCTTTTTAACGTTGAATAGAAAAAAAAATTATGAAAAAATCATCTACATTTATACTCAGACTGCAATAAATTTAATTAACTTCAAAATAAACAAAAAAAAAGCCGATCTATCGAGTAGTTTTTGAGATATCGTGGTAACATCGGTTCGAGGAAAACGCGTTTAAAGTTTTGGTAACTTTTTTTTTAGTATGTGATAAAACAAACTACCTTTAGACTAATCAGCTATTCCAAGACCATACAATAGTCCTTCCTATTGTTCATACTCTTTCACTCTATTCATTTGATCGACTTTTTTTGAAGATGCAGCTTGGTTTGCATAATCAGTCTGCTTAACTCTGCTCCAGCAATACGCTTTTCATCTGCTATTCTGGCAAAATTGTGCGCCTCTAACCCAACTGCGATTCCCAACAAATCCGTAATTTTTAATTGAGTTATTTGACCTTTATTGAACACACTGACCGCTATATACGTGTGACAGATTCGATGCCACATAAAATAGTGTGTGTGAATAAAAAAATTGGTTACCTGTTTTTCCTCTCCAGGCTCTTCCTCTTCAGCGGCAGCTTCACAACCTTGGTTCTTCCGCAGGTTCCTCCTCTGAAACTTTCTGTCTTCAAACACGAAACACGTCGGCAAACGGCGCTCCAAGAAAAGAAAACTAGCCTTTATTCCTTTCTCTATGCGTTTTATCTTCAAACTTTTGATGCTGACAATCTTTTTCTCTTTCAAAATGTTACAACTTCTTCAAACAAAAAAAACAGGGGGCAAACTTTTTCTGTCTTTCTTTGTTTTTAACATTTTCCTTTTTAACTTCTAGTTTTAACGTTTTCTTTACAATTTTGGTTCCTTAACATTTTCCTTTTTTAACTTTTAGTTTTAACATTTTCCTTTGGAATCTTTAGTTTTTAACAGTTTCTTTTTTTACTTTTTCTCAGCCGGGACGTTGCCTTTCTTCGCCTTTTCAACTGTTTCAAAATTCGACTCCCAACGGAGTTCAAAACCGTATTCAACCAAAAACAAAATCAAAAGCCAACGGAATCGAAAATTCCTTCTGGTGCTTCTTTCTCTCTCTCCATCGACATCCACTCAGAAGACCGAATTCGAACTCGCCCACGATCCACACTCGAATCTGGGCGTGTTCGAACACTCACTTGTGGATCATGCACTTCTTCCACCACCTTACACCACATTAAAACAAATTATATTAAAATTATAAATTATTAAATGATGGTGGTGGCGGAAGCCGCACGTAACACACGTTACAATTTCAATTGTTTTTAAGGCACGATGAATGAAGATGTTTTGGCACCAATTTCCAAACGCATGAATTAACAGATACGTTAGAATCCTGCGTATTGCCTCAATGCAACGTTCCATCAAATCATTAGAAGATACATCTTCAAAGACCAAAGAGCTTCTTCAACTTTATCGAAAGGAGCAGGCGTATGTTTAAATGCTTTAAGTGAGCCGTAAGCCTCAGCAACATGCTACTTGCACCAACTATCCTTGCCTCTTGGACAATATTGGAGCTGCGATTTTTCATTAGTTAAGATATTATGATAGGATACAGCCCACGCTGCATTTTTCATGTCCTCGACTGAGCCTGGATGTCGTCTGATTCCCAAACCATAATACCCGGTCAAATCGCCAATCACTTTATCGGTCAACTTTCCTGCGCGGTTACCACTAATGCCTTTCGTATTTTTCTTCACAGCTCGGAGTTGAGTTACCATTCTTTTTTGGACGTGTCCAACACCCTCTTTTTTCTTTACTTCAACATCATCATACGTATTAAGATTTTGAATCGACTTAAAAGGCTTTGTTGACATAATTCGTACTCAATGGTACCTTTTGTGGTTTTCCAATTTTCACAACGTTGACAGTAGGAAGATTTTACGACAACGTCTAACACTTTCTTCAAGTAATTTCCTGTCAATGTGCTAAGAGCGAAAAATGAGGAAAAACCCCACCTTTACCAGGAACCATCTCCTGAAACAATTAAATGTGTTGGTCCTCTACTCGGCAATGTGTTCTTTTCAATATCTTTTGCCACAGCTTTTTTTGAAACACTTCATGAACGGCTTTTAAGGCTGCGTTTAAATTATCAAGGAAAGTATAGTATATGTTATTGCTAAAAGACGACGTTACATCTAGAATTGAACAAAACATGTTAAGATTTTGTAAACCTCTTCCAACCAATCTTATAGCTATCATAAACCGACGAGTTGCTTCAGGAAAGCAATTTGTAACTGGACTTGAACTACATTTCCGAGTGCAGCACGGGACGCCGTAACTAACTTGAACCCTACGCCTGCTCCACTTGCTTTTGAAAATTTAACATCACCAAAACATGTTTTTCATTTCACAACTTCACCTAGAAAATTAAAAATTGTAAAAAAGTTAAAAAAAAAATACATAATTGGCAGTCATATCAGCGTTAAGTTCATCCTAATCCGTATCTTTTAACTTGTCTGTTGATGTGCTGACAAACTCCCTATCACACTCCAAACTAAATTGATTCCCAAATCGTCTTTTACGATCTCTTCCCGGATGAGTTTCATTATTCTTACCATTTTTTCTCTTTAAGTTAGGCATATTTACTAATAAAACATAAACGTAAAATCTTTTAACACAACTACTACAAAAAACAGCACTTGGTCAACTACAAATAAACGCTACTTTCTAAAACCGCTTTGCCGATGTCATCCAGTTTGGCACTCCCAGGCCCCGGGCGTCCCGGTCCACACCATCCCTCCATCGCAGATAAGCTCGACCACGCTGTCGTCTTACATGCATCTCGCCACAAAGGACTTTCCGGGCAGACTCCTCTTAGCTCATTCGAGCTAGGTGTCCCGACTACCGGAATTTACCGAGCTTGATTTTTCTTACGACGTTAACTTCAAGGTATATTGCGTACAACTCATGGTTGTAGCGTCTCCGGAATCGTCCTTTTACTGAGGTCTCGTACATGAGTACTAGAAAGACCATGGTCTTGTACAGTAGTAGCTTGGATGTTCTGGATAAATTTCGGGATTTAAAAAGCCTTGATAGACTATAGTAGGCTTTGTAATATTTGACCAGCCGTCCGTGTATTTCTTCTTCCATATTGATATCGCCTGCAACTATTGACCCAAGGTAGTTAAAGGATTGCACTACTTCAAACTCGTGCTCCACTACCCTGATAGTTTAACCAACGTTAGGTCTTCTGTTCGCAGATGTTGCCATCATGTACTTTATTTTTCCCTCATTAATGTTCAATCTCAAGTTTTGTGCCGCCTGTTCGATCTGGGTGAAGGAGTCCTGTACAGCCGAATCATATCTATCGATGATGTCGATGTCATCTGCGTAGGCAAGTATCTGGCTGGACTTGGTGACCATAGTTTCTCTAGTTGTAACGCCAGAGTCACGGATTGCTTTCTCCAACGACCGTAAAGATGTTTATTGGTTTGGACAGCAATTCCGCTATTTATACTTGACCAGTTACGTTGAAAATTCTCATATCGTTTAGCCATTTTCGTTGCCGTGGTCGTCGTCGTGTATCTGATCCATATCCGAGCTTTGTCCAAGAGTGTCACGTAGAGACTGCATGTCAAGTTGGCTCGAACAGGGAAAAGGATAGTCTTGGCCTGTATGTTCGCTCCCATACCCCCATTTTTTCTAATATATCACATAAAATATTTTATTCAAGCAATTTAACATATCAAAGATACACATTCAATAAGTACCTGGTGAAATTTTCATTTGAAAATATTGAAAATTCAGCCATTCGAACCTCATTTCTCTTGACCCCTCAAAAAAAAATTCTTTCGCCGGTGTCACGATAACTCATGACAGATTTATCTGAAATTAAAAAACCAAGTATTTTCTGTTAGTAGATGTGTAAAACTCATACCTGGTCGAAAAAAAAATTAAATTTGAGTTTTTGGCGTAGCTGTGAACAAAAAATCCAATCCGGGTGTGGATCCGGCGACCGTATGTTCAAACGATCTCCTGAAAGCCAACTCTTCACCATGTAAAATTAGTTGTGATAAAAAAAAAGAATTTTTCGTACAAAATCTAAACAAAACCGGTTCATACTTTTCGAGAAATCATTACTTCAAAAATAGTTTCGAGAAAAAAGCGATTTAAACTGAATTCACATGCAAAAAAAAATTTTTTCAACTTACGTACAATCACCGATTCCGGCACCATAAAGTAAATAACCTGATGCAGCGGCAATATCCAGGGCATCCTTTTCCTCTTGCCTGTGACGAATTCTTCTTTCTCGAATTCCCGCGTCAGTTTTTTACATACGAAATGTGGATATATAATACAATAGATTAAATATGTGCCAAAGTAATAATGCCCACTCCAAATTCGTACAATCGATGTTTGTATCCCGTGTCTAGATATAAATATTAGTCCGGGTGTGCCTCTTGTTTGTACAAAATCTGTTCAATCAGTGCCGAAAAAATTATGTACTTTAATAAGCTGATAAATAATGTATAATTTCACACGAAACTTGGAAAACAGCTAATGAATCTTTTACGAGTATTAAAAAATATGATTGAGTTCTTGAGTGGTTTCAGAGTTTCTGAGATAAATAAGGAGTCGTTGAAAATGATAAAAGCTCAGTTCGCTCTTCCACGCCAAATACGGATAAAAATGTTTTAAAAATCAATACACTCATGTAGTTTGGCCACCAGTTAGGTTAACTATTCGTGTGGTTGCTCAAATTGCACGAATCGATTAAGAATGCGTAGGGCGAATTTTACATAATAATGTTTGTATTGACTCTTGGAATTTAATTAGAAATGATCCAAAATTCTTCGAAAGAACGAGAGAAACTGGTGGATCTTGGATTTTGACGTACTCTTGAGAAAATAGTCGTTAGTCCATGCAATGGAAAGACCCAATTTCAGTGGGACTAAATGAGTAAGTTAAAATCCAAACCGATGACGATTGTTTCTTGTTTTCAATGTTGCTTGGATTATTCACTGTAGTCGCTTAGCACAGACTATTAATCGACATTAATGTGATGGTTCCATCAACAATCGAAAGTTGCTGATCAACACAACGTCTAGACTATTGCTGTATTTTCTGTCAAGATATTTCTTCTTAAGGCAAAACCTACATAAAACGGAAAAGACTTCAGATCGTTGAAGATTTGGAAAAAAAATCGTCTTGCCTGTGGAAAGCGCTCATAGAAGAAGATTTCCACCATAGTTGATGCATTTTACAGATACAGCAATGTTGGTCTATTTGTGTTTATACTATGTTTATTGGTCTGTAGGAACCCGACAGTTCATGCCCTCAGTAATTCGATTTTGACACGATAGCGTTTGAAATAAAATAGTGAAGAAGAACGTGTGATTCGAACTGACGCTATGACAGTTTGAATCACCAAAAATTGAACCTAAGCGTTACCCATCAGGCTACTGGGCGATTTTTAAAATTTGATTTTTAAACTCGACTATACTCCACTGATGTGAATTGTTATGTTATCGCTTGGTATACGGCTCTGATGTATTTTCTTATTCGATTTTTCGTTCGGTGCTCTTCACTACTTTGCTTGTGAATTGTGTATGCATCTGTTAGAATCGCCACAACACCATTCCATGTTTCACGCATTTTCCCACAAAGCTTCCTTACCTGATCTGATCTCTCCAAAATCACGCCTAGAATTCGATATATTAAGGACCAAGGATTAAATGAATATACGTAATATATTTAAAGTAAAATACTTTATAACATGAGTGTGGTTGTTGTATAGCCACACCTTTTCGGGTGTCAGTCCCGAATAGTCTGACATTCAAAAGAATGTAACACTGATCTCTATTTAGTTGAATTATCTCTTTATTGAAATGTATGAAAGAAATCTATACGCGGAAATTTTTTGTACGAATATAATCAATTTGGAGCATCTATTACCATCACCTTACAACCTACATCCGGGATCTATTCTTTGCTGTTTGTAAGCCTGCTGTTCACCTACTGATTGAGATCTAGCCTTGAAATGTTAGTATGTTATTCTTCAAGATGTAATTTATCGAACTTTTTTTAAACGGTCATACTAGTAATTTTTACAAGAGTTTTATCTGGAAATTATTCAATACTTATCGTAGGGTTAATTATAACATCTTATGAACTTATCGTTGACAATCTGATGTCATATCAACACCTTAGAGATGATTTCCAGTAGATTGTCTCCAGAAAATAAAATATATATATATATAAAATTTCTCGTTACGAGATAGTCCCTAGGATTGAATCAGTATTAACTGGATATTATCTACATAGTCCTAGAGTTATAAAACCAACCTGGACCCCATACAGGGTACCTGTATGGCTGGATCAACACTAACAAAATATTGTGCCCACGCCCATATGGTAAACTTACGTCATATACCAACAGATGCAATATCTACCTCCTGTCGCGATTGTTTTTGCGGGCTCCCACGCTAACGATGACTAATGTGTGCTTTCTAAAACAACTGCTACGGTCAAATGATGGAATTCCTACCAGCCTCCATTCCGGACATGGCCTTATACGAAGCACAATAGGAAGCTAGAATGAATAATAAAAAGTACAACCTCATCGAAAATCACGTAGAATCATACAAGGTACTACGCGTACCTGTAACCACAGCAAGAGCAACAACAAGCACATCATCTCGCGCGATTTTCATCAGGCAATTACTGCCAGCATTAGGCGTACAATTAAACGTTCATTGTCATTCGTCCAAAACAAGATTCCGTAAAAGGTGAAGTTTGCTAGAGCTTGTCTATGAAGGTGTAGCCTTCGGTGCCGCCAAGCTAAATGAACTTGTCAGTCTTTTGTGGATCGAAAAACTGTCGACTTCTGTACGACAGTCGACTACAACAACGGCAACGACAGATGAGCGACGCCAACTTCCGGAAGGAAAATTCCTATCTCAAACGAAAGTGAAATTAATTTTACAATTTACGCTGATGGTATTTCGGAAAGGTAAATTAACCAGTACAAACAACGTAGTAGGTAGTCTCCCAAGTCCGTGTAGGCCGTACAGTGAGCCTTTCAAATCGGTCTCCACCAAGATCGAAGTGGACTTATTTTAAAGTGGAAATGCGACTACGCTTCGTTAATGAGTTGTACCTGTGATCGAGGATCATTGACTTGCAGCTTTTGACAGAC
The DNA here is from genome assembly GCA_963931805.1 of Microdon myrmicae. NCBI lineage: Eukaryota > Metazoa > Arthropoda > Insecta > Diptera > Syrphidae > Microdon > Microdon myrmicae. Next base: position 263,123,419 of record OZ007496.1, read on the forward strand.
ACAGACGTATAAAGAATTTATAATTTCACCACAAATATCTATAGAGTGCAGAAACAAACCAATATATACCTGAGCTCGTGCATGTGAGTTCCTATGGGTGTAAGAAGTGCACAGACAAGTTCCTCAAATTTCTGGTTCCCTTAATCATTGCCAAAAATAGTGTCTCCGTTTCTTATTGGCATTCGTCCGTGGGAGTTCTTCAGTTAATTGTTGTTGTCCCTTGTACTTACTCACCTGGAATTGCTAGAGTGACCGGTTGCGAATGTATGATATGTTGAAGGTCATACGAAATTAAGGGGTTTCCAACTTGATCACTTGAGTACTGTGCAACTATAGGATTCATTTTTTCATTGTTGAATTTTGTATTTGTATGCGTAAAAGGAACTTACCAATGGAAGCGCAAAACTGACTCATCAAATTATAAATACAAATGGTAAGCAATTACTAACTTTTACACTCTAGTTTTTAACGACATTCTGAGATGGCTTCTACCGCAATATGAGTTTAAACGAATGCGGTCGGTAATTCCATCTAAATACTATAATATGGAGGCATGGAGGTGGTGTTAAGTGCTTGTGCCATTCAGAAATTCTTATTTCTATTAAGCAGATAATATATTATTTTCTCAGATTTTACCTTGAAATTTTTTAAAGTTCATCCAACTACTTATTAGTAACGAGCAGTTATGCTATCTATAGACTACGGTAATAAATAATGGACATTTACGTACCAATAAATAGAAAAACTTTGTGGAAGTCACATTCCAAGTAGGCGCCGCATTCCCAATGTAACCAATCAAGTAAGTTATGTTGAGCCCTAAATCTTGGCATACGTGTTAACCACATCGATTTACAGATACTTGTTGACCTCAGGATGTACTCCATCTCACCATATTAGTAAGAAGCTTTATGTTGCTGACTTACTTGCTTTATTAGCTATACAAGTTGAATTTTCTATTGGCCTCCAGTAGCCCGGTTGATAAAGGGATGTAGTACTATTACTAATTCGTGTTTCTCGACCTTGTTTGTAGGACAACAGGAACACTTAAAACCACAACAGGAAAAAATCGAAAAATTGATATCAACAGAGCCAGTAGCATATCATCCTACGGCAGTAAGTAATAGTCAACGAGAATAAGTCGTCTCGTATCCGCAGCAATGGTCTGAGGTGTTCAGAGTTTGTGTTAGTAATCCGACTCAAAGGACCAATTGTTTGCGATCCGGCTCGAAGGAGCAAATGTTTCTTCTATTCTAAAAAACCTGGTCCACAAAAACCTTAACTGCGCGTAAGACTGTACTTGTTTCTCCCAGCGCCACCTGTAGATAGGCCGCTAAACGTACCCGAAGAGAAATAAGCCTGGAGCTTCTCTTACCATGGTAAGGGCGCTGTCGGGTACATGTTAAATAAAGAAGTCTGCTTAAACGCACTTACCGTTGCTGGAGAGAAGCGTTCTGGGGTACCTGTAAAATAAAGAAGTCTGCTTGAAAGCTCTTACCGCTGGTGGAGAGAGGAGTGGATTGAGAGAAACAAAAATATAGCAAATATTTCCTATTCTACGTATGATTTATTTATAAGAATGAAAGTCCTGTGCTATCCTTGAGCTCTGTAAGAGAACTGAACTATTCACAATTTTTCCCCTCCTTACTATTCGGCGATACTGCCAATGCGAAATTATTGTGTACAATCGTCTAATGCGCAGTTGTTGCCCAGCGAGCAATTGCCGTGTAAACTGCTATTGTGCCGCGAGCATCTTCCTAGAAATCGACACAATGTTAATGTGCGCAATTGTTTGATGCGTAATTGTTTAATGATAGCATATAGCAGCTGCCGTGTGTGCAACTATTGTGCCGGTAGCATCTCTCTGGGAATCGATACAATGTTATTTTTGTGATACAGCGGCTCCCTGGCACTTGTATGATGCGTCACCAACAGTGTGGTTTGCTATGATTCTATCTGTTATAGCCTTGGTTCGGTTGTCACCCTCTTCACAATCGTCACAAACCGCTTAGGCCCACTAGGTTGATGATGATGATGAAAAACGCATTTATTGTACAATAATTTAACAAATCTTGACTTAGGACTAAATGCTAAATCCTATTTTACAAACTTTTCTTATTCTTTAAAGAATTTACTGGCTCTACACGAGCACTCTAAATTACTCTGTGGCAGTTTCGCCAAACCCCACGGTTCGCCTTCCTAAAAAACACCCACAACTATATCCAATCATATAATTACGCCAATGCAATTGCATTAGCACCTGTAAATTCTGCACGCATCAAGCTTACCAAATTTATTTATTTCAAAGCTTCTGTAAAAGAAAACTTACGTTCATGCATCTCTTCGCATATAATTTCCTGTAAGGTTTCTTTCTACCTTTTCAAAAACCCCAGGCAAATTTCAATTTCCCACACCTGCACCGCAATCTCCACCCAGCATACCTGAAACATTTCCTTGTCCAAGGACATTTGGTGCATACAACGCATTATCTGAAATTCCTAAAAACAATTCTTTAAAGTGCATATGGCATCATGAATCCCAAGCGAGTCGGCACCCTTTGTCTGTGTTAAAATCCTATGTCGGGCAGCTTGTTTTTACAGATGCCATAAACCATATTTCTACGCATGTAAACATGCATAGGATTGAACTCATCGTTTGTTTTCCCACTAACAAAAAATCTTCAAATTATTTCCCTGCTGCAACTAATTACCCGGCATATACAAATGCAAGCAAGGGATTCGTTTTGGCCACCGACCTAAGATACGATATACAATTCCTATTGTATAAAGTATCGCATCCGATTAGCACATTTCCAACAAAGATCCCATTAGCATCCCACGAGTTCGGTTTTATTTGCTTTATCGAAATCGTATCCCATGAATGCACTTTATGCCCTTTCTTTGTTTTGGGTTCGTTCTCATCCATGAAAGAACCATACGCACATACCACCATGACCACGATTAGCGAGTGAGCTCTGCACGAGCAAGTTATCGTTGAGTCACATTACAACCATGCAAGGGGACAGGTCGTCCGCCATCCACCGTACCGGCGGCGGTACGGTGTGAAACAACAAGTCGAGAGCGAGTCGAACGCGTATCGAGTCGAATCAGTTAATATAATTGTTTTGTTCTAAAATCTTACAACTACAGGTAATTAAATGAATTAATCAGTGTGCAACGTCGCGATATTACAATAAATTAACATTTAAAAAAAAAGAAAACAATAAAAGCAACCACCACCAACAATCTAGTGTGTTTAACTTTTCCTTCTGGTGGACGATTTGTCGTGAAGTTCGAGCACCATCGGTGGACTGTGTTTTCCCCTTACTCCCGGTTGTGGACAAACGTGGTGGCGTTTCGTCCTTTTCCTTCGGCGTTTTACTTGGTGGAACTTTAGTGGAAGTAGTGGGGACGAGGTAGAACTCTCGCCCATGCTGGCGTCGCGATCTCGTACCCCCACAACACGATACAAGTTTGTGTAATGCCTTTCGGCGTACAAGGCCCACAATCTTCTTCTTGTTTGCATGACATACGTTGTCCAATTTTTTATAATACACGCAAACAAAGGGGATTGTTCCAATATACTTAAGTAAAGGAATCAATAGAAGATGAGGGAGAACATTGAGAAAAGAAACGTCAATGTAGGTTAGTCTTGAATACCTGTAAATGGTAACTGGTGTGCAGCGGTGTGCATGCATGAATAACCCTCTTTTGCATCCCATCGATCTCTTGTTTGCCGCTCTTAATCAAATATATCAACTCCAGGTTCGAACGAATATACGCCTAATAATGCCTAACTTGGATGGGGTGAAGTATTTTTTACAACTCCTAAAAAGTCGTAAACATTTTATTTCATTTTTTACCGCTTCGCATATGTGCTCATTCTAGTCAAGATTTGATTGATTCGAGAGCTCCTTGGCTGTAATGATGTGCAATTCCCAGAAAATGGGTTTACGTTATAAGTTACCTTTGATAGCAGCATTGTGATTTGAAAGCGTTGACTTCCTCTCGGTTATAATTCCAAATGCTTTCAATGTTGTCTGCGTAAACCAGTATTTTTTGTGCAGACTTACTAAAGATGGTATTTCCATCTGTCAGGTCGAATTCATGTTTCTCTTTCCACAATATCAGGATGAAAGAGACGTACGTCAGTTCACAACCTTTGTTTTCTTCTTACAAAAAATAAAGGTCTAAAAATACTTTAAATATGACATGATAGAAATATTTAGTTCCAGGCTATGCGGATTGGGTCTTGTTTATCATATTTTAGATAAAAATTGTTGTTCTTTTCCAACTCCAACTTGAACAACCGGGAAAAGTATATTTATCTCAATTATGAAACATGTGCTCTGTGGCGCCTCATAAGCATTTTACAAAAACGTTTATTGGTGCATCTACATCTAAGTTTCCATTATTCTAAAATTTTACTCACACTTGTGTAACTCTAACCTAAAATAACTTAGAGAATTATATTATTATTATTATTTATTGGCCTGTTGGAAGCCGGGAGTTCATGACCTCACCGACTCGATTCCACCATCGTCCCCTGTCCCGCGCACTCTCCTTTCACGATTGACCATCCGATCCGATCTCCTCAAGGTCAAACCTAACATTGTCCTCCCATCTTCGCCGCGGCCGTCCTACCGGTCTCTTTCCTGTTTGTCTACCGTCAAGAATTCTACGCACGGACCTATCGTTCCCCATTCGCGCCACGTGTCAGGCCCATCTTAATCTTCGCGACTTGATTACTCTCACTATTGTAGATTTGCGGAATAGCTCTTCCAATTCGTGGTTGTGGACTTTCCTCCATTATCCTGCCTCCTCGTCATATTTACCGCCAAAGATACCCCTCAAAACTTTATTCTCGAATACGCGGAATTTGTCTTCTTCCCGTTTTGTGAGAGCTCATGTTTCGCATCCGTATAGAGCAATCGGCATGATTATGGTTCTATAGACACGGAGCTTTATGTTACGAGATAGCGGTTTTGATTTCAGTGGTTTACTGACTGCGCACACTCTAGCGTTGCTGGAGTGTAGTCTTTTGTTAATTTCCTTCGGCATTTCGTTACAGGTCGTCAGTAACGTTCCCAGATATTAAATTCTTTAACTTTTTCAAATATCTTGCCTCTGACCTATATATGCGTTCCCTGTGTTCCACCTGATATCGTCGTAATCATGTATTGTGTTTTGTCTTCATTTATTTCTAGACCCACCTCTTCTGCCGCTTGGATGATGATTTCACAGTTTTTACTAACAGTTTCTAGATTATCGCCCAGAACGGCGATGTCATCCGCATATGCGAGCACTTGTGTCACCCCGTTCAGGGATGATCCGACCATGTTGTTGTATTGTACCTTTCTGATGACATACTCGAGCACAAGGTTAAAAAGACACGGTGATAGACCATCTCCCTCTTTTAGTCCGTCGCGGATTTCAAATGGTTCTGAGAGGTGGTTTTCTATTCTAAATTCTAACTCGCCCTTTGTTTTCGTTCATGCAAATTTGTATGAGGGCGGCATATTTTTTCGGGATTCCCAGTTCAACTACTATATGGTAGAGTCTTTGCCTTGCGACGGAGTCGTAGGCTTTTTTGAAGTCAACGAACAGTTGGTGAACCGTCTCTTCGTATTCCCACTTCTTTTCCAGCAGTTGCCTTATTGAGAACATTTAGTCGCTTGTTGACCAGTTCCTATGGAATCCTCCATGTTTCACAAGCTCTGCCGATATGCAGTCGACCCCGGGAGCCTTGTTGTTTTTCAATAGATTTATTGCGTCTGTATGTACGTCTGGTGCGTTTATTTGTGGTTGATGGGTGCGTACATTGAGCGGGTTCTCAAAGTACTGCTTCCATCTTGTCACGATATTGTTTTTTTTTCTGTGACCAGGCAGCCGTTTGTGTCTCGAATTATTTTGGCTCTCCCTCGGTAGCCATTACTAATTACATTCTAAAAGAATTCTATAATGAATACTTTTTTAATTAGAAGAACAGCCCAACACTTTCCTTGTCGATTTACAACATAGTTTATGTTATAAAACCTAATTAGTTGGCTTAGCTTAATTACTCTGACAAAAAAAAAAAATCACATCATTGGGCTTACAATAGTTCTCCGCGCCTGGATTCGCTCTCTTCAGACTTGTTTATTTCATCTTTCGATGGAAAGATTGTGGCGTTCCTAACAAATACACACACAATATACAAGCAAAAGGTGAAGAACACCGAAGGGAAATTCAAATAAGCAAACCGTCAGAGCCGTATACCATAGCCATAACATAATAATTCCACGTCAGGTGAGCGTACTTGCGTTTAGAAATCGAATTCGTACACACGGCAGTGCCCTTATGTGTTGAGCATTGGTTACATTTTAGTGATTCTAACCGCCATAGGCTCAGTTCGAATCACACGTTCTTCACTATCGTTGCAACGCTATAAGATGAATCCCGGGAAAATCGCCAACTTAATGGGTTAGCATATCTCACCTTAGTACATTATGTCGTTCTCCTGTCAAAGTTCCGTGAAGGAAAAAGAAAAAAATGAATTCGCGTTGACTCAAAGAGAATTGCTCGTTGAGTCTTTGTTGTTGTTACCTGCATTTTCACAGTCTATCAGAACCAGCGAACGGGTCGTCAAACCACTTGGATTCATAAAGCTACACCTCATGTGTCATTGAACACCGTGCAAGTGGACTGTTGATAGTTGCATTATCATATCGACGTCGTTTTTTTCTGTTACACATAAAACGAAACACTTTACATGGCGTAATTCTTGTTGATTCGAAAATATTCCCGTATAAATATCAACTGACTCAGTATCCTAAATTTTTTGTTTCTGCCGAGCGTCAAATGTGGACACCAGCAAAGAGAAAATGTGCCATATTTTACAGTTTTACTTTGACAAAGGCGATAACGCAAGCCAGGCCGCTGCAAATGTGAATACTGTTTATGTTCCTAATACTGTAATAGCACAGTCATACGCAGTTGTAGTTTCGTCAATTCCGTTCCGGTAATGCTGATGCCAAAGATGCACCACACTCTGAAGGCAAATTGTCGAAAATGTCGATAAAATCATGGAAATCGTCGAGTTCGACCATCGTGTAAGCATTGTTTCGATTGCCTAAAAGCCAAGTATTGCACAGAAAACCGTTTGGAACCACTTGAATAAGGCTGGACACAAAAAAAGTTGATGCATGGGGGCCACACGAGCTAATGCAAGAAAAAACCCCATGGCCCGAGTTTCAATCTGCAAATGGCTGCCGAATAGCAATATTTTTGAAGCAGAGCATGACTGGTGATGAAAAGCGGCTCGTTTACAACAGCGTCAAACGAAAATGCTCGGGGTTTAATCGCAGTGTGCCGACGAGAACGGTGCCCAAGCCTGGATTGACCAAGCCATCATCTACTATGAGCTGTTCTCCTATGGATAAACTCTTTATTCTCACGTGTACTGTCAACAATTGGGATGTCTGAAAAAAGCAACCACCCAGAAGCGATAAGCTTTGGCCAATAGGAGAAGAATTGTGTGCCATCAAGACAACGCCAGGCCACACACACCCATAGTGAATTGTCAGAAATTCTAGCAGTTTGGTTTGGAGGCTCTTTTGCATCCATCTAATAACCCGGACTTGGCACCAAGTGATTACTATTTGTTCCTGTCTATGGCGAATGATTTTGTTGGTGAAAAATTCGCCTCAAAAGAAGCTTGTGAAAAACAACCGTCCTAATTTTTTCTAAGCAGGGACGACGGTTTCTATGACAGATGCGTATTCCAATTACCTTCGAAATGGCAACAGGTTGTCGAACAAAGCGGTGCATATTTGGCTTAAATCGGATCATTCTAAATAATGCCAAACAAACCCTCCAATTTCATGCAAAAATAATGGATTTCTTTTTACTACACGTATTATAACTCTTTGATGAAACAAGAAACCAGTTCTAACTGAAAGACAGTCGTAGGATTTACTTTATTGCCTCTTCTTCAATTAATTAATTAATGAAGTGGTAGATGAGTTTCATACAACCAGATCTTCCCCACGAACTAAAATATGTACATGATGATCAGGTAAAATAGGTGCTTAAGTGATTTCGCTTCGATGCTGTATGTACCTCGATTTCTTTTGGGGTCAGTTCATAAAGGGGTTCCAACCTTATTCCCCAAATCAAACCACATTCTTACATGACGTAATAGAACTGATTGTGACATGTACGTGGACCTTTGGCGGATGTTAGTCTATGTTGGTTAAAACTGTTCCTGGGCGATGATGGTGTTGAGATGTCTTGTGCTTAAAAATGTCTGGTCCAGCTGCTATTAATGAATCTTTCGGCAATTGCCGCCACAATTGCTCACAGAACGTATATTTATTCTGGTGATGTCGTGTCACCTGGTGATGTTGTGGTGGCTGATGATGTTGGATAGTTGTGTTGAGGGTGTTGCTGAATGTACGTCACTGGGTGGTTATTAGAGTTGAATTTATGTCCGGTGGTAGCGATGGGGTATTGGGTACCCTTTATTGTTCTTGTGATTTTGGCAAATTTTATGCACTCAAGCGTCACTGTTCTTTGGTATCTTTCGCGCAAACGTATTAACTCCCAAACCGCCATTTGTCACGATTAGTCACGGTTCTGAATTATCGGATAAATGTCACTAGTTTTGTTCGAAGGTCGCGGTGTTCTGACGTTAAGGGTCACTAATGTTAAGGGGATGTATTGTGCCTAACACGGACACTCGGTTCACTTCCTCCTCCATCATAAATTATTAATTGGCTCGTCGTCGTAACAAGACGAAACACAAAAGTTCCGAGGAAAACGCTCAAAAACTGCAACACAACGTCTACGGAAACAGGAAAGACAAAAGGAAACACTGGTCACTGTTATTAGTGAAAGGTTTTTTTATTTTTAATTAATTTTAAACAAACACTGAAGGACCATAATTTTAATTACACCGAACGGTTAACAGTAAGGCAAGTTAATTGAAATGAACTGGTCCGCGATGGGGAATATTCGGTGGCTGTGACAGTTTTTGGCCAACGTAGTCCAAACTACCACGACTCGGGGTACAACACGAACACAACTCCGAATTTATCGCGTGTCTGCAGCGCTACAGACCGCGGAGGTCCGCACGACTATTGTCGTCGGCAGATGGAAAAGGACTCTTGGGACACGTGTCTGTGGGCACGTGTAATGGATAAAGGTAAGTATGTTCCTTGGCGGAAAGGACATCTCAACGTATAGTTTGTTGTCCCCCCCCCCCCCCCCCCCCCCCCTTCCCCGGTGACGTAGTCACGATATGTAGACTGATGTTGCCCGGGGGTGAACTGTTGGCTTTTATGGGCGTGCTCCCTTCCATCTTGGTCGGTGCTTGGGTGGTAAAGGAGCGAAGGAAATCGCGTTTGTCGTTTTCTGGCGGTCGTATTGGGAGTGGGTTGCAGATTTTCTGGTTCCCGGATGTTGAGGATTCTCGCGGCGTCCTCTCTGGCGCGTTGATCTAGAGCGCGCTGCCGCGTTATGGGTCCGTGTAGGACTTCCGCTGCCTCGTGTGTAACCATTTCGCGAGGGTCTGGTTGAATTTCAGTGCCTGCCGTACCTTGCGTTTCGGAGAAGTGTGACGGGTGGCATACGGGGCAGCTTTCGGCTGCTGCCGCTTTTGCTGGTATGCTTCTCCTGGTAGCACATCGGCGGTTGTTCTAAGTGGCACGGTTTCAGTCTTTCGACACTGACGGTGTATGGTTTTCCGTCGATGTCAACGGAAAAACCTCGGTCGTTTATTCGACCCAGCACCTTGTATGGCCCTTCGTATGGGGGTTCTAGAGGTCTCCTAACTTTGTCCACCCTGATAAAGACGTGCGTGCAGCTGTCCATCTCTGGGTGAACAAATATCCGCTTGGAACCGTGTCTGGCGACCGGTGTTGCCCTGACCTTACGCATGAGTTTGCGTAGGTTTTCCAAGTTTGGCAACCGTTCAAGTGGCGGTTCTCCATCGGCGAAGAACTCTCCTGGGAGGCGCAGATTGGTTCCGCAAGTCAGATCTGCTGCTGAGGCTCCCATGTCTTCTTTTATGCTTGTGCGCAAGCCTAAAAGTACCGTTGGTATGGCGTCGAGCCATTGATTGTCGTCATGACACATCAGTGAGGCTTTGAGTGAGCGATGCCATCGTTCCATCATCCCATTGGACTGGGGGTGATAAGCTGTTGTGTGGCTTTGTTGGCAGCCGAGTAGATCGGTCAGCTGCTTGAAGATCGCTGCCTCGAACTGAGGTCCTCGGTCGGCTGTGAGGAATAGAATGCTTTGGCTACATTCTCTGTGGTCACTGTTCGTAGTGGCACTGCTTCTGGCCACCGTGTGAACGGAGTAAGTGGTCCCACAATGTCGATGTGTACATGGGCGAAACGTGCCTCGGGGAGCTTGAACTGTGCTGGTTGTAGCACGTTGTGTCGATCGACTTTGCAACGTTGACATTGCAAACAATTGCGTGCCCATTTCGTCATGTCTTTGGCCATATGTGGCCAGACGAATTTACGTCGGACGGCTGCTGCGGTTGCGCGTCCGCCTGGATGGGCTGGGTTATGGTATGTTTCGTATACATTCCTTCAAAGGTTTTCTGGGATGTATGTGCGAGCTACCTCTGTCGAAACATCGCACCAGACTTCGTCTTTGAGTCGTTGAAAGGGAGTATACGCAAAACTAGTGCTGTCTCCGTTTTCAGTAGGGATTCGGGTTGACGGTCCTCTACTTGCGCTTGTGCCAAGTCGGCACCGACGATTTGCGCACGGAGTTTAATTACATCGATACGCGAAAAAGCGCCTGCAATTACGTTCTGTGCTCCTGGAACGTATTCAAATCGGGTGCTAAATTGTCTGATGAAGTCCAGGTGCCGTTCTTGTCACGGGGACGAGTTTCCCGCTTTTTTTTGGAAGGCATACACCAATGGTTTGTGATCAGTTTTGCTCGTCAATTGGCGTCCGTCAACCATGTGCCGGAAGTACTTTACTGTGCAGTAAATCGCTAGTAACTCCCTGTCGTGGGCACTGTAACGTCGCTGGGTCGGGTTCAATATCTTTGAGAAGAAACCCAGCGGTTCCCATTATCCGTTGTACTCTTGTTCGAGAACGGTCCCGATTGCAGTGTCGGAGGCGTCACACTGTACGGACAATGGGGCTCCTTCGATGGGATGTCGAAGCAGGGTTGCATTCGCCAGCTTGAAATGCTTGATCAGTTGACTCGGTCCATTGAATCGGTCGTTTGTCATTTCGTTTGGCTCCTACTAGGTATTCGTTCAGAGGAGCCTGGACCTGTGCGGCGTTTCGAAGAGTTGGGCGATAGAAGTTTAACATGCCCAAATAACGGCTAAGTTCTCGCACATTCGTGGGGCGAGGAAACTGCATTAATGCGTCCACCCTGTCTTGTAATGGGCGGACACCTTGGCCGTTTATGCAATAGCCAAGATACTTGACTTCTGATTGTCCGAGGTGGCACTTGTCTGGATTAATTACCAGGCGAAACGTTGCGATGAATATACACATGTAGCTCGGAACAGACGTGTCAAGGGTAGTTAAAGTTATCTTAGGAAAGCGTACGTCTGCTGATCCGGGAGTCACTGCTTCATTGTTTATTTGAGACTCATTTCAGTCCATCAAGAGACCCACATATTTTGGATCTGGCGATTGAGTAAATTTGTTTGTAGTGTCTCCATCGGTCCAAAGATACTCGTACTTCGACACAACGTTATGCCACTCGTTTGTTCTTATTTGTGTAGTGAGTGTCGTATAGTTCCAGTAGTGAAGCGCCTCCTTGGCCGAAATGTCTTCCCCTTCTGGAAGAATTGAAAGATTCCATTAACAACCATGCGTCCTTTCCGAAATGTTATCATGTTCTGAGTAACAAAAACGAAGAAAAGCATTATTGAGCTCGGTGTCACAGTCAGCGCGAACGTAACGCGACATGTCGAATATTGCAAAGTCCACTTCAAAGAAACTGAGTTATTTTTTCAGAAGTAAAAGAGATTTTATTTCGACACAAGTCAAATACGCGGTCGAAACTGTTCACTTGTTTAGAGTTGCGCTGCTTAAGATGCTCTGGCTCTACACAAACCAATAGTGAAGAACCAACTCCAAAAGAAAATCGAGTAATAAACCATCAGAACTGTAAACCACAGTAATAAACATATCATTTTCCCTTTAGTAAAGAGTAGTTTGGAATAATAATTTATATCTTACAGGCGGCAGTGATCTGATGGGTTAGTACTTCGCTTCTCGACCATTTCTTTGAAGGTTCGATTTCCCGACGCGCCACTATACTCTTAACCTACTTGTTACCATACGGAACTGTTGTCTCATAACAGTCTCGGAATGAAAATGTTTAAAAACGATCAATGAAACACATAAATGGATCAATTCTTTCCAAATGGGTTTCATTTGAAATACATGAATATGAAACGACCGCCTCTGTAATCCCATTTCTCCCTCGATCCACACTGTTCTTAGAAACTGAAAGATCCCCAAAACTGAAAAATTGTATGAACCGATAAAGATTCAATATACGACCACAACCATCTGTTTCTTTTCTAATACTACTTCAATTGTAATGAGGAAATATAAAATTCAAATTATGTTACTTGCTATTCCAGACACAATAGATATTACATGTTTAGCACAATTTTATTGTTATTTAATCAAATTTCTTTTGTTACCGCATTTATAAGAACCCAGCGCTTCACCCTATTCGTTAAATGCAATCCAATCTAGACGAACTCAAGAAGAGCTTTTTTTTTTGCTATTCGTTATAGGTGCACGATTGGGCAACAGATTTCTGCGATGGAACACACCTCTGCGCTCTTGTTGAGAATCTGCAGACAAAACCCCTTAAGCCCTCTTGGAACAGAAGACCAGCCAACCAGCATCATTATCTGGAAAACGTATCGACCGCCTTAAATGCCATCGAAGCCGATCACATCAAGTTGGTCAACATTGGAAACGTCGATATTGTTAATGGAAACGTCAAATTAATTTTAGGCTTAATTTGGTCTTTAATCGTACGTTACCAAATTGGCCGGAGTAAGTTCCCACCGCGGAAACTAATGCTAGCCTGGTTACAAGCAGCATTACCTGATTGTAAGATATCAAACCTCACGACTGACTGGAATAGTGGAGTATATTTATCAGCCCTTTTGGATTACTGTGAGTCTGGCCTATTCCCACATTGGCGAAGTCTCGACTCTAGTCAAAGCGTTCGTAACTGTACAACTGCTATGAACATCGCTCAGCGAGAATTTGGAATTCCAAAAGTTCTAGAACCCGAATATCTTGCTTCTCCTTGGTTAGATGAGCTGTCGGGTATGACGTACCTATCGTACTTTATGAAACCTGGCGGTCCAGGTTACAATGCAACTATGCGATGGGTGAATTCACAAGTTAGGGACAAAGTGACGAACTTTACCGTGAGTTTGCTTCACCTGCTCCCGTAATGTTTAAATTAATTTTTTCTTTTATTCTTCAAGAGCGATTGGAACGACGGGCGAGTATTCTGCGAAATCATTCGGAATCTTGGTGGATCTGCTCCGGCGCCAGAGAAGTTAAGCACCGACCCCTTTCATTATGAGAATAATGTTCGAAAAGCTGTAGAGGCTGGTGCGAAGTTAGGAGTTCAGCCATTTTTATCGCCCAAAGACATGGCCAATCCTGACGTCGAACACTTGGGTATTATGGCCTACGCTGCCAATTTACAGTGGGTAACTCCACGCCCTCCATTGTCAGATATGATCAACGTTTACCTTGAGAGCACTTCAGGCAGAGTTGGAGAACCGGTAAGTTACTTAATATCCTGTTGAGAACCCATTAACAGTATTATTTTAGATGCACTTTCGGGTGGATGTTATGTCACGTGATATCGATGTGAGCTCCGTTCGAGCTTTTGTAGTGCCCCCCACAGGACCGCCATATCCTGTACGCCTCAACAGCCATGGTGAAGGCGTTTTTGCTCCAGAAAAATATGGAATGCATGAAATTGTTGTAGAAGTTGGTGAGGATAACATTGGTGGTCATTTCTTCAGAGCCCTTCCGCGTTTTGTTCAAGTCGCACCTCCGGGGATGGCCCCTTGTGCTCTAGGAAGCCTTGTTGAAGTTCTTGTAAACGCCACTGGAGCTCCAAAAACTGAAGACATCCTCGTAACTGCGGTCAGCCCTACAGGCATTTCACACAATTGCCCTTTAAAGAAAGTCGATGAAGGTCACAGTGCCATATTTAAGCCCGACGAGGCTGGCATTTGGGATATTGCTATCACATATCAAGGCAGGCACATCCAAGGTGGGCCTTTTACTTGTGCTGTTTTCGACCCTACTGGGGTGTCTGTTCACGGTCTTGATGGAGCAATGCCATTGCGAGCGCACTCTTTCGAAGTTGATGCTCGCGGAGTTGGGGTCTCTGGTGAAATGCACGTTGATATAGTGCATGATAAACGATCCCTTGTATGCTCCATTGAAAAAATCGTAGAAAACAAATACAGAGTGACGTTCATGCCCCGACAAAATGGAAAATATAGAGTGTATGTGTACTTTAATGGGTATGACGTGAAAGGTTCACCATTTATCATGCGAGTTGGGACAAAAGGGCGATCTGGGAAAACACGGAACAGTCCGCAACACGAAAACAAACATCGTGCTGAAAGTCCATCACTACATTACTCATCAACATCAACAGCACGGCACAAGGATTATAGAACTGTAAAAAATGAGCTGTTGAATCAAGAACGGCAACGTTCATATTCACCACAATTTTCACCAAAGAACGAAACCGATTATCGATCGAGCAGTTACTACAAGCGGGAGAGTGAGGTAAGTCGATTTCCTCGATACGCACGTTGCCTCCCGAACACAACATAATAATTCGGCTAACACACAGGTTGATTCACCAAAACTGACTTCTCCATCTCGTGACACAGTCGATACAACTTTTATTCACAAATACAACACAAGCACCACAAACAATGAACATTTATATTCACTCAGTCGAAAGGACCCCAAATTCACAAATTCCTCCTCCACAAAGAAAGATTATTACCACGATAAGGAAAACGAGTTGTATTCGCAGAGAAAAGATCGCGAACGCATCCTCACGCTCAGTCCACCTCGAGAAGATCGGTTTATACCGAAGACAACCACCACTGAAAGCCCAATTGCCAGTCCCACACACGTAAATTGCTCATCCTCATTTACCTTCTCACATTTTACAGCACCTATAAATTCTATCTTTGAATTATAATTATCAATTCTAGGTTCGATCAAGTGAAGTCACCAGGGGTAGTCCTCTGACCATCAAAACATCGAATCACTACGAGCACAATACCCGAAATATAACAGCAAGCCCAAGAAATCTATCGACTTCTCCAGTTCCCCCGAGGAATTACGCTAGTTCACCAAGTAATTACATAACAACGGCTACCCACCGAATCGGTAGCCCCGTGACTGTCACTAAGGTAACACTTATCTACATTGCAATAGTAAAACTGTTATCAAGATTAAGACGGAAGCTATTTTACAGACTCCCGCTTTCGAAACCGTGAGACATGTTGAAAAATCATCAACGTTCAAGACAACTTCAAATTACGTTACCGATGGCAATAAGCGGTCTAGTCCACTCTTTACAGTCGGTCTCACTCGAAGAACCATATCGCCCGAGCCAGCTATTGATCACTCCTCGAACGTAAGGGTGTCGGCGAGTAAGCCAGCTGCAGCTCGACGCGACAGCTGGGATGTTATAAACAAAACAAAGCACATGCTCTCCCACAATTCGCTAGAGTCACTAGCCAATATGACGGAGAAACAGCTTAATACTGACCTCTCTTATCATAGACCAGATATCGACCACGAAACACATCGTAATACCCAGTTCAACAAATTCGCACTTGGAGAACAGAAACACCATTCAGATCGCCGGGAATCAAATGATTCGGATCACTACAGGTTTGAACTGTAACTGCAACAAACACCAAGTTAAATCTCTTAAACCCTCTCCTTTCTTTCAGGGGTAACGCGGTCACTGTTAAACACACGGACAATGTCTACAACACCAAAACCGGTTACACTACGACTATTAGGGAAACCTCGGAACGGCATGTAACCGAGAGAAGTAACGAGACCGGTGGGTATGGATATTCCTCAATGTCCCGCTTTCGCCCGATAGATGGCAGCGCTACAGGTGCTCAAGCTATACGTGTCCAGGATATTCCCAATGGAGCTATTGGGAGGCCGGTCGAGTTCGAAATAGATGGATCCCGAGCGGGATCCGGAAACTTGGAGATTCTTGTTAACGGTGGCCGAGTAACATCTTCCGTACGGTCGTTGGGTGGCCAACGATTCATTGCCAGCTTTACTCCCCATGAAGCCGGGACTCACACAGTCCAGATAACATTTAATGGGGAGACAGTACCAGGTAAGTGAATAAAGTCTTTAATTGGGTGGATTTACCACAGTGTCCTGAGTATTACCACCATGGTGAGTTCAATCGCACACTATCTTCAAAGAAATCAAAATGTGTAAGTAAGTGAAAGAAACGTCAATTGGACTTTGTGTAGCTCTGATTTATTCGTTGTTTTGGGGAACTGTGGCGTTTTTAACGGATGAACACGAACACGCAAACCGTAGTGAAGAATACAGCCCAAAGAAGAGTAATAAAAAATAATGTTCCGCTACAGAGCGGGGAAGCTGTGGAACCCCCTTCCCACGCGAGTGTTCCCGGAGCGTTACAACCTGCAACTGTTCAAAAAGAACTGCAACAGTTATTTGATGGCATCTCGGGGCGCCCACTCGGCGCTATAGGTTCGCCTCTCCCGAGAATAGTCTACTTAAAAAAAAAAAAAAAAAAAAAAAAAACGAATCAACAGAACATCCTGATGTGTTGATGCTTTGGTTATAACTTTTTAACCTTTTATATCGTTGGCTACTTACTATCATTTCTAAATCTTTTAAAGAAGTTTTAATACGCCTTTTGGATACAATTGATTACTTGGCTATGGATAGTTTGTCAAGCCTAAATATTTCTAAAGTATTCCACATAACTGATATCTTGTACTTAAAAAACAAAACTGCGCTCGAATGATGTTACGAATCTATATTCAATGGACGAATGAGTATTATCTATTCGACGTTATTTGTACTCGTATAATATCATTCATTTTTCAACATTTTTTATTTCCGTTTTTTCTTAGATTCTAAATTATAGGCTAGTCAAAAAATGCTTAAATTGTAGCTTAATCATATTATATTATAACTTACTGGTTCTACGCAGACTTTCCGAGCTAAACTGAACATGTCTATTAAACAATTTACCTTTCGATGACAGAACTTTGTTTGTTTTTTAATTATGTTTATTTTATTAACTAAGAAAAACTAAAATAACTTTGTGTCAATTTTATTTTTTTTAACTTAAAATTAACTGATATCTATATATATACAATTTTTTTTAATTGCTTAAGAACCTTGTGGCGGTTTCAATAACGCCACCGCTCGCCTTTTCCAGGTACGACACCTAACTTCCCCCTAGGGCATACAAAAAGCATAAAAAACAAGTATTGTGGCAGTTCCATTGAACGCCACTACTTACTTTGCAACCTATAATGAGGAAGCAATTTCCTAAAACATATAAAAACATGTACTTACCTTCGTATAGTTGTACCAACTATCTTCTGAAATGCTTTAGAACTATGATTTCGCTGATGCAAAATCCATCAGCAACAAATAGGTATTTTTCCACAAGGGCATGGTCGCATAAAACGCATCATGTGCCTTAAAAGTAATTTGGTTGCACCATCAAGTAACCAACATTACCCGAATCACATGGATGATATATGTCCTGATGAGTCTGCCACACACGTGCAGGAGATATTTCTTTTTTTCCTTTCTTTTATCTATGCCCACATGGGTCGGTCATCCGATCGACAAATACATTATGGCATACGGCTGACCGCCAAAGGAAGTCGAGTTCTCCAAAATGGAAAATTACCAGTGAGAATTCGACTACTTGGAGATGCCGCCAAGATGTGCACGATCAGCACCAATGCTGTACGCAGTTGCTGATCGTGTAAACACTAAATATCTACTTTAAGATAATTGCACCAGCTGCAACCATGTCATCTAATGTTCCCCTTATGGATTCGGTCGATTCGAACTCTGTTTTCGGGAAACCATTTGATCACTCTTAAGCAAGTTCGTTAGGGGCTTCGCAACTGTGGCGTAGTTTTTGACGAACTTACGGTAGAATCCATCCAAACCGAGGAAAGCTCGTAACTCTTTCAAATTCGTAGGCTGTGGGTATTTTCGAATGGTTTCGATTTTGTCAGGATCTGTTCGTATTGCTTTATGGCTTATCACGTAGCCTAGAAATTTGACGTAGATTTTGAAGAAATGGGATTTTTCTTTTGAAATTGTTAGATTTGCCTTATATAGGGCATCGAATATTTTTCTTAGGTGACTCATGTGTTCTCCTTTGTATTTAGAAAAAACTATTATGTCGTCAATGTAGACGTAACAAAACTTTCTGATAAAGGGTCTTAGGATATCGTCAACGCAGCGTTGAAAAATTGCTGGAGCGTTCTTAAGTCCAAAGGCTAATCTGTTGTATTCGTACAAAGCTCCGTTGACCGCGAATGCAGTCTTTTCTTAGTCTTTTTCGTCAATTAAAATTTGGTGGAAGCCGGATTCTAAATCTATTGTCGAGAATACATTTGCGTCGCCTAAGTTCTGAATTGTATGGATGATGTTAGGCATTGGGTATCTATCGTTTATTGTGGTTTCGTTTAATTTCCTATAGTCATTTACGAGACGTTTCTTGGGTGTTCCATCCGCGTTTAGACCTTTTTTTGGTACTATCCATATTGGTGAGTGTTGCAGTTCCGCAACATGTATTATACCTTATACCATTACGGAAAAAAAACACCATTGGCACTGAACGCTGCCAATGACAACCAGCAGATTCATCGGACTGATAACGAGCCCGTTATCAGTAAAATAACATGAAGGAGAACAAAGAAGTGTGATCTGTTACTACTGTACGGTTCTCACACAGTTTTGATTTGTTTTGTAAACGGTGTTTGCAGCACCTGTATGTTTTTAACGTTAAAAAATTGAATTGGTTTTACGGTGCTTTCAGCACGGGTTATTTTTGATTGTCTTCTAAATTAGTGAAAATAAATGTTAAATTGGTGTGTTAATAAATGTGTTTAATTCATTATAACATTCAACGTCAGTTAATTACTGCCCAATGCGGCAGTCATTCGACGGGCTACAACGCCAACTATTGCTGTTCTAATCGGCGCAGAATCACCCTTTTGCTGTTTCCCAGTTGGCGAACCATCGGCAACATCGGAGTTGCGGTTCCCAGCTGGCGAAACATTTTGGTCCTTTGAGCCGGATGCTCGAAGCGTGCTTGAAACATTTACAGTCCACGTCAAACAACGAAAGTGCATTCTGCGTGCAGTGTGTCGGATTATTTGCATCCGCCAACGAGGGAACTCGGCCAACAACCTGTGATCAACGTGAGCAGCGCTCCAGTAACCAAGGTAGGTGGCAATTGAATTTATAATTTGACATATAACTTAATTTAATAGATCCAAGTGATCTTAAGTAAAAGTGTTGTGTGGTGTGTCTATAAAAACTAATTTTCGCCGACATTCTACCACCGGGTAGCAATTGTCGTTCTTTAATCAACATTAACGATATTGGAGTGTATTTGTTCGGGATTGTTCTAGTTTCTAATTGAACTGAGTGAAGACATTGATTTGGAATCAATAACGGCAATTACAAACAAGGCCGCAAAGTTAGATCTATTCGAAGTGCCAATCAATGTTTATCGAACGCAATCAGCAATTCCTTGAAACAGCCGAACAGATTAAGAATGAAGGCAACCGCCTGATGAAGGAATGCAAATATCAAGAAGTGGTACTTTAATCGGCCGGGCCATTATTTTCGATCCGAAAAATCCAACATTCTACTATAATCAAACTGCAGCATATATCCGTGTAACAGAAATTGATCGTGCGATTAAAGACTGCAACTCTGCGTTGTTCGACAATCCAAAGTACAACATAACAGGTCAATTGAAAAGTCCCCGGCCCCACACATAGATGGCGGCACTAGAATTAAATCCATATGATTTTTAGTTAGCCCTAACCTTCAAAAGACGCGTGTATAAATTTGACAGATGTCGGATCATTAATTTGTGAATTATAGCATTTTGAGTGAAGCAATTTCTGGTTTTGTGAAAAAAATGGATAAAAAGGAATTTCGCGTGTTGATCAAATATTGCTTTTTGAAGGGAAAAAGTACAGTTGAAGCAAAAACTTGGCTTGATGACGGTGGACGCCCAAAAGAGGTTGTTACCGACGAAAACATTAGAAAAATCCACAAAATGATTTTGAATGACCGTAAATTGAAATTGAATGAAAGAGCAGACACTCTAAAGATATCAACTGAACGTGTACATCATATCATTCACGAATATTTGGGTATGAGAAATCTCTGTGCAAAGTGGGTGCCGCGCGAGCTCACTTTTGACCAAAAACAACGACGAGTTGATGATCCGGAGCAGAGTTTGGAGATGATCAAGCGTAATAAACCCGAGTTTTTGCGTCGATATGTAACAATGGATGAAACATGGCTCCATCATTTCACTCCGAAGTCCAATCGACAGTCATCCACGATGAACCCGCCCCAAAGCGTGGAAAAACGCAACAGTCGGCTGGCAAGGTTATGGCGTCTGTATTTTGGGATGCGCGCGGAATAATTTCCATTGACTATCTTGAAAAAGGAAGGACCAACAACAGCGACTATTACACAGCGTTATTGGACAGCGGAAAAACGACCGCATTTGAAGAAAAAGAAAGTGCTGCTTCACCAAGACAATGCACCGTCTCACAAGTCAGTGAAAACGATGGCAAAAATCCATGAATTAGGCTTCGAATCGCTTCCGCATCCACTGTATTCTCCAGATCTGGCCCCCAGCGACTATTTCCTGTTCTCAGATCTCAAAAGAATGCTCGCTGGGAGGAAATTTTCGTCGTATGAAGAGGTGATCGCCGAAACTGAGGCCTATTTTGAAGCAAAGGACAAATCGTACCACAAAAAAGTTATCGAAAAGTTGGAGGGTCGCTATAATCAGTGTATCACCCTCGAAGGGAATTATGTTGAATAAAAAAAAACGAATTTTGCCAAAAAAATGTGTTTTACAATTGAAGGCCGGGGACTTTTTAATTGACTTTTTAATATGGCCGAATGGGAAATGTATATCCCAATGCAGGAAAGTACGATGAAGCCATAGACGCTTATGCGAAGCTATTCAATTAGAACCTGACAACAACGATTGAAAATGAACCTGAACAAACGCAAGGAATTGATACGTGCCACAATAGCTGTTGTTCCTGAACAACGAAAGTTCGCCGAAAAACAACTATCCCAGAGTCACAGAATTCTAGGAATTTCTTCAACTATTCTACAGGCTATGAAGAACAATGTTAAACTACCAGTTAGACAAGTTGGAGCTATCTTTCTACGTTCATGTCAGGTGTTCTGGATGTTCAATTGGGGTTTTCGACCAATATCGTAACCGCGTTTGTGTGTCACCGCGAATCGTAACACATATTCTGGTATACCTAAAATGTTGTGCTGCATGTATTCCTGGAAGTTAATTAAACATCACATGGTTACAATTATTCACGATGTTATATTTCAGATAATGTTGTTCGCGGAGTCTGATCAAGACCTCTGGGAAAACGACCCGCATGAACTTATTTCGAATAGATTTCAGCCTTTTTGCAGGTTTTAATTGTCCATGTCCTGTAGCACAAATATCTCAACAGCAGGTAGAACGCAGAAAGGAAATCTACCTAAAACAATGGGAAGCATGATCCAGGTTGTACATCACCAAACGCTGATGATAAACAAGAGGATGGAGCGCTTCATGTGACTAGAACTCTGACAGATGTGCTTCTGAAAACGAAGATACCGTGGTCAAGTGGAATATGCTTACCACATATCTATTTCCAGAGTTTTAAATCGGACTGACATATACCAGCCGTACTGGTTTGCAAAACAAACTAACACCTGCTTATTTATTTTAATAATTTTTCTATTGCAATTGACGGTAAATAGAATAAATTAATAGATATTTCCTATTTTACCAATATTTTGCCTCCAATATAAATAAAACAACATTTTTTGCGTTTCATTCGAGTGGAACGCGTATGGATTTACGATCCAATTTAGAACTACGTTCAAGGATTCATCGATGACATGAGGGATTCACGATCCAAAAGAGGACTACGTCCGAGAAGTCATCGATGACATAAATGGATTTAGGATCCATCAAACATCATTTCAACTTTAACACAGTTAACCAACAATTTAATTAATAATCAACTTCACAAAGCCAAAATACAGTCCACTTATAAAGCCAAGGTTGTTCATTTATTTAATTCTTCAGAATTCACCGCAGGTAAATAAAGAAGTTTTCTAATCGGTTCCAGTACCAGATTGAGGACATCATTCGGATTCTCTTTTAACAATGTTGCAGGTACTTTTCACAATCCACGGTACAGGAGTTAGATACGCCCCGCGTACACTGAACAACCTCAAGAAGAGGACGATGGCCCATCGGGCAGAATAGTCGAGAGGACAATTCAATGAAACCTAAGCGTGTGAAATCAAGTACAACGATAGAGCTAGAAGCTCACACCGAAAAGCAAGCGTCACCTGCAACAACATCAAGGAAACAGGAGAAGTTTTGGAAACTTCCTTCCTGTATATGAAAACTATCATCTGACGGGTCAGCGTTTCAAGCGCAAGCGGTCAGTACTAAGAAAAATTTGCCAACAAGGGCACATCCGGTCCTATACCTGCAATATCAATCCAACTTCCAATTGCAGACGAGTAAATCCAAGATCCCCGGGAATTGCGATCTTCACCGCTTCATTTACATCCGTTCCTGGGCACCGCTTTTCGTCACCTGGACGCATCGCTGTAACACGTCCAGGATTTATCGCTTCTCTCCACCCAGGCACACCGCTGTCACGTGTCTGGGGTTCATCACTTCTAGCCGCCTGTACGCAACGCTCTGGGGGGACCCTCTTATCATCGCCCAGACACCGCGAATCACGTGTCTGGGGGCACCACTCTCACGTAGTCGGTTTCTAAGTTGGACTTTCGGTATCAAGAGTAGCGGATATAGAAGATGATGAACAGGAAAGATGCCGGCACCAACAAAAATCATGTCATCGGAAGGCTGTCACATTTTGGATTACACCGCTTCTCGTCATCTGGACTCATCGCTCACGCATCAGGATTTGTCGCTTCTCGCCACCTCGGCACATCGCTGTCACGTGTCTGGGGTTCTTCATTTCTCGCCGCCTGGATACAAAGCTCTGGGGGCACCCTCTTATCACCGCCCAGGCACCGCGAATCACGTGTCTGGGGGCACCACTTCAACAAAGCCGGTGTCTAAGCTGGGCTTTCGGTAACAGGATTAGGGAATATAGAAGATAATGAACAGGAAAGATGCCGGCAACCATCGGGAGATCCTATCATCGGAAGGCTGTCACAGTTTGGAGTACACCGCTTCTCGTCATCTGGACTCATCGCTGTCACGCGTCCAGGATTTGCCGCTTCTTGCCACTTGGGCACATCGCTGTCACGTGTCTGGGGTTCATCACTTCTAGCCGCCTGGACGCAACGCTCTGGGGGCACTCTCTTATCACCGCCCAGGCACCGCGAATCACGTGTCTGGGGGCACCACTCTCACGGAGTCGGTGTCTAAGTTGGACTTTCGGTATCAAGAGTAGAGGATATAGAAGATGATGAACAGGAAAGTTGCCGACACCAATAAAAATCATGTCATCGGAAGGCTGTCACATTTTGGATTACACCGCTTCTCGTCATCTGGACTCATCGCTCACGCATCAGGATTTGTCGCTTCTCGCCACCTCGGCACATCGCTGTCACGTGTCTGGGGTTCTCCACTTCTCGCCGCCTGGATACAAACCTCTGGGGGCACCCCCTTATCACCGCCCAGGCACCGTGAATTACGTGTCTGGGGGCACCACTTCAACAAAGTCGGTGTCTAAGCTGGGCTTTCGGTAACAAGATTAGAGGATATAGAAGATGAGCAACAAGGAAAGATGCCGGCACCCTTAAAGAAATCATATCAACGGAGAGCGAATAATGAACACATGGTCCAGCCGCCAGACAAGAAGAAAGATACCTTGGGGACTATTATATCCTGCGACACAATTAAACGAAGGCGTCTATTGAACAACAGTGTTATTCTTCTTAATAGCAACTCGGATGCGGAACCTCTCTGGCTCACTCAAGTGCAAGTCTAATTCAATAAATTACGCCGCTAGGAGTCGACCACAACATTACAAAAGAAAAGACACCATGTCCAGCACCATCATCCTATCAGTGGATCAAACACTCCACCAGGTAACGCTGCCGACAGAGAGTTCAGTTCCCATCAAGAAACTCGCCCAACGCCGAGCATTGGTTTACCGGCGTAGATGGGACATATCCCCAACTGCAACAGCATCAGCCAGAGCAATCAACTTGGATTCAACATGCAGATGATCCTAGGCAGTTGGCTGTAACTCTAACATTTCTGGTAGCGGCACAGGCTGGACATACTGAGAAGATGGTGGAATTACAACCCATCACCTTCAACATATTGACGTCTAAGATACACTTATATTCTACTAATGGATTTACGATCCAATGGGGACTACGTCCAACATACCTATATTCTACGTACGGATTTACGATCCGACATGGGACTACGTCCAACCTATTTTGACGCTACGTACGGAGTTACGTTACAACCCACCCAGACACACCGCTCTCACGTGTCTGGGTTTCATCACTTCTCGCCGCCTGGATACAAAGCTCTGGGGGCACCCTCTTATCACCGCCCAGGCACCGCGAATCACGTGTCTGGGGGCACCAATTCAACAAAGTCGGTGTCTAAGTTGGACTTTCGGTAACAAGAGTAGATGATATAGAAGATGATGAACAGGAAGGATGCCGACACCCTTCGAGAAATCGTTTCAACGACAAACGGGATGATTGACGACCTTTCAATATTTACTATGAGGGTTGCCTCTTATGTTTCGGGATTTGGCAACCCTAGTGTTGCAATCCGGTAATTGACAGCTCTGTCGTAAAGTTGGACATTTTTGAGGTTATACGCACTCAGAACGTTTTGACATACGAGCGCTATTTGTGTTGTTTACAGTAACTTAAAAGATTCATCTCGGACCAAAAATGGAATTAAATCGTCAACATTTTCGTGCGATTATTTTTTACAACTTTTGGCGTGGATTAACTCAGCAACAGTGCATGGATGAACTTAATTCAATTTTTGGCGATGAAGCTCCATCAAGAACCAGTGTTTATCGATGGTATGGTGAATTCATTCGTGGTCGTAGTTCACTCCAAGATGAATTTCGTGAAGGTCGTCCAAAATCAGTTGTTGTTCCGAAAACCATTGATGCTGTGCGCGAACTGATATTGGAAGATCGTCATGTGACCTATCGTGAGATTGAGACAACCTTAGGCGTTAGTGGGACCAGCATACATTCAATATTGCATAAACATTTGACTGTCAAAAAAATTTGTTCGCGTTGGATCCCACACAATTTGTCAATCGCCCAAAAAAAGGCTCGTGTCAATTGGTCGAAAGAAATGCTCAAAAAATACGGTCGCGGTGCTTCGAAACACGTCTATGACATCGTGACAGGTGATGAATCGTGGATTTACGCGTATGAGCCCGAAAGTAAACAGCAGTCGACTGTCTGGGTGTTTCAAGATGAGCCAAATCCAAAAAAAGTTGTTCGCGCACGAAGCACTTCCAAGCAAATGGTCGCCTGTTTTTTTCGGAAAAACTGGATATGTCGCAACCGTACCACTAGAACAACGCAGAACAGTCAATTCTGAGTGGTACACAACCATTTGTTTGCCAGTTGTCTTCCAAGAAATCAGGAAAACCAACCGCCGAAGACGGATCACTCTTCACCACGACAATGCGAGCTCTCACACATCGGCTGCGATAACTGCATTTTTGAGCACCCAAAATATCGATTTGATGGGTCATCCGCCGTATAGTCCTGACTTGGCACCGAATGACTTCTTTTTATTCCCGTACGTAAAAAACAAACTGAGAGGTCAGCGTTTTTCGACACCTGAAGAAGCGGTTGCTGCATTCAGAATGCATGTGTTGGAGATACCTCAATCAGAGTGGCAAAAGTGCTTCGACAATTGGTTCAAACGCATGCAAAAGTGTATAGATCTTCATGGGGAATATTTTGAAAAACAATAAAGTGTTTTTCGATGATCAATATTTGTTTTTGTTCTCTAATCCCGAAATATAAAAGTCAACCCTTGTACTACTCGAATTCGAATAGAAATATCTACAACAAAGGAGATGATTGACAAATTCTCAACCTTATATTACTCCCAACAAAGGAGAGCAACAACCTCCGAGACGATTCAGAACTGCTCAACATGGTACTACTTTTCGACAACACGGCAGACTACTCAACAATACAGAGAAGATGATTGGCGACTTCTCAACGATATAGTAATCAATTCAACCTTAAAGACCTCAACCAATTGAATAACGTAAGTGCTTATTCAAATTGTTGCCGCGGCTGATGCGGCAAATATCGCCTTTCCAGCACTTCTCCACAACGTGTCGGAGACTATCAACAATAAACAACGACGGCCTTATCACACGCTACAACGTTAGCAATCAATGGGCAACTGGACCTTCGGTCACACACATACACACACACACACTAACACTGATAATTGACTAGAAATTGAAACAATAACTAAGGATATTTTATAACAAATTAATTCAATTAATAGTTAGTTCTAGTCAACATAATTGATTATTGCCACCCTACCTCTGCACCGTACCGGTTTATGAGCAACACGAGCATTAAGGTCTCTGAGCTCAACCACAAATACCAACCGCCACTTCCCACGGCGCTGACACGAAACGTTGGTGACGCCAACTAAGGAGGACCACTGGGTCCATTGTAGAGGCCCGGGAAGATGTTGCAGTTCCGCAACATGTATTATACCTTATACCATTACGGAAAAAAAACACCATTGGCACTGAACGCTGCCAATGACAACCAGCAGATTCATCGGACTGATAACGAGCCCGTTATCAGTAAAATAACATGAAGGAGAACAAAGAAGTGTGATCTGTTACTACTGTACGGTTCTCACACAGTTTTGATTTGTTTTGTATACTGTGTTTGCAGCACCTGTATGTTTTTAACGTTAAAAAATTGAATTGGTTTTACGGTGCTTTCAGCACGGGTTATTTTTGATTGTCTTCTAAATTAGTGAAAATAAATGTTAAATTAGTGTGTTAATAAATGTGTTTAATTCATTATAACATTCAACGTCAGTTAATTACTGCCCAATGCGGCAGTCATTCGACGGGCTACAACGCCAACTATTGCTATTCTAATCGACGCAGTATCACCCTTTGCTGTTTCCCAGTTGGCGAACCATCGGCAACATCGGAGTTGCGGTTCCCAGCTGGCGAAACAGTGAGCAATATGGCGAATGTGAAGGTCTAGTTATGCCTCGTTTTAACAGTCCTTCTATTTCTTGGTTTACGAAGTCCTGGTCTGCAATCTTGTATGGGTATTGTTTTGACCACACAGGCTCGTCGGTTTTAGTTTTAATTGTTGCAATTATGTTAGTAGCGTATGGTAGGTTTTTGTCTATTCTTTTATTTCTATTCATTAATTTGTCTATTTCGTTCATAAATGTTTGGTCCTCTGTCGTGTAATTTATTTTTTGTTCTGTTTTATTTTGTGTTGTATGGGTTGTTAGGGTCATTTTTGGAAAGTCTAAGTAGGCGTTCAGTTCGCCTAGTCCTTCTATTCCTATTATTAAGTCGAATTCGTTTAATTCTGGAAGTTCAAAGAATTTTAACCTTTTCCCTAATATGTGAATGTTTCGTTGTTTGTTAATGACACTTTTTCTATAGATTGTTTTGGAGTATGTCTGAGCTATGGGTATTGAGTAACTTAAATCTATTGACTTAGAACAATAATTCTGGGTTGCCCCCGAGTCTATTAAAATTTCGTATGTTTTGTTAGTTTCTTCGTTTTTTAATGTTAGTATTGGCAACCCTTTTCTTAGGCTAAAAAAAGATTCTTTATTTTTATTTTGACTTACGTTGTTCGTCATTGAGCTGGTTCGTGAGGCTGATTCGAGGTTGTTCATCCATTGTTGTTGGTTTGCTGATAGCTCTGATATGTTGGTCTTTTGAAGGGGTTGTTGAATCTGGAGTGGTTTACAGTTGATCTGTCTACATCCATTGGTTCTTCCTGTTGGTCTGAAGTATTGTCGGGATTCTCTATCTCTGTTGTACCCTTGTTGTGTGTCAAAGTTTGGTGGGTGCTGTTGTGATTGTTGGTCTTAGTTTCTTCTGGTTTGGAAGTTTTGGTTTTGGTTATAGTAGTTTTGGGTATTTTGCCTGTAAAAACCTCTGTCTGGTCTTCTAAAGTTCGGTGCCAGGTCGTGATTTCTGGTGTCGTGGTGTACTGCAAGTGCGATTCCATGTGCTTCTGAGAGTGATTCGCATTTGTGGGCGTAGAGCGCCTGTTTCGTCATAATGTTGTTGAGTCCCTTCAGGAATACTTTTGTAGCTTCCCTTTTTGCTTCTTCGAAGAGTGCTTTTTTTACCTCTGGATGTTTGTGCTCATATTGGATTTTCGATGTTACTGCATTTAACGGTCTATTTATTTCGTCGTAATATTTGCCTAGGGGTTTTTTCCCTTGTTTTATGCTTGTCATGTCTTCTTTTAATGCGTACAGTGGTCGGTTATCGCTGTAGGCTGAGTCCAGTCAAGAATTGCTTCGAAACAAAATCTTGTCTGACAGTTTGTTAGTAGACGTGCTGCTTCCCCGACTATTTTATTTTTTATTATTGACAGGGCAGGGCGGTGGCATATTTTGAGTCTCTTTTATGTGCCTCACATGCTGTCATCAGCGTGGCGAGCGTTTTCCCTCCATGATGGGTATTCGTCTGGGTTTCCATTGAATCTGTTTAGGTTTTTGAATCCTTCCAAATCTATGTCCTCGGTGTCTCTGGAATGTGAACGGTATGTCTTTGTGTTCTGTGAGCTGTATGCGTTGTAGTGTAGTTTCTCTGTTTTGGCTGACTTGTTCCTGCAATGTAACATACTTATGGCACCGGCCATGTTCTGCATTTGTTGTATTAAGTGGGTTATGTCGGCTTTGAGTGATGCTATTTCTGCTGCCATCGTGGCTTCGTTTTCAGTTTCAGGTTCGCTGATTAATGGCCTGTGCGATGTCGGTGTTGATCTCCTTCGGAATTTCTTTATGTTTTTGATTTTCATTCACTGAATTGGTTTATCCTTACTGGCTTGATTTCTCTATTATTTTTTATTTCACTGAATTTCTTTATTTATTTTAGTTAATTTGGACACTTGAACTGCACTGCTGAAAAAAAATTTGTATATAGTTACTGTGTTGTCGCGATGCCGGGCGAGGAATGTCGTCCGTCGAGATCCTATTTGATGATGATCTGATCCGGCTCAAAGGACCAGAAAATGTTGTAATAGTGGCGGGCGATAATGAGGTTGCATCCAAGAGGAAAGCGTTCCACGGTTAAGGAATCCAATAGTGGTGTATTGGTCTGTATTGGAGGGCAGCGTCCAGGAGCGGTGAGCTGCATTCAAGAAGACAGCCGAGATCCTTCCTTTGTTCTACGTCGGTTGTTGGGTTGGCTGCACAACACAACACACGTATCGAAAGCAAACCTCGCTGATGCAAATTACGAGAGGAAAAGTCACTAGAAACAGTTCGGTATCAGTTGTTTATTTGACTGCGCACACAACACATGTATCGAAAGCAAAAGGCTGCTAATGTAAATTACAAAAGGAATGGAAACAGTGATGAGGAAAGGCAACATCAACGTTGTGATCTCGAACGCTGGACTTCTTGGCGGTGTGTACGCGTTTGCGGTTGAATGCAGACTGACTCATTGGGCATAACTGCCAATTCAAAAAGGGACGCCATGACGCCATCGTTGGTGACAATCGGCCAGCTGGTGCCAGCTACTGCGCAACTGGTATACACTGCGAATGTACTAGATTTCTCCAGTACATTCCAGCACATTCAATTGCCAATCTGCAACAGTTACCGTCTCCTTCGCTAGACGTTTGTTCCTATGGTGTTGGTTCCTGCAAATAACCGCTTCCTGGAACGCGGAGAGATAGTCCTGAGTCTATCTTGTCGATGGTGTTAACTCTTCCCAGAGTTTGTTGTCCGTCTCGAACTAATATTGTACGACGAGTGGCAGGTTCGCCAGTTATTTTTGTGAGTTAATAATGTTAAAAATAATTAAAAACATTATCTCTCGGGAGTCTAGCTCCATTTTTATTATTTATTCACAAAGAAAAACGAATGTCAAGCAGAACATCGTTCGATCCGCATTCTCCGGCTGGATAGGTTTAGATGAAGATTTTTGTCTACATCTGTTATTTATATACATTTCTTGTTTTTACTTAAATCTAATATTTCTAAAGATAACAGAATCTACCTCAGGTAGTCACAAAATATCTACCTGTGTATATGTTAATAGGTAATTAAGGGGAATATAATTACACTATAACGTCATGTAGCGTATACATGTCGGGTTTTGTTAATTGATCTACAATATGAGATGCGTAAGTTATTTTTGTTAATGTTTATGAATCAAGGTCATGTTGTCTATCGGTTTCGTATGGTGTAAGGGTCATGGGTTGGGATTGTGTTAACTCGCGTGATTCTCGGCGCCTGACCCTGGCAAAGTTGTGCCTCCTTGTTTGGAATATGTATTACACTTGAGTCCGTGATGAGGCCGCCAATGTGATGATGCAACTGCTATTAAGCTGTAGGTAGCCGAAGAAACATCTCCTCGCAGTCAATGAACTTTGCACATGTGAGTTCGGTTTAGCAGCTCGTCTACAGCATTCGAACCGCACTAGCGTAATTTACCGGCAATTGAATTAAATTCGTAAGGTAAGAATTTAATTCTAATTGGCACCAATTCAAAGGACAGACAAATGTAAATCACAGCTATCTTATTGTTCGCAGAACTGTTGTTTTTTGTATGTTACTACTCCTCTTTCCAGCAAGCAAAACCGCAAGTTATTAAAATCAACTAAACTTTTATTACAAGGTAGTAAAAAATATGCCACGATAATTGAGAATTACGATTAGCTAACAAGTCTATGTTTAAGTTCTCCGAATATACAAAAGCCACATGGTGGCATGCGAAACCAAAATTCAAATCCAATTCAAGTAAACAATTTACGTTGATTCCAGCTTGACAGTTGATCGTTGATCCGTCGATCAAGCACCAAAACAGTATGCAATGACAGTTGGCGAAAATTAATTGTTGATGACCGTTGTTTGTGCACTGTCATCGAGTTGTGGTGAATATGTTTGTCGCGGAGAGTACTAGATTCTCCCCGAGCATATCATTGTGAATCCGCAACAGTTTGTTACATTCAAAAATAAACTTATTTCAGCTTTTTCGCAAGAAGAATTTTAACGTCATTTGCAACTTCATATATTTAATTCGAATGTGGTTTCCACACTACTGTAGAATCTGCGCTAATTATACAAGGACAATTACACAGTTATTATCAACATCCCTACTGTTTTATGTACAAACAGTTCAGTAATCTCGGCAATGATGAATGTTGATGATAACTCTAAGTGGTACGTGTGTAAACCGATAAAACTCTGTAGTAGGAGACAGAACCACAAGAAAGGCAAAACTGTAGTTGAGAGTAGCTTTATTAATTGATTATATTGTTGATTGGACGAGAACCGATGGTGTTCATTCGATGAAAGTTGATTGCAGAATGACTGAATGGGCATAACTGCCAATTCAAAAAGGGACGCTATGACATCATCGTGGTGACAATCGGCCAGTTGGTGCCAGCTGCTGCGCAACTGGTATACATGCGAATGTACTAGATTTCTCCAGTACATTTCAGCACATTTAATTGCCAATCCGCAACATTCCGCCCGCCTTCGCCAATCATTGGCGAATCATTTTGTTCCAGGGGACGGTGGCTAGGGGCCGGGAGAGTGCGGTCTGCTGGTGGCGGTTGGTCTTGGTCGTCTATCCACTTTCACGTGGATGATCGGTTGAGAGGGGGCCGCCCGCCCTGAGGAGCACTGGAGGCTTGAGGCTCTGGGATGACCCGTATGATCGATGGCGACAGGATGATCCTTTCCACTGAAGGCGCCCGGTGACTTTTGTGGGCACGGGACCGGCCAATTGATCTGGGTCGGATTTGTAAGGTCGCAACCCACGATCAGTGGCCACGTGATGACTAGTGATGGGCCTCGCTGCATCGAGACCGGTGGCGGTGCCATGTACTGCGCACGTTGGCGCCCGTCTAGAGTGAGTGGCCGGCGGGATGCGGGCGTTGGGGGTGTGTGCTGTAGCGTGGAGTCGGGTGCGGTGTCTACCCTGCCACTGTCCGCGTTTCCTGGCGGAATGGCAGTCACGGGCCAAGTGCCTCCCGGAGTCGTCGCAATGCAGCCTCTGTGGATGGACAGAGGGGCGTGCTTTCTTGCTGGAGTTCGAGAGACCGCTGGTTGCTGGGGAGCGCCGCCCGCCAAGCGGGCCATTGCGCGCTTCTGGTCCTGTTTTGGTGGCTGCACGTGGCAGCGGTTGGCCTGGGTAGTTTTGGACCCGGGCAGGAGCTTGACCACGTGGTGTCCTGGGTGTGGTGGGATGCCTTGAAGTGTTCGATTGGGTAAGCTCCTGGTTCCTCGATTGCCTCTTGCCCCTGCAATGGTTCAGCAGGCGGGGGGTATGTCTTGTAGTTGGGTCGCGCAAGTGATCGGTGGCTGGTAGTTGCATGGGCCTCGTAGGTGGCCCCTGGGGCCGCCGCCGGCGAGACCTCCTTTTGGTCTTCTGATGGGAGCTGCGATCATCAGTCGTAGGGTCGGCCAGTTCCTCTGGGTCGGAGTTGTAAATTCGCAACCCACGAGGAATGGCCATATGATGGCTGGTGACAGGTGACAGGCCTTGTCACCTTTAGGCTTGATGATATGGTGGGTGCTGAGCCTGTTAGCACCCATCCCAGTTCAGTGGCCTGCGCGACGAGGCCGGAACGTTGGTCCTTCCTTAGGCCTTCGAGGATGATGTTGGGGTATATGTCTGCCCCAAGGATGATGTCCACCTTCTCGGCGGAGGCGATGTTTGGATCTGCAAGTTCCAGATCCGCCACGAACGAGAGATCCCTTGTCGTTGATTGTGGTGGTGGTGTATGCACTGAGAGCCCTGACAGGATGAAGGGCCTTAGTGTCCATTGGCTCGACCCGTGGAGGCGAGGAGTGATGTTGATGGCGGTTTGAGCCCTTGTGGCAAGGCCACGAGTGCCTCCGACACCGTAGGTGGGGACGGGTGATGCTTGACATCGGAGGTGCAACCTTCGGGCTAGTGATGTTGAAATGAAGGTGCCGCTGGAGCAGGGGTCCAGCAGAGCACGGACTTCAATCCTCTGTTCGGTCTCCGACGCCACAATGACTCTGGCTGTTGGCAGCAACGCGGAATGCTGTGAAGGGGTGCTGATTGTATGTGCGCAGACCCCTTCCTGACGGTCGATCCGGGGGCGGAACCTTTGGCTCGTTGCGGCGGTGATGTTGCCCAGTCGATGGCGGTAGACCGGACATGCAGCAGGGTGTGATGTCTCCGCTGGCATCGACGGCACGTCTTGCTGGAGCGGCCGTCGCGCAGGCGGTGGCGACCCAAGCAGTTGGTGCACAGGTTTCTTTTGTGTGCGAAGGACTTCCGACGGCCAGGTGTGAGTGATCGGAAGCCCTCGCAAGCGTAAATGGTGTGTGAGGCCCTGCAGAATGTGCAAGCACCCTGTTGCTTTACGGGTGTCGGCGGTGTTTTGTGCATCGGGACACTGGGCTGGTTAGTCATCGGGCCGACTACTGTTGCTGGAACAGTCGAATTCGTGGAAGGCATTGGCGTTGGATCTGACACGGATCCTATGTACGCCGTGCCCACTGCGTGCTCTGAAGTCCGTGTGATGGTAGCCAGTTCCTCTGGGTCGGAGTTGTAAGTTCGCAACCCACGAGGAACGGCCATGCCATGTTGTGCCCCACAATGCGTGCGCGGCATCGTCTTCTATGGGGGCTTCGGCTGGTCGATCATCGGGACCTTGAATAGGTTGGGCTTTGGGCAGGCGGCACTCTGGTCGGCGGCCTGCTCACTCTTATCCACTGTTCTGGGGTGCGGTTCCGTTCCTGATGGCTTGATGTCGGCCATTGGCAGCTGCACTGGGGGCAGCACGCTAGGGTGAAGGCGATTGGTGCTGTTGACTATGGTTGGTGAGGCTGACTTGAGCGCGTACTGAGCCTCGAGGAGCTTCGTCTGTTCCTCCAGGTATATTTCTTCGGTTTCGCCGAAACAATCCTCCGCGAAGTATGCGTGTTGTAGATGGTCCGGTGTCGCCGTGAAGAAGATGTCGTGGTGCCTGGTGAATTGAGCGGCGATGAGCTCCTTCAAACGGCATTTGCTCATCGATAGCTTGGTTCGCAGCAACAGAGGTTTCCGATGATTTTTTATCTCTTCCGACCGAGGAATGTCGTCGGTCGAGATCCTTTGGGTTCCGCCGACCGAGGAATGTCGTCGGGGAACCTTTGTCATCGTTGTCGCCGTCACCACTGTGGTCACCGTTACGCATAGTGTCAAACAGCGTATGATCTCTTCCAAACAAGGAATGTCGTCGGTCGAGATCTTTGGTGTTCCGCCGACCGAGGAATGTCGTCGGGGAACCGTTGTGTTGCTTCGTTGATGTCTTTGCCAGCATTGTCTTCTGCACTGGGTGCAGCTTCGGTAGATCGGTTTCTCCCTTTACTATAGAGTGGTCGGGTCGGCGATTTGTTCTTTCGGCTGGTTGTAGCGGTGCGGCATCTTCTTGGTGATGTGTAGTCAGACGTTCTGCTTCTGAACCTGGAGCAACTCCACCAACGTTGCTTTCACCCTTGGCAACCACCGTCTTCAGTTCTTCAGTTTCCAGTCCATCAGATCTTTGTCCAGTTGCTGCCGACTCCTTCGCCTGTTTCATTTCCTTACTGTCGAGAAGACATGAAGTTGAGTCGTTAGCTTGTAAAATGAGATCCCATGCAATCCCCTCTAACAAGATCGGAGTAATTTCGGCACTGTTAAGCAACTCATCGGACGGGTTGTCTACCAAAGCTTCTTTGTCATTATTATCATTAAACCCAGCAACCACTGCACCTGGTCTCTCTCGGCTGTCGTCTACTACATTGGAAAATTCAAATTTGTCTTTTGCCTTTTGGCATTCGTCGGAATCAAATATTAAATTTAAACCTAACTCATGGATAGCACTGGCGTTAAAGCGTCGTTTTATTTGACTTACTTGGCTTGTGGGAGTGGAACACTTCGCTGAGAAGTCAACTGCAATATTCTAGGAATTCTTCTTGACCATAGCTGCATCGACTGTTCCCTTCTTCACTGTTAATAAACCGGGTTCGTCGGTACCGTCAACCGGTTCTAATGTGTTGTTTAGATCAATGTTGATGTCCTCATTAAGAAGGGATGTTTCACAGTCGTTATCCCTAGTAATTTCAGTCGTCCTTGATTTGTGTCGAACTGGGCGGCGATGATGTAAATCCAGATCGGCACTGGATCCGTTTCGAAGGACCAGGAAATGTTAATGTAATAGTGGCGTGCGATAATGTGATCGCGTCCAGAGGAGAAAAGCGTTCCAAGAGTGAAGTCAAACGATGGAATCAGCGTCCAAAGGGATGAACTCGAACGGTAGAATTAGCACATAAGAAGATGAAGTCAAACGATGGAAACACTGCCCGAAAAGATGAAGTGAAACGATGGAATCTCTGCCCGAAAAGATCAAGTCCTTTTTCCTTGATATTGACTTTTATTGACCGATGGTATTCACTCGATGAATGTCGATTGCAGACTGACTAAATGGGCATAACTGCCAATTCAAAAAGGGACGCTATGACATCATCGTGGTGACAATCGGCCAGTTGGTGCCAGCTGCTGCGCAACTGGTATACATGCGAATGTACTAGATTTCTCCAGTACATTTCAGCACATTTAATTGCCAATCCGCAACAATGAATAAAAGCTTAGTGCTGTTATTTTGACAGTAACGCCGTAAGAGTCTCTCTCAACTTTCTACGCCATATAACGAACTAACGAGCTATCTAAATATTGTGGAAGGGAACCCAATCGTGTATTAACGCAATTTGCCTGAGTCCTAAAAAAGTGACAAGTCAAGGCCGGATCATCTGAAATCAAAAAGTGAGAGAGATTCCATTAGCACATTACTCAATGTCGGTGGTGGAAAAAGGATTTTTAAAAAAAAATTAAATTTTGAATTTTTTAGACAACTTTTGAATTTAAAGTACCGTTTAAAAAACTCGGCAATTTTTTTTTTTTTTGAAAACAAGTTCTAATCTAATTGAAATACAAAATCCTTCATCCACTCTCAGCAAATTCTATCTAAAAAGATGTGAGTGTATGGTTTTAGAAAGATCAGGTCATTATTTTTAGAGATATCGTGAGCACCAATTTGAAAATGCTGTTTTGAGAAAACGCCTTTAAAGTTTTCTATAAGGATAGGAACCTACGGAAGGGCAGGGCTTAAAAATGCTCTACTTCATTCAATTTTCTTCGATTCCAGTAGAAATTTCGGGATTACATCTCTGAGATATTGTACCTTTATAAAGTAAAATCGATTTTTTTGAAAATGATTACTATATATGCGCCCTTAATGGAGATCACTGGTTTTACGTAAGTGATAGTAAATACTGTATTTGTTCGATTGTGCTTAAACTGACAAATTTCTCTCTATGTGCTAAGCTCACGGCGTACACTCAACATATTGGGTCTTCGCCAAAACATAACTTATTATCTAGTTGAATCCGTTTCCTTTTAAAGTGTTACACGTATTTCATTTTTTTATTGGTTTAATTGATGTACAAACATCCCAAAAGTGATATTCAATAGCAACTGAAGTCCAACAATTTTTTAAAATATC
Organism: Microdon myrmicae; assembly: GCA_963931805.1. Taxonomy (NCBI): domain Eukaryota; kingdom Metazoa; phylum Arthropoda; class Insecta; order Diptera; family Syrphidae; genus Microdon; species Microdon myrmicae. Next base: position 263,160,538 of record OZ007496.1, read on the forward strand.
CACAGACCTATATCTCTGAATCAATCTCAGATGCTTGGCTTGTCTATAATAGCATTTTGCGATTCTATAGTTCAGTCACTACTTTTATAATTGATAATTATATAATACTAATACTACTTAGCAGAGTAGAGGTGAAAAAAATCAGTAGATATCTATTTTGACTTTTTCAAGTAGTAAGTTTCAAAATTTCAAATACGATTACCGCATGTCTTTCAACCCCGCGACGCGACGAATAACTTTTGCAATTTTCAGCCGATAGATTTCAAATTTAAACTATACCTTTTTTGATCGATTATAAAGATTTTGTACATTCTGTTAAAAACAGAATCATCATCGTCGGCACTACAACCGGGAACCGGTCTTGGCCTTATTTAGCAAGTCCTGGACCTTGTTAAATTTTCCATGGTAATTTGTTTTTCCGGGCAAAGTCATTAGTCTTGCGCCAAAGGCTCCCCGACGGGGAATCGAACCCCGGTCTCCCGCGTGACAGGCGGGGATACTAACCACTATACTATCGAGGAGCCCTAAAAACAGAATAAAAAGGTTAAAATTGGTGTCAATTTTCGAAAATGTTTTTTGGGCACTCTTTGTTAGCCAGTAGACACAATGGTAGATTCTTTACTTCAGTTACGACGCCGGGATATTGCTCGTGAATTGGGATTTCCAGTAGTGTTCAAAATGTGCTAGCATTTTTGGGTAGGAACAATGAACCACGGTAAATATTTTGATGGGATTATTGTTATATGTTTTTTAGTATGGTAGCGAGTTCCATGCAGGACATTTCTCCAGACATGAGCTTTGATGTAAGCGATATCACCATTGAGTTTTTCTTTCAAAGGTGTGTCAGCGCTATATGGATATATTGTCCCAGTCTGTTTAATGAAGTGATAATTCAGCACATGTCAACCCAACAGAGTATACGTTAAGTGTTCCAAGCATTATGGGACTGTGTCACAGTAGATAAATGCATTGGATTTGGTGTTTCTTGTGTGTATTATCCGGATAGAAACTGGCATTGTCAGCTGGCATATATAGCTGGCCTTCAGTTACTTCATGAACAAATAATATACAACGCACTTCGACTGCTTGGTTTCATAGAACCTCTGTATGAATACTTCCAAAAGTCATTGATATGACACTGAATATGGCCAATTTAAAAAAAAGTAAGCCAGGACTTTCGCAACAACTTTGGAATTAAATAAGAAACATCTTCGAAAATCATGTTCCCTCAGTGAATTCTTCCAGGCGAGTGTTACGTGCGGCTTCCGCCACCCCCATCATTTAATGGTTTTTAATATTTAATATTTGGTTTTAATATAATTTGATGGTAGGGTGATGGGAAAGGCACACGATCCACATGTTGAGTGTGCGGACATACCCCTGTTCGAGTGTGGATCGTGTGCAAGTTCGATTTCTGTTTTCGGAGTGGATGTTGATGGAGAGAGAGAGAGAGGGAAACGGCAAGATATTTTAATTCCGTTTGTTTTGTTTTTGTTTCTCGATACGGTTGATTCGAAAACGGACGATTGATGCAAGATACGGTTTGAGAGAACAGTTGGTTAACCGCAGTAAGGGAGAAAGGAAAAGAAAAAAATACTAAAACCAGTTGAAAGAGTAATTTTTATTTGAAATTAAACGTGTAAAGAAAAGTAGAAAGTTAAAGGAAGAAACACGAAACGATGTTGACACATTTTTGTAAAGGTTAAAGTAATAAACAAAACGTGTAAAAAAAAGAACAAAGGCTCGTTCTCTTCTTGGAGTGCCGTTTTGCCGACGCAAGGATTTGGATTGGCCAAAACGATCCATCCTCCTCGTGTTTTGATCAAAAAAGGAACACATTCGTGTTCGAGGACAGGAGGTGAACATCCCATCGTTTGTGGTGCGATTGAATTGCTGAAACTCATCGACTTCCCCACAAAATCACCATTTGGCGGTGGCCGACCTAGTCGTGTAAGGAGGAAGAACCCGTGGAGGAACCACAGGTGGTGGAGTTGCCTCTGAGGAAGAAGACGAGATAATAGACTCCCCACGTTGGACTAACCAGGTAACCAATTTTGTATTTACCCCCAATTTTCTGTGATAATAAGGGCGATAAGAAGACGGCTCTTCTGGATTCTTGAAACCTTTTGGTATAAGCACAAGCCGCTGTTTTTTCCATCGTTTGGGAAATTGTCCTGTTTGAAAGCAGGTGGTGAAGAGACTGCTGAAGACTTCCGGCTTTTTTGTTAGAGCAGTCTTCACTACAGCGTTAGGGATACCATCCAGGTCCGGGGTCTTGTTTTTTTTATAACCCCTGCAGCCAAGAGTACCTCTTCGGTGGTCACGGGAAGTATCTCTCCTTCAGTGATACTCCACTGCTCTTGCACTCTCAACACATCATCGCACTGCGGGAAGAGGACAGCAACGATTCTGGCTATATCACTTTTCCTTTTTTTGCATTTGGCTACTGTTACTCTGTAGTCTTTTCATGACTATCCTGTAAGCGCTGCCCCATGGGTTGTTATTTAATTCATCCCTTAGGGAGCAGAACGCGTCATATTTACTTTTGCGGATCACATTCCTCAACTCTTTCCGTTTGTTGACGAATTCCGCATGCAACTGTGGGTAGGTGTTACGGTTTCTTGCTCTTTGTTGCAAGCGTCTTAACCTGTTGCACTCCGATCGCACATGGGCGATTTCTGAGTTCCACCAATACAATACAGTTTGATAACCCCTGCTGGTTGTCTTTTTCGTGGCATAGAAGCATCACATCCGGTAGTTAGCCACTTCATGACTTTTCCAGCCTGCCTGTTCGCACCGGCCTCTGCGTCAAACTGTGCGATTTGGTCTTCCAGTATATAATCGAGCAGTTCCGCATCGAGGTCCTTCTCTTTCCACCCATTTTTTTGGACTTTCTTCGCCAATTTGCCAGTGGTGAATCCCCTGTGCGGTAATATTTCGTACATCACGGCTTGGTGGTCACTATGGGTGTAGGTGTCCAAAATTCGCCACTCCATACTTCTTGCTAACATGGAGCTGGCAAATGTGATGTCGATTTTGGACCGGCCTCTCTCGTTTATGAAGGTGTCATCGATACCATCATTAAGTAACATCACATCTAGGACTGCGAAGGCTTCATGTAGTGCTTGGCCTCTACTGCTGGTCCTTGTACTTCCCCATTCTACTGTCCAAGCGTTGAAATCTCCAGCAACTATAAGAGGGCTCTTATCTCTAGCTTCTTGTGTTATTCTGTCCGAAAAGCATTTGAAATATTCTATTTCTCACCTTGGCGGAGCGTAACAACAGTGGAAATGAATTCCTCTGATCTTAGCATAAGCAATTCCTTCCAGCCGCTGGGCACTTCTGCATTCCATGGGGGAATTTCCAGTTGTCCAGATGGCCGCTGTTCCGCCTCTGTCTTCCTCCCATGTAACAATACCAGTACCAGGCAGCCTGTACTGTTCATTGGTGAGTTATCGGATCTGTATCTTATTAATTCCGGGATGCTTCAAGGTTCTACTTTGTATCCAACCTTGGTTTTGATTCACATAAATGATTTGTTGGAGTCAACGGATAACAAAGTGTTCAGTTTTGCGGACGATAGTACGCTTGCTTCCGCCTTTTAGACTGATCAGCCAATTAGTGCCTCAACGTCGCAGCAGCTGACATGTGGCCAGATCGACCGTCTGAATCAGGAACTGGATAGGGAACGAGGTAGGGGCAGGGCCAATATCGTCGAGTTCAATGTCACGAAGGCACAATATACAGAATCCACAAAGTAAAATGGATCAACGGTTTCGCAGCTCCCTCGAATCTTGGGAAAGCTTGAAATTGCTTGGCCTCCCGGCCTGTGGGAATGTATCGTGGTGTGGAGTTTCTAACAGATACACACAATACACAAGCAAATAGTGAAGAACACCGAACGAAAATCGAATAAGAAAATGCATCAGAGCCGTATACCATAGCGATAACGTAACAATTCCACAGCAGTTGAGTGTACTTGAGTTTATAAATCGAATTCATACACGTGGCAGTGGTCTGATGCGTTGAGCTTTGGTTCTATATTTTAGTGATTCCAACCGTGATAGCGTCGGTTCGAATCACACGCTCTTCACTATCGTCGCAAAACGCTATAACTGGTGACCCCGCCGTGATCTATACGACATAACACACACTCCCAACTCACATAGTACTTTATTACTACAATCACACGACTTCTTCTCTCGATCGCTCTCTCACACGCTCTTCACTATCGTCGCAAAAACGCTATAGGCTCTCTGGGAAAAATCTTACACTGAAAAACGCCCTTCCAACGAAAAGAACACCCAATACGTTTGCAAGAAAAAATGGATCGTCAACAACACAGCTTTCAGCGAACGGACAGGTCATCAACCCTAAGGAAAACATGTATTTGATCAATATCGCAGGTAGTGCGAATCTAAGCTGGTATGAAGGTGTATCAAATATAGTTAAATCCCTCCTCGAATTTGCAGAGTATTCTACTTTGTCTACAAGTTTGAGCCGTTCTCGAATACTGTTCATATGTTTGACATTCAGCTCCTAAGCTCATTCTAAACCACGCTACAACATGCAGACGTAATTAATCGACATTGGAGTGGATAACTCAATGTCATAGTATTATCGCTTAGTCATTATCATCTATACGCCGGGAATGGACTGCCAACAGCTGGCTTATAATAATAAAACGGTAGACAGAGTAATAAGGGCTATTGATTAGTAAATTAGCTAACTTACGTTGGTGCAAGCATAACACTTGCAGCAGTTTGGGTTTGGAATACTGTATGAGATGTTCGCTTTGTTTTTCTAGGGCGTATGGTGGTCTTCATTTTGATAAGCCTTCTAGTGCATGTACCAGATATCAATTTCTCCGTACTGTCCATAAATAATCGAAACCAAAGTATTCGGGCCCTCAATGTTTTCCTTATCTTTACTCTTTTTCACCCTTCACAAGTAAACCAAACATTCGTCACCACCCTGGATTTTGTAATATTATAAGGCTATTAATATTTCCCGTACAAAAAGATATAAATATATAAACTATAATTAAGAAACGCATAGCCTTCGTTTACTATTACTACTCACCCTATAGTTGCTTCTTATATGCACATATTATTGAGCACAAATATGAGGTACAGTGTGGTTATAACCTTTAAAATATTTGTTCTATTTAGAAAAGAAGAAGCAAAACTTATTCCATGAAGTGCCGAAAATTGGGGCATACGAGGGTTGCCTTTTATATTTCGGGATTAGAGAACAAAAACAAATATTGATCATCGAAAATCACTTTCTTGTTTTTCGAAATATTCCCCATGAAGATCTATACACTTTTGCATGCGTTTGAACCAATTGTCGAAGCACTTTTGCCACTCTGATTGAGGTATCTCCAACACATGCATTCTGAATGCAGCAACCGCTTCTTCAGGTGTCGAAAAACGTTGACCCCTCAGTTTGTTTTTTACGTACGGGAATAAAAAGAAGTCATTCGGTGCCAAGTCTGGACTATACGGCGGATGACCCATCAAATCGATGTTTTGGGTGCTCAAAAATGCAGTTGTCGCAGCCGATGTGTGAGAGCTCGCATTGTCGTGGTAAAGAGTGATCCGTCTTCGGCGGTTGGTTTTCCTGATTTCTTGGAAGACAACTGGCAAACAAATGGTTGTGTACCACTCAGAATTGACTGTTTGTTGACTGCGTTGTTCTAGTGGTACGGTTGCGACATGTCCAGTTTTTCCGAAAAAACAGGCGACCATTTGCTTGGAAGTGCTTCGTGCGCGAACAACTTTTGTTGGATTTGGCTCATCTTGAAACACGCAGACAGTCGACTGCTGTTTACTTTCGGGCTCATACGCGTAAATCCACGATTCATCACCTGTCACGATGTCATAGACGTGTTTCGCAGCACCGCTACCGTGATTTTTGAGCATTTCTTTCGACCAATTGACACGAGCCTTTTTTTGGGCGATTGACAAATTGTGTGGGATCCAACGCGAACAAATTTTTTTGACAGTCAAATGTTTATGCAATATTGAATGTATGCTGGTCCCACTAACGCCTAAGGTTGTCTCAATCTTACGATAGGTCACATGACGATCTTCCAATATCAGTTCGCGCACAGCATCAATGGTTTTCGGAACAACAACTGATTTTGGACGACCTTCACGAAATTCATCTTGGAGTGAACTACGACCACGATTGAATCCACCATACCATCGATAAACACTGGTCCTTGATGGACCTTCATCGCCAAAAATTGAATTAAGTTCATCCATGCACTGTTGCTGAGTTAATCCACGCCGAAAATTGTAAAAAATAATCGCACGAAAATGTTGACGATTTAATTCCATTTTTGGGCCGAGATGAATCTTTTAAGTTACTGTAAACAACACAAATAGAGCTCGTATGTCAAAACGTTCTGAGTGCGCATAACCTCAAAAATGTCCAACTTTACGACAGAGCTGTCAATTGCCGGATTGCAACACTAGGGTTGCCAAATCCCGAAACATAAGAGGCAACCCTCGTATAATGACTATATCTAGATATTTTTCGCCATTTTAACCTTGATACACTATGAAGAGACGGGACGGCATCGAAGATTTTCTAATCGAACTAGGTGTCGCTTTTGAAATGCGAAGGGAATTCCTATCAAATTGCCGTTGTAACTTTTGAGTAATGTGCGAAAACAAATATTTTTAGGAACTATTTTCCGATAACTTTCTGCTAATTAAAAATTAAATAAATTAAAAAGCAGAACGATTTTATAATAACCTTTGCTTCACTATCGTGTTTTAGCCTATGATGATCTTTTGAACAGCAGCTTTCTCTCTTCGTATTCACTATAAGCAAAAGGAACCTTTTCAGGGCCTAACCATAAGTTCGTCTCCGCATAATTTACGAGCTTAAACAATGTTTAAACCGCAGCCGTATATGATGTTCCTTTTTTTCTTCGCGCAGAGATTCCATTTCTCAACTCAATTTTACCTCTTCTTCGTCCAAACTCAAAGTGACACAAAACTCTATCCCCGCTCAAGTCACACTCGAGATGTAGACAGTCAACTCGAGAGCTACTCACGATCTCCATCTTATAAAGCGTGGAAAGCAGTAAAAGAAAGAGAATTTTCAAGTCGCTAAGAGTCTTACCTGAAGCAGGTAAGAAGTATAGTAGGAGACAAAGCAAATGCTGACGACTCACTGCGTTTTCTGCACTTGAATTTCCGGCAGTCGTTACTCTCAGTTCGGTTGGAAATGTTGCTTATGTTTGTTATCGCGTTCGCATGAGGTTTGAAAAAACGAAAAAAAAAACCTGCAGTGAATGAAATTCCAAATACCTGTTCTGAACAATATTTCAAAAACTAATTAAGAGTTTATCTTAGCTTAGCGCCGACATCTATCGGACTATGAGTGCAAGATTTGGTTTTAATATGGTGCCGTCATTACTTGCTCCGTTGTGATTTTTTTCAACGGTTTTAAATATTCAGTTTACCGTGCGTGCCTTGTAAGTGAATTTGGTCGTTGCAACGTCGCCATTTTGTTTTCCATCGGATGGACAGAAGGTTTCGTATTACGCTCCATACGGAAATGGAAAACTCATAATTCATTTATTTCGATTACGCAAGAGTGTTTCACCCGGAGTTAAATTGCACCGGTTTTCAAAAACCGCTGATCGCACAGAAGTGACCACTGCGAAGCCTCAAGACCAAGCATAAGCTCAAGCCCACATTCCAGCGCATATCTACGAGATGACGTGACGGTTTTTTCTTTCTTTTATTTTGAATCTTGTTTTATTCCGCGTGCGAAATGTATTCATTAGAGGTCTCTCTAATTTATACGTGTTTTGTTTCTTGTTCTTTTTAATCAGCTTGATCGACAGCATCAGCTCGGTTTCGATCACCTGAAGAAGTATCGAAGTGAAATTGTATATTAGAAGCGAAGTGCAAAAGAAAATAGGAATACAAATTCGAAGTTGTGTTTTTAGTTATCGATGGTTAAAAAAAATAAATAAATAAATAAACGTCACGGTTTTTGTTGTTGTTGTGTTTTTACGAAAATCTTAATGTTATTAAGAGAGTGATATTTTTTTTTTGTATGTCTTCTACACGATTCCGCGTTAGTGTGTGATTGATTTCGTAACAAGTTGGCTCAACATTGAATCAGTGTGCTCAACGGCTTCCACCTGCTTCTTATCGGGACCTGTTAATCCGGAAGTTTATTGCGTCAAAGAGAGCCCAAAGAAGAGCAGGCAGTGTACTGTCCAGTATCCAGGTAAACCTACAACATTCCTGCTAAGAAAAAGAACACATCAAAATGTGAGAGAAGCACCAAACAATGGAAATTTTTTTTCATTCCTCAACATATTTGTTTGTTGGCTTTCCGGTTATCTTGGTCTACAAATAATTTGTGTGCTCACCTTCAGCGAACGGTTCGCCAAATGGCTTTCCCTAGATCAATGACCGGCTAAAGGGGCACAAGCAATCTGTCCATATTCGATTTAGACTAATCTTACGTTCAGGTATTTTTAGTTGAAGCTGAATTGTGAAAAAGATGAACCAACCCATAGTTAAGATTTTCTTATACGATTGTTACGCGCATTCCTAATAACATAAATCAAGGGAATACCTAATTCCGCTTTAAAAATGTAAAATTGAGTCCACCCAATAAAATATGAATACCGCAGATCGGAAAGGTCTGCAGAATCAGATGTTGTTGGAAAAGCTAGTGTGGAAGACGAAGTTGAGACGTTGGAAAACACTGAATTCGTACTATAAGACTCAGCTTGTACTCTTGATCCGTTTTATGGTTATCGAAAGCACTAAAACACCGTTTGTGGCATGTTCTTCATTGCACATTAGTTCGGTGAAATTCAATGTGTATTCTTTGCAATATTTTTCTTCCTTTCTGATCTGATTTCAATATATGTAGCTACACCCTTTGGAATTCGCCCTACATATTCGATATCAAACTCCACTCGCAATTAAATGGTAATTAGTATTTGCCAGCGTGACACGCACTTGTAGCATGCAGTTCATTATAGGTTTTATTACATTGTTCAATTTCTGCGATATACTTAAAGTAAAGTACATTCTAACCTAATAACTTGATTTCATTTCTATTGCTAATTTTAGCGCGGAATATGTTTCCCTGTACCGCACTCTCAATTGCAACTCCGCAATGATTTTGTTATTAACCTATATTAATGTACCACAATACATGGTGAAACTGAGCCACAAGTGGTGAGGGGTACGTTCAGCTGATGTTTAATACAACCGAAATATCGTCAATAAATTAACATAAATTACTGTAAAAAGGCAACTGTGGAATGCGGTGCTTGCGTCAGGTATTTGTGGTTATAAAGCCGAATTTATGATTCCTTAGGTTATGTATTGGCCTAGGAAGTACACAATGCCATGTTCTATAGAAAACAATACTTCTTACGGTGTGTACTTCGAGTGTTTCTCATTACATTTTTAAGAACAGAATAGTTTTAAGGGATCCATGCATTTCAAGAACCGAAGTAGCAATCGCTGCAATGAGTGGCACAAAATTTGTTACCACATTTATACCGAGTAATTTCTGATCAATATTGAAAAGTGTGACCTAAGGACGTCGTTTAACAGGATCAATAACCGAAGTAGCAATGCGTGTAATGAGTGGCACAAAATTTGTTACTATATTTCTTTCGAGTAATTTCTGATCCATATTGAAAAGTGTCTTAAGAACGTCGTTTAACAGAATCAACTAGTTGTCCTCTTCTGGTTTCTTTATTATTTTTCCACCCGAAATTAGATACAAGCAAGCAGATGCCTTAATTAATTTACAAAATAATTCATACCTTAATTTACCTTCAACGAAATGAGTTAATGTCATCATCATTGGCACTACAACCGGGATCCGGTCTTGGCCTCATTTAGTAAGTCCCGAGGCCTGTTAAATTTTCCATAATAATTTGTTTTTCCGGGCAAGGTTATTAGCCTTGCGCCAGAAATAAGTTAACGTGATAATTTTAAATGGTTTCAATTCCATTGCAAATGACAATCCTTGAATACCAAAATAAATATGGCGTTGATTGATCTGGTTTGCCTAACACCACCACCACTTACATATGTTCTTGGCGTTCATAGAATATGTCATGCAGAACAAATTTTATCCTCAATAATAGTGTTTAAAAAAACCCTTTCCTTATTATTGAAGCAACGAATTAGAATAGCCACCTTTTTGACAGCCGTCCCTTTTATTTTACATGCTTTTAAATTAATTCTGGCTAGAATCACACCGTACGCAGAAGAGATACTGGGAGACTACCAATGTGGATTCCGTAGGAACCGGTCAACAAGCGACCAAATGTTCACAATAAGACAACTGCTGGAAAAGAAGTGGGAATACGGAGAGACGGTTCACCAACTGTTCGTTGAGTTCAAAAAAGCCTACCACTCAATCGCAAGGCAGAGACTCTACCATATTCTAGTTGAGCTGGGAGTCCCAAAAAAATATGCCACCCTCATTCAAATTTGCATGAACGAAAACAAAGGGCGAGTTAGAATAGAAAACCACCGTGTCTCTTTAACCTTGTGCTCGAGTATGTCATCAGAAAGGTACAAGACGACAACATGGCCGGATCATCCCTGAACGGGGTCACACAAGTGCTCGCATATGCGGATGACATCGCCGTTCTGGGCGATAATCTAGAGACTGTTCGTAAAAACTGTGAAATCATCATGCAAGCGGCAGAAGAGGTGGGCCTAGAAATAAATGAAGACAAAACAAAATACATGATTATGACGAGAGCAGGTGGATCGCAGAAAACACATATAAACGTCAGAGGTAAGATATTTGAAAAAGTTAAAGAATTTAAATATCTGGGAACGATACTGACGGCCAGTAACGAAATGTCGAAGGAAATTAACAAGAGACTGCATTCCGGCAACGCGAGTTGGCACGCAGTCAGTAAACTGCTGAAATCCAGACTGCTATCACGTAACGTAAAGCTCCGTGTCTGTAGAACCATAATCATGCCAATTGTTCTATATGGATGCGAAACATGGGCTCTCACAAAACGGGAAGAAAACAAATTCCGCGTATTCGAGAATAAAGTTTTGAAGGGCATCTTTGGAGGTATATATATGACGAGGAGGCAGGACAATGGAGGAGACTCCATAACCACGAATTGGAAGAGCTATATCGCAAACCTACAATAGTGAGAGTAATCAAGTCGTGAAGATTAAGATGGGCCGGACACGTGGCGCGAATGGGCAACGATAGGACCGTGCATAGAATTCTTGACGGTAGACCAACGGGAAAGAGACCGGTAGGACGGCCGCGACGGAGATGGGAGGACAATGTTAGGTTTGACCTTGAGGAGATTGGATCGAATGGTCAAGCGTGGAAGGAGAGTGCCCAGGACAGGGAACGATGGTGAAGCCAAGTCGGTGAGGTCATGAACTTCCGGGTTCCTACAGGCCAATAAATAATAATAAATTTAAATTGCCTACTTTGATAGATATTTTCTAACAGGTAATTTATCGACATCCTCTATTACCATATAGGTCTTTACCTGTGCGGTTGTAGTGCTCTAAAAAGCCATACCACCTTTTTCCCCCATTCCTACATCCAAATCCCAGCTATACAGGTAGTCCCCGACTTACGACCGTTCGACTTACGAATATTCGCACTTACGACCTATTTTTTTTCCAATTTTTTTCATAGAAAATACTTAACGAAGACAAATATGTAGTTGCGGGGAATCCCTAAAATATATGAGAAAAATTAAAAAAAAAAACAAAGTAAAAATTTTCGATTTACATACATATTTCAGTACAAATAATACATTACATTAGCTAAGTCGGAATTTTTTTTATATGGAATTCGACTTGCGACTTAATCGACTTACGACCGATGACCAAGAACCTATCTCGGTCGTAAGTCGGGGAATACCTTTATTACCCTAAAACCCAAAATCCTTCTAAAACCCGAATCAACCCAAACATGATCCAAAATTCGCAGTGAACGAATCAAACATTCGCAATGAACGAATCAAACATATCGCTTAACATTTGCCCCCACCGCATAATTCAATCCAAAATCTAAAGTAAAATTAAAATTCACAATAAACGAATCTAATATTCGTTTATCGTTTCACATTTGCCCCACGGCATCATCGAAAACCAAAATTCAGAGATCGTTATCTCTATCTGAAAAATTCCACTAAGAAAAACAAATACAAAACCAAAATCCAGATACATATCCACATCTGCGAAATAGTTTCGTAAGAATTCAAGAAATTGAATTCTTATCTTAAATAAACACTGAGCATCTCACTCAGGATACAAAAATCGGGATTTTTGTATGAAATTGCGCATTTTCGATCTCGATTTGTTTCTCTTTATAAAGGAACAGAAGAGTGATATCTGAGATCAGCAGCCAGTAAAAGTCAATATTAAAATTCACCAGTATTATACCTCTAAGATCTTGTATCCAGGGACATCGAAGATTCAGTAATGTTAAACTGATTATCAAGCCGAGGAGAAGGAAAAAATAAACAATTATAGTAAGAAAACTGACTTTTTCATTTCTACTACATCCCCAAATTTTCAAGCAATCCCAGCGGTGACAAGAGCTTGCGAAAGGCCGAAGAAGCGACAGTGAAACTACGACCAAACTAAGGACGTTGCTCTTCCCTCGGGCATATGGGGAAGAACGGCGACGATCGCTTTGTAGGACGGTTTTTATCAGGAGCGGTCTATAAAGAGATCCCACATCCTTTTCACGGTTTTCATAGTAACGGTCAGTCTCGCAGATACCCTTTATGAAGGAGCTCTTGCAAATTTAGTTTCCTTGTTAAAAAAGGAGCAACGCTTTCCAATAAAGGTAATACTCCAAATTGGATTAAGGAACTATAACATGAAATGGCAAGGTTTGTGTAAGTTGATCAAACTACAGACTCTCTCCTGATCAAATGCGTGCTCTGAGTGACCTGGAATGAAGTCAAAACCAACGATCTAAAGGTCCCTGTCTGTCGAGGACATTTAGCAAGCTAAAAAAAAAGTATGATCTCGTAATGTCAATGTCTTGGAAATCTACAATTAAGCAGATTCAGCTTTTTTTTCTTTTCTTTTAAGTAATAAAATTGAAACTTTCACCTATTTATAACTTGAGGTAGAATGCTAAACACAATTTTACAATTATTCTTATTTTATTTACTGGCAATACCATTCTTTTTATGTTTTTAGGCATAAAGATGTTTTTCCTTTGTTCCTGTTAATTTAAATTATACTGTATAGACGAATGTTTCCTCTGCCACGATTAAAACATTTATATATCATTTAATTTTTATTTTATTATTTATTGGCCTGTAGGAACCCGGAAGTTCATGACTTCACCCACTCGACTCCGCCATTGTTCCCTGTCCTGTGCGGTCTCCTTCCACGTTCGAGCATCCGATCCGGTCTCCTCGAGGTCAAACCTAACATTGTCCTCCCATCTCCGTCGCGGCCGTCCTCATTTTATTTATATTAAAAAAAACTGTTTTTTTCTATCCACTATTTTTTTTGGTTCTATTTTCTTAATATCGTACCTCTTAATATAAATGGCAAACAAAACTTTTAAAACCAGACGAAAAGCGATTAAAAGAATAAAGAAAATATAAATATAAATGAAAATAAATTAAGGGGAAGCTGAGCACTGCAAATTCCATCTTCTGTGTCCCGATTTAAATAAGAGTTGTAATTCCCCCATATTATTCTATCTCCTCCTCGCAGTGAAATGGGTTTCGGTGGCACACGATGTGTTCCTCAGAGAAGCCAATCATACATCGAATAACCATGCAAAACTCTATCACGGTTTGGGTACATTTGAAATTTAAATGTTTTACGGCCTTATAAATATAAATGATCGTAAAAGTTATAGCAGTACAACAAATTGAATTGGTCAATCATTTTAATCGGAACAGACAGTGGTCAAATTAAACTACTATGCGGTGAGGATAATAGCTCTAACGGTTTGGAGCGACGGTTGCTCGGTATTTAGTTGCTTTTTACGCCAAACTAATGCTAATTAACACCAAAGGATTGTATATTGTTAAATTAAAAGAAACCACTGCCTTTTTAAATTAAAAATTTCTTGTGGAGCAATATACTTAAGTTATTGCATCGAGGCACTATTTTACCTAATGCTTTTTAATAGTTTTTTTTAAGTTTAAAATTCGCATTTATTTTCCAAAAAAAATTACAGTTTCCACTTAAGACTGAATGCTGTCCCATTCAAAGTTTTGTTTTTATACAAGCACGCTAAATTGTATAATGTCTTTTTGTTTCGATTTGCCTTTCGGCGTACAATTTTCTTTCAAGTAATATTATCTATGTATGTAAACGATGTAAACGATATATATATATATATATATATATATATATATATATATATATATATATATATATATATATATATATATATATATATATATAGTTCTTCCTCTTTTACATCTGCTTTTTTTTCTAACTTTTTTTAAATTTTTATAATTATTTTTTTGAACCCAAGAATTTAAGATAAAACTGGATGGGCAGAAATAATACTAAAACTAAAACTACATCTAGGGATGGGAAATGAGAGCGTTGGGCTTGAGACACACACTATATTTTGGAACATAAAGTCCATTCTTCGTCTCACAACGACCACCACTCGGGATGAGATCGTTCTCTTTTAGATTTATCTCTTTCACTAGTCACCATACTGAAACGTAAGCGATCTGGAACATTAGAGACATGGCTATCTGGAGAATTCGTTTATTCCTGCCACCACGGAAAGCGTGGTAAAAAATGTTTGTCTTGGATAAGACTTTTTCTATCCAAGAAGGGGATCGCTTCTGGAGGAATAAACCCATTCTGGACAGTACTCTCCAGATACATATCATTAGGATAGAATGCTTCCGAAATAAGATCATTTTCACTGCACAATTCCCTTGCAGTGTGACCACGGGTGATTTTGATTATGAAGCTATGTTTCCTGCGTAGTTCTGATTTGTCGTACAGAACTTAATTGGAGTAGAACTTCTTATGTTGCGAACCTGGTGTTCTATACATTCCAAGACAGGAACTCAAATACTGTCTCTCGAACACCCGGAACTTCTCCATGTAGAATGGGGATATTTTATACCACACCGGGCAGCAATACACCAATGCTGGCCTGATAAATGCCGAATATGAGATTATTTTACTTTGGAATCTAGAAGACTGCTACGGAAAAGACTTCTTGTCATAGTGTATGGGTTGTTAACGGCGATAAGAGCTGCTGTTATGTGCGTATCAAAGTAAAGATTCAGATCAAGCTAGATACCAATGTATCTAATTACAGTTTTTACTTATAGGGCAAGATTATTACTTCCTACTGGCGCAAGGCTAATGACCTTGCCCGGAAAAACAAATTATTATGGACAATTTAACAAGTCTCGGATATGGACCAGATACCGGTGTAGAGACTTGCTAAGTAAGGCCAAGACCGGATCCCGGTTGTAGTGCCGATGATAATGATGACTACTTCCTACAATGGAAAATTGTATGCATTTCTGTTTTGTATTCCCCTTTGTCCTGGACAAGGGCGCTCTGAAAAGGATAGTTTCTGTTTTCTCAAAATTGAACTTCAGTTCCCAGTCGTCGCAAAAACGTTTGATTCTATTGAAGTCATCCTGCAGAACCTGTTGATGACATCAATCGTTTCTCCATTTCTATTTGCATGGTTGAGAGAACCCACTATATCCACTGGTGTAAATGTTCAACAACATCGGAGAATTCTCCCTGTTGTAAGCCATTTTTCATCCGAAAGCGCTTGTCCGATATTACATCTCCACATTTCACCACAAACTATTTACACATTATTATATCGTAGATAATGTATAACAAATATTCGGGCATATCAAGATTTGATAACTCATATACATGCCCTTCTAACCATACGATATCATAGGCCTTTTCAAAGTCAACCAAACAGCCCCCTGTGCATTGTCGCTTTACCTTGTTTCACCGTACGTCGGAAAGTTTCGTCGCGGCATGAACGGTGTCGTGTTTCGATCTAAAACCGAACTGATTGTTCGGAATAATACCGTTTTCATCACGCCGGTTTATCAATGATTTATTTAAAAAATGTTCAAATACCTTGCTCATGTTTGAAAGCAAACTAATCGAGTGAAGAGTGGCGGCACTGCTTCTGTCCTTGCCGTTTTTGGGACTGGGATGGACTACTGCAGTCTTTCAATGGATTGGATAACACGCATTATTTAGAGCGTTGTCGAATAAAATAATGTAAATCTTCACTGCTTCAAGAGGCAGGTGCTCTAGCACAATGTTTGAATACTATCTATTCCAGAAGATTTCTGCTTCTTGATAGTTCCAAGGCTGTCCGTAAGTTCATCCTTGTGCACAAATATACTCGCGCCTTGACTTCTAAGCGGGGAATCCGCTCTATTATTTTCACTAAAGATAGCGAAACTTCGACTTAAGAGACGCCAATTGTTAAGTTCGTGGCGGATCTAAATATGGTTTCGGAGAGCCATATTTTCCAGGTCGCGGTTAGAAGGAACGCATTCGTTCACTCTATACATTGCCTCGAAACAGGACCAATTGAGTTGGCTTTCTTTTGTGGATTTTTTACTATTACTAACCCTTCGTTAGAGTTGAGGTGTTCCAGGGTAAGTCCTGCCTTTAGCAATCTTCGACAACTTTCCTTAGTCCGCAGAACACGCACAGATGGAATGTCCTTATAATCATTCCTTATAAATACTTTATTTATTTTTTGAAACAGGGTTTCAGTTCACCAGAAACTGGTTTTAGTTGCTTAAATTTTATTGTTCCAATATTCATTAATAACTGATCTATAATTGTCACATCAGTTCTTGACGGTTTTTGATTTGTGACTTAAAGGGGTATTCTGGTCTAGACGCACGAATTTAATGCAATTTTTGAAGTACTGTTAAAAAAGTAATCAATATTTTTACTATTCATTTTTTTATAGGATGTTTATTAATATTTCAAGAATACAGTAAAAAAATTTAAAGTAAAAAATTCAAAATTCAAAAAGTTAGCAGCTGATGAAGTGGGGGGTCTCAAAAAGTTGGCACGCGACCATTCCCACGATTCAACCCTCCTAGCAATCTGAAAAAAAATATCATTAATTTACAGAAATCCCTCTATCGTTGGAATTAAAAAAAAAGTTGAATAAACATTTTTGTTCCTAATGTCTTTTGTTCGATTCGTTCCGGCCGAGCCGGTTTAGACGGGGCGTCCGCAAAAAGACATACTTAGAGGGTTAAGCTTTGAAAATATGAAAAAAAATGATTTTTTTCAAATTTCTAGACCAGAAAATTTATTTCCTGGTCATTCGAATCGCTGAACTGTCTATAAGCAGTTTAGGTTTGGAGAGCAACATGCTCTTTTGCCTATGGCACAAGGCTAATAACCTTGCCCGTAAAAATAAATTATTATGGAAAATTTAACAAGCCTTGAGATTTGCTAAATAATGCCAAGACCGGATCCCGGTTATAATGCCGATGATGATGATGATGATGCTCTTTTACCTATACAGAGCGTCATTTGCAGAGGTTCTGTATCCGTTTGTACGGCCATCTATGTGAGTTAATTTTGGAATAGAACGATTCATTGTATTAGTAACAATGTTGTCCATCATTGAATGCTAATGATCAATTTCGTCATTATGAAGATTACTATCAGTCGGTGGATTTACTCTATTGGAGCATAATTCGCGACCAGTGTGCTTTTCGAAAATTAAAAGAATAGATTTGGGCATACTGTTCAAGTAGTCAGTGTTCGTTTGGAACATGAATTACGATGCCAAAGTCCGTAATCAACGCTATCGTCCTCGATTGTACGGAGACAATTTGGAGTAGTTAGATCCGTATCTAATAATTGTATTCGTATTTCCAGCAAAAGTAAATCCAAGAAGGAATTTCCCCTTGGATAAGACGGCATACTCGTAGCATACATGTCTAGTTTAAGTTCGATGGCGTTTGTTTCTTCGAGATAAAATTACCCCTAACACTATGCATGGAATTGAAATCTCCCGCCATAAATAAAGAATTTTTTTCCGAGTCTACCTTGAGACTTCGGAAAAGGGTATCAAGTTCACTGATAAGTTGTATACATTGGGGAGCTTCAGAATTGTAAATATAGACCACATATGCCTTTGACTTTTCAAGGAAATATCTATAATGCAGGATTCCATTACCTTAAACTTGTATCCACTTGTGCTGTACATGACCTTGTGTTGCAGATAATTTTTAATTAGGACGGTGATTCCACCTTCTTGAGTGGAGTTTGGACGATGTTATCTTATAAATTTATAAATTTGGTAGACCAAGTTGTGTCTTTGGCTTAGCTTAGTTTCGCTAGCCAAAAGCACATCTGGGCGTTCGGCTTCCAGCGGATTGTTCAGATTATCCCTTCTTTCCACCCGGATTGGTGAATTTAATTCACAGCAATAATTTTAAGGTTGACTTAGCCGAAGTGAAGATTGTGGCTAGTGTAAGTATCTGGAAGGAGGGTCGAGTAGATAAAATCTATTGGACCCACATGTTCTGTCAGTTTATTTTTAATTATGTCGATTTTCTTCTCAAACACAGCAAACGGTCCTTGCATGGACAGTAAAATTGTTATTTTGTTTGTTTGTTCCGTCCGGTTCAGGCGTTTTAATGATATTTCGTGGTTTTTCCACGATTGATGCATTTCTTACACCACCTGCCATTTGAGCGTATGGCGCACTAGATGTCACGAAATTGTTGTAAGTTTAGTTTAGATATTATGTATACCTAAATCCATCAATTTTACTTTTGGCTTTTAGAGCACAATAAAGAAAGGCGACTTGAGGTTGCGATTTCTAGAGCTCGGGGTGGAGAACGGTTTCACACCTATAGATTCTAGACTGTCTGTTTCAACTGTTTTTAGTTCCTCAAGTAATTCTTTTCAGAAAAAAGAAGGATCATCTCTTTTTAGGAGCTTTTGGACTGTACGTCTACTACTCGCCAATCGCCCTACCCACACCAGGTTTAATTTTATCATAGTCCTCTAAATCACTCCACATTGTACTCATTTTCGCATTATTGATGCGTTTAGTTTTAAAGTTCTTACATGTTAACTTACCGAGTTTTATTACGTGCTTAGTTTTCATATGGCTTACAATGATGCGAGGTACCTTCGCCTTCCTATTGATTTGTTGTTTCTGTTGCTGTTTTTCCTGCTGCTGCTATTGGTGCTACTGTTGTCGTTGTTGTTTTTGTTCACATAATTGTAAACGCCGCATTTTTTTTCCAGAGGTGCTTTTACTTCTCTCCACAGCTCGGCGATAATGTTGTCGAGCTCTTCATCAAACTTAAATTTCACTAGATCCTTAACGGCCAGGTATTTGTATTTGTTCCCAGCTCCAGAGTAGTGAATATGACTGGAATACAGATGTTCATCATGCCGGCCTTCGGTGGCATCTGATTTGTGCCTCTTGGTGGTCAAATTCGGTTGAGGATTCAACCTCCTCCTTGCTTTAAATGTGACCTAACCTTCGTTCATGGTCAGTGCGTAACTATTATTTTTTTTCAAGTTATATGGGTTTTTTTTTTTTAATTTTTTTGTTTGTGTGATGACATCCGTAATCGAGCCATTAAATATATGTTTATTAAACACGCATTCTCTGAAACGCTCACACCTTTTTTTGGTATTGAACGTGCATACTGCGCCGACAGACACGCCACACTTTACAATTATTTCCTCTGTGGGGAGCACACACATACAGGCGTGTACGTGAACAATACTTTCAATATGCTTTTGTTGACGAGAGACGATAGATGTAATTCGTTCAACGACTTTTCGAATACAGGTTTTTAATATTTTGTTTTAAATTGAATTCCTTGCACAATGACTGCATTAATAAAATTCTCTTTATCCGATCGCCCAAAGCTCTGACACTTAAGCTCGCGTTTAACTCTTTGCGGGAGGCGACTCTTGGTCACCATAGCGATCCGCGCGGAAGAACAGGCGACGAGTGAGAATCGACAGTCGATGTTTAATTGTATATAATTTGTATATAATATCATTTATATATAAGATCGTTTGTATATAAGATGATTTGTATAAAAGATAATTTTACTGTGCCGAGTAAGACACTCGACACATTTTGGGAAACTCATCTCCTCATGCTTCCTTTCCCGACCGAATTGGTCATTATCTGCAAAGGAATAAACTTCACTCAACATCGATCTGGTATTACCTGTTAGTGACCGACGCCATCGGGGTTATAGTCAGAAAACAACAACAAACGACGCGATCGCACTTTCTATAAAATTCTAAACAGGACAAAATTTTTTTGTTTTAGTTTTTAAACCACATTTATTTTCCTAATTCTTTTTACATATTATGTATAATATTAGGGGTAAATGTTAAACCCTATTTTACAATTACAGTCCTTAAATTAACTTACTGGCTCTATGCGAGCTCTCTAAACTACACAGTATAAATTGATTTTTATTTATGCCTTTCGGCGTAAATTTTTTTTTTCTTATACTCGTATATATATGAACATTAAATAGATAACATATTAGAGGGATTCCTCGTTTACATCTATGTGTATAATTTTTTAAAATTATTTATTTATTTATTTATTTATTTATTTAAGTATTTAATTATTTATTTATTTATTTATTTATATATTTATTTATTTATTTATTTATTGATTTATTTATTTATTTATTTTAAGTAACAAACAAAAACTTCAAAACGAAACGAAAACGTAAATAAAAATAAAACAAAATAAGTAATAACGTAATGTGGGAAGGAGGACGTGCGGAGAGGGACAAGAGGGGGGAAAGCGTTGCGCTTGAGAGGCATACTATATATGAGGAAGTGAAGACCGCTCCTCGTCGAGAAGCCACCACCATTTGGGAGATGTTCGATCTTTGGCTGATTTATCTCTTTCACTGATCGCCGTGCTAAAACGCAGGCGGTCTGGGGCATTGGAAATATCACAAACACTGCCGTTCGAACACACGAAACTTCACCATATAAAGTGGAGATATATTATACCATACTGGGCAGCCATAAAACAAAACTGGTCGGAATGGCGAGTACGAAATTATTTTGACTCTGGGGTCAAGAAGACTACTCCGGAATAGACTTCTTGTCATAGAATATGCGCTTTTAGTTGCGGAGAGAGACGCTGTTATGTGCTTGTCAAAATATAAATACTGGTCTAGCCAGATACCAAGGTATCTAACTACAGTTTTCACTTGCAGTGGAAGGTTATTTTTACCTACAATAGAAAAGTGTTTCCAGTTGTATTTTGTATCCCTGGAGGCCCTGTATAGAGGCGTACAGAACAAAATTTATTTTACTTCACTTTCACTGTTTACTTGTTAACTGTTCAGAAACCGACAACAAACATTGAGCGGCACCATTTAGGGTGCGAACTTTTGGCGGCTTCTAACATTCTCAACACTTAAATGGAAAAAACACTGAAAAATGAAAATCACTACTTAGTTGTTTTTCTTGGTTATTATAAACGGTTCTTTATTTTCTACTTTTTCTTGCCTTTCAGTGATATTAGTAACATTTTTGTTGCTTTTTTTTTTTAGCTGCTTAATAGAAGTTGTTGTGTATCATTTTACTCTAGAAAAAATTGTATAAAAATACACCATTCGTCGTTAAAAAAGTACAAATGAGAATCACCAACACTTCAGTTAACACAAAATCTATAGTCCGACCGACCCTCTCGGCGGACTGAATCCTTCTTCACGCCGCATTCTGTAGATGTTTTTATTTAGGAATAATCTTCCCCTGTGTAACTCATGGCCACGATTGCTGTTATAACACACAAAAACTACCAGCCCCTAATACTTATCCTTTTGGGGCCATCCCTACCATTAATCGGATTCACCTCATCGTGTACTTGATTATTTTCAGAGTACCTGTAAAAGTGAATGAAAATTGAAATGCATAAGCTAGCGGAGCATAGATTCGAGACCACATACCTGAGTTTTCACAGGCTGCATCTGGTCATGCTGCGGGTGGCCTATTCGCTCATTCAGCGAATGGATCGCCAAACTGTTTGGGTCCTACAACCAGGTACCGAAGAATATTCGTGCTGGCTTGGGATACAAGGAGCCACACCACGCGTGCCACTTTTGCGGGCCGAACAGTTTGAGATCTTTCCCAGCTCATACAGTTGCCAAAAATTTTGAAATTTTACGGCGGCGTAAAATTAACTACACATTGTGCTTCAATTACTATTATAATGTACAAACAGCTAGTACAACCGCCCTTTTTTCCTAACATCAGATCACTGTTTGGACGTATCAAACGACTTGCGCCTCAGTTGTGTGGAAAAAATGTTTATCCGTGATAAAATTCGAATGTGATAGTGCAATTGGGCCTCATTTGCATGGAAAGCCATAAGTGACTGGGAACGGCATCATTTCTAATAGCAAAGGGTGTTTCAATCACTTATAATTGTCACTTTCTCTCTCGTTTAGTGCGGCAGCCATTTAATGGGGGTCCAAATTTAATTGAATTCGACAAGCGACAATAATTACTACTTTAGTTGATTGGTTTAAACTTATACCAAAAGGTTTGACTTTCCTACGATGAGGCAAAGAAGAGGGAAAATCATTGTTTAATTTCCTCGCATATAATTCATATCCCCTCTTGTAAGCATTCTTTGCAATTTAGAGGGGACATACTTTTTGATACATTTTGCTCTACCATATCGAAAAACGTTATCACAGTAAAAGACGCAATCTGATTGCCACTTAGGGGAGCCAAATGGGACCATATTCATTCGCTTTTTCAAAAAGTTTTTTATAAATGTTATAGCTAGGTGGTTTTATATAACAGTATAAATTTTTATAACATTCATTTACAACATAAAAATTTATTAACATTCGCATGGGATATTAGGAATCTTTAGGCAGTCCTGTGAACAACCTAGCAAATACCAACTTAAAGTAGGAAGTGCTCTCTCTAAATTGACATTATATCGTTTTACTAGAATATCTTTTTAAAACTTGCTTTAGAATTCCATCTCAAGATTGACACCATGATAGTAACGGATTATCATATCCCATCAAAGAGATCTGTGGGAGGTACGAAGTAGCTGTACCAGCGTATGGCACCAGTTCACTATCGCTCCACTAGAGAGTTGTTCGCCAGCGCACTGTCCACAGACGCGAGAGAAAATGAAACACGCAGAGTTGGCCGTAAGAGTCGTTTTATTACACAAGGTGGGACGAATATTGTTTTGATTTTTGTACACTGTAAATTAAACATGTCCATCCTACTGACAAGCATCCAACTGAATTTTACTTCTAAACCGAATACTGGTTTTTGAATAAAATTAGGACTTTTCATAAGTTGTTTAGTTTTTATTCACGAACTGCGCCCGAATGTTTTCTCTTCTATTTATTTTTGACGCTGTGCCCGCGGCAATTGAAAGGGGAACGTTCGAACGGACTTTATTTGTCACGCGGGGGCGTGCGTGCCCCGTGTGGTCGCGGCGGTTGCCAGGGGACTCCCGATGTGCGCGTGGCGTTAGTTAGATGACGACTGAAATGGAAAAAAATCTATTCTAATTTCGAGTAGAACTGCTATGCTTGCATAGGAATTCAGTTCCAGCGAATCCTGGCCGTATAAGCTGAGTTGGATTCGTTGGTTGTGTATACTGGGAAATTGGTTTGGCGGCATAGCCAAGTATCTTCAAGGGCCTTGGTTGTTGTGATCGTTTCGTGGAAAATTGGCTGACGCTTGGTCGCAAGCGAGAAGTATAATTTAAGGAGGAAATTAACCGAAGTGGTTTTCGGGAAAAATTTGAATTGCTTGGGTGCAATATTAACCAAAGTCATTTCGGGGAGATGTATGCGGCTTGAGTAGTTGGTGGCGATGGTTAATGTTCCATTGTGGATTTGAATTTTGTTACAGCGTATGAATTTCGGGGAAATTAAGATTGCTTGGTCGCGATGAGGGAATATGAATTAAGTGGAGAATTGACCGAAGCAATTTTGGGAAAAATTATATGTGGGGTGATGTAAGAGATGATTTAGAATATATTCTATTGAATTGTATTCTGTTGGGAGTTTTGGGAAGTGCCTTTCGTTGCAAATTGGGAGATGAATTCTTTCAAGTTTGGGATGGTTGCGCTTGCAGATTGGGATTTGTTTTTGCATGTTTGCGAATGGATTGCAGGTTGGGTTATGGGTGACGCGCTGTTAGCGGTCGAAGTTAGGTGGGAATTGTGGGTTGGTTCTCCATGTGGTATAGAGAACCCCCACAGATCTGCCTCAGAACGTTTGTCTGATATTTTGTTCCGCACCTAATTCGATCAGTTAATTAAAATAATTATTGAAATAGGTGAAGTTTCGCTGTTTTATTCAATGTTGTTATCGTATAGATCTTAAGGGATCACATATAATCTTGTTTTATGTATCAAGTTGGCTGAAAAGTTTGTAGGCTGACATATAGATGGTGTTAGTAGAATTAAATCCATATGATTTTTAGATAGTACTAACCTTCAAACGACAAGTGTATACATTTGACAGTTGTCGGAGTATGGGTTCATGAGATACAGCATTGTGAATGTAGCAACTTTTGTTACTGTAAAAAAAAAATGTATAAAAAACATTTCGTTTATTAATGAAGCATTACTTTATCATGAAAAAAAAAACGGTTGAAGCCAAAGCTTGGCTTGATAAACTTTATTCGGACTCTGCGCCAGGAAAATCGGTGGACGCCTGAAAGAGGCTGAAACGGACGAAAGCATAAAAAAAGTTCACAAAGTAATTATGAATGACCATAAATTGAAGTTGATTGACATAGCTGAGATATCAGAAGAGCGTGTTGGATATCGTCCATGAATATTTGGACATGCGAAAGCTGTGGGCAAAGTGTGTGTCGCGCATGGCATGAATTACGCTACGAATTGCTTCCCCGTCGGTGGATGAGGTATTCTCCAGACCTGTCCCCCACTTACATTTTTCTGTTTACAGACCTCAAAAAATGCTCGCTGGAAAGAAATTCAGCACTAATGAATAAGTAGCCGCTGAGAGTGAGGCCTATTTTGAGACTAAAGAGAAATCGTACTATAAAAATGGTATCGAAAAATTGCATGATGTTGTAATATTGTATCGCCCTCGCAGGCAACTGTGTTGAATAATAAAATCAGATTTTATCAAAGAAATACGTTTTACTAGGTTAGCCTGCGAACTTTCCAGCCAACCTGTTATGATGCTATTTCCAGTTCAAGCGGGTATTAGCTATCTCGAGATCTATACAGACAGCATGTGTTTTGAAACATAATTTGTAATTCGTTAAACGATTTTCGTCGTCTAGTATTTCATAGACTTCTACCTAGTTCCGTAATAATGTGTTTCCGTAGGTGAAATTGACTCTTCCCAAATTGATAGATTAGTTCGAGCGATCTTATTAGCCTGCTTCTGTTTCTTGGTTTTTTTTTTTTTTTTTTTGTGTAGATTGTTTCCAATAACCATAACAAAACGGTCAAGAATTCATGTTCGCGCCGAATAGTAAGATCCGCTGTGTTGTACTGTAACTGGTCATCAATGTTTTCAGCTACTTCCCTTTGAGGTCATCGTTCTACTCAAGATGTGCAGAAAAGATGATTGGTGAAGGTTTTCTAACACGATTACTTTTGCGACCGGGTATAATCTATTCACCAGCTATACTAATTGAAACCAAAATATTCCTTTAACCTCGAATCGAAGACAGTAAAGTCGTGCATCCCATAATGAAAGTTGAAGCTATTGAATGGAATTTCGATAATTTTACATAAGTTTCTTAGTTTAACAAAATTCAACCAACAGCATTTAAAACTAATTAAATGCTGGGGTTCTTACAAAAGTATTATTTTCTTTTTCTTTTGAAAAATTTTAACAGGATAATCGCAGCAACAAATCCCGCTTTTGTAATTTATCGAAAGTAAGCACGTAATCCTTCTTAATTGCACCTCTCAAAACCGTAAGCGGCGCGATCAGTTTATACTTCTATGAATTATCTCGCATGTTCATATGGCATATCGTCGATCAGATAGTATGTAAAATATGGGAAAATCGAATTAGGGCATATTCAACCGAGAAGGTTGAGACTCCAAGCCACTGTTACGGTCATTTCTTAATTTCCATAGCTGTTACTACCGCGACACACTCCACGATCTACCACCTCTGCACAGAATATCTTGTAATAAATTCTTGAGAAGTAGATTAAGTATTCTATTCGGAATTGGAAAACCATAAAAGGGTATACCCGTTATCTTGTTCCTCTGTGTTAATATGCAAAGTAGTAGCTCGTCTCCAAATATAATTCTTTATAAATAGAAATCTAAGAATAGATATGGCCAACACAGCCAAGCTCTGGTGCCGATGGTGTCGTCTAAAGTGTAACCCCAACATTCTTTCATTCCATTTGTGTGCTTAACTACCCGTAAACCAACAATAGAATTGAGGGAGAATAATTTGCTGTATTTTTACAAACTTCACGCTAAATAAATTGTTTTTAGCAGAGAAAATCTCATGAGGTGCATTAAGCAAGAACCATTGCCGAGGTCTCTTCGAGATTGATCGTAAACGAGACACACTAAAAAAAAACTTGTACGAATTAAAATGAAATAAGTGATATCAATTTTCTATGTCATAGAAAAAATCGCCAACGGACATAATGGAAAAGATATTATTGTCATACATGAGAAATGCGATTTCGAGATAATGTCGTTTTTGTGTTGTATGAATTAACAATTTCCGCGGACACTTTTTAATAGCATTAGGAGAATGGCAGTGAACACAATCATTATTTACGTTGTTAAAAACCCTTCTCCCTTTATTACCTCGTCTGCTACACATGTATTTATTGTGAATAGTACAAGAATAATTCTTCATTATCATGCGAGTACTATTATACTTTACTGACAATACTTAATCGCTAATGATGTACACTGTTTTGCATAAACATTGTAAATAGTTAATCAATACCACACCAAGGCTAAAACCCCGTGAGAATTCAAGCACGGTAATATGTTACAATTTTAGGGAAATACATGCTAATGTTATTGCCTATCCACCACAATAAAACAGACTCATTAACTGAATCTACGAAAACACTGGTAGATTCTAACAGAAATGAATACTTTAATACAAATGAATAATAACTTTGCCTAGCGGCTGCGAAAGAAACCAGCGAAAACGCGGCTAATCGAAAACAAAATATTTCTTGCTTTTGGTTATAAAATTGTAAAATTGAAATCGGTTATAGTAACTTACTGGAAGACCAAGTATGTCATTATCAGACAGAGTGATTTTCCGAACACCGTAAATATGTTTTTGTCTTCTGAGCGAAAAATATTTCCCGTAAAAACGACGCTCCATTGTGGAATTTGGACGGCCACTGTATGGCATCGGTTGGCATCTGTTTGCCAGCTGTTGCATCTCTAACAAAAACATCCTTGCCATATATGGAAGTATTGAAAGCATAATGAAAATATTATGCATTTCTTCGCATCCTTTCCTTGGTGATAGGTTCGTTTTATAAACTGCGGTGTTAAATCTTATCGCGCTTCCGATGATAGTGAAGAACGTATGATTCGAACTGACGCTATGAGAGTTAGAATCACTAAAAATGTAACCAATCCTCATCACATCAGGCCACTGCCGCGTGTACGAATTCGATTTCTAAACTCAAGTACACTCAACTGATGTAGAATTTGTATGTTATCGCTATGGTATGCGGCTCTGATACATTTTCTTATTCGTTTTTCGTTCGGTGTTCTCCACTATTTGCTTGTGTATTGTGTGTGTATCTGTTAGAAACGCCACACTACTCCCCCCTCAGAAACCTTGTTACAATCAACTTCGTGTGCGAACGAGGAAGCGAGGAACGAGCGAGCGAGAGAACGTCGGAGCAGGCGAGTGTGCCGGTGCTCTATGCGGAAGTCGTGGACGTAGTCGTAAAGTTCTGTTTACTATGGGAAAGTGTGTGTGTGTACACAGATCACGCCGGGGTCACCAATTATATACATGATATTCATATCTTTAATAATTTTGTTTTATTTCACTCTTTGTCATTAAGATTACATTTACGTTGCTTGTACATTTATTTTTTTGTTATTTTTTATATGCTGCGGGAAAAGAAAACAGCTTCCACACCACTAGATACGTCTTAATTTTGACAACGTTCTTATTTAATTTTGTCTATCGCGTATAACCTTTCACTTATCGTTTTCCGCACGAAAATTGATCACATATAAAAACGTCAGCCTTTCACTATTGCTTTTAGCACGAAGAATTGAACATATATGTAAACGTCACACGTTGAGATACCACGAATATGTCGCGACGAGGATAACCGTCTCAGTCTCTGTGCTTACTGTCCGCACTTCGTTTAGTTATTTTAACAAACAATGAAATCAGCCGATCCACTTTTTTGAGATGTCCTCCGTGAGGATCAGTAGGGGTCACAGGCCTGCGCGCGTTGAAAATGCAGGGCGTTAAATGCCGGATATATACGTTTCGGTTACTACGTTGCGCGGATCGACCTCCTCGGTGGGATTCTCTAACCGGACTGTCAGCACATAATTTCGTGGCGGTTCCGCCAAACCCCACTGTCTACTTACCGTAAAATCCCCATAAACATTCAGCCAATTTCCTATATAGATCAAATCTATAATCTTAAAGTCCCTGTAAAGAACACTTACCTTTTCATGCATCTCTTCGCATACAATTTTCCGTAAGATTTCTTGCTTTACTTATCTGGAATTCCAAACCAATTCGGCACCTTCGGTACCAGACAAATTCCTGTAAACAAAATGATTCGGTTTGCATACAATGTAACCGTCATGACAGGGACCATAAATATTGCGCCGTCTATTTTCCCAGCCGCGCCATGTGTACAACAATGTTCCCTACATACACATTGGTTGGCGACTTACACCCAAGGGACCCAAGCAAATACGCATTCCGCGTCTCTTGGCGTCAATTAAATCCTACAGCATAAACAAATGCAAATAGGAATTCAATACCATTTCCCTGTAAAGAAGCTAGAATCAATTAGTACCATGTGCATGAGCATTGCAGCTATCGTTACAGCTGCAATGCATAGCTTAGACAATGATCTACCCGATCTCTGTGCCTTCCCATATTTCTGAATCTGTTTCTCATGACTAGCGGCATTGAAAAAACAGAAACCCCAATTAGCACCCAATGAGATTGGTCTTGTTTACATAGCCGACACACATCCCATGAATGCACTTTGTGCCCTTTCTTTGTTCTAGGTTCGTTCTCATCCATAAAAGAACCATGCACACATACCACCATGATCATAATTGACGAGTGAGCACTGCACGAGCAAGATATCGCCGAGTCTTATTCTAATCGTCGAACGGATCGGACGAGCCGTTTATCATCCCCCGTAGGGTGTGCACGAAGGTGCACACCCATGAGTGTTTCCCTTCGCGGAGTTGAACCAGTTTCGTGGTTTTAACTCCAGTTTCGTGGTTCTAACCGGTTGTGAGTTTTAAGTGTTAGTTATCTAAGGGTGTACAGACTCCGAGTTGCTCCGGTAGCAATTGCGCTACTGTGGATTTTTAGAGTAAAATAAGTTAGTAACTGTTTACCACAACAGTGTCGAAATAAGATTTGTGTTCCAAAATCCATATAAAGCTTACTTTCTATAGGAGCTGAATTAAATTGCTGTGTTCGATGACTGGGAATCCGGAAATCACTGTATGTAAATGTCAGGCATACAAGTAAATAATAAACGGTAAAAACAAAGTGAATCTGTGCGTTTTATTTCTTCCGACCGGTGTCTTTCTGTCTGTGGGTGTTCGCTTTTGCGTTTTTTCTAGTGCTCTTCGGTGGTGCATCTAGTGAACATTTTGTGGGGTCGTGGTCGAACCCAGCGTCCATGCAGGCGTCCCGACCACGTACCCCCCACAATTTAATTATTTGAAAAACGCAGCGAATTACAAGTAACAAATGTCCTCCGATTAACTCGCGTATTTTACTATGTTTAAAACTCCGGTCGAGCATTACTTATTTTTCTATGTTTAAACTGGTCGAACGTTACTTCCCCGTTTCAACGCTTGCCCGTTACCTCCTTGTTAGGGTTCTATATGATTGATTCCATTCACCCCATGGTTTTCTTTTCCCGTTCGCTGGTGGTGACTTTCTCTCGATCGAGAATCTCTCCACCAGGGACGATCGTGCTCACACATACAGACGCGGAGGTTATTGCCTGGTTGCTGTGGATCATTCTGTGATCGTCAAATTTCACACCTCTGATGCATCGGTTATGCACATAATCGAATGTGTGATTTACATTAGGCGATCGTGGGATAATGTTTACTTTACCCTATGGGAACAGCATTTTTGTTTATTGCTGTTGCTCCGCAATGTCCTTTGTTTAGGCGAAAAAAGGTTTTGTCGACGGATTGGTTTTCCGGCAATTCGCTTATCGCCGAAGATGTGATGTTTGTCGACATCTGGCGGAGCTGTGCCAACCATTTCTATATATCCAGTTAATGGATCGATAGACAATTTCTGTTTGTGAGTCATGTCTCTCGATCGCCGTGCAGGCGTAGAAGAATTTTTCGGTACTTGTGGCCGACGTATCTGCGGATACGTGGGGTTGTTGACTCCCAGGATGAATGTTACATTTTGTTTCAGGTGGAAAGGAGGCCTTTGAGGACACGTATCTGTGGGCACGTGTAGTGTGGCTATAGGTGAGTATGTTCGTTGGTGGAACGACGACATCTCGACCTATAGTGGTTTGTGTGGTTCGTAGAACATTATTCCTCTTGGTATGGAACTTCACAAAAAACTGTAGAGATCAGTTCGTTCTAATGAGAAGCACTTGTGAGTAAATGATTTTAACCCTGAATACGGCCAAAGCTGCGTTATTAATGGTCAGGCGGACAAAAGTCACAAACTCGAAAGAAAAAACAAATATTTTCGTAAATTTGCTGCCACGGAAATTAGTCTTAGATTCTGATCTGGCACAGAGATATATCAAAAAAACTCTCCTATGGACCTTCCCAACAACTTTGCAATTGTCTTCTCGAACGTTGAATAAAACGGGTGTTTGTGGATGATATGCCTTCGAATTTCTTTTCTATTCATTACGATGTGCCCCAAGGTTCCTTTTTGGTGCCAATTTTCTGTGGGTAGTAAAAATCAGATGGGTCCGTTTTTAAGGTTAAACGTGCATTTATTTCAGAACAAAAACAAAAAAAGATTTTTTTCCTTTACGTTTGTTTATTTCACGTAAGCTCTAATAAATTATTTTTAGCTTACATAAACCGTGCATTTTTTTTTTTCCTTTTTTCTATGTATAAAGCCATTATGGCATGCACAATTTAGTTTATTATTATTGTTATTGTTTCGGCGCAAGGCTAATAACCTTGCCCGTAAAAATAAATTATTATGGAAAATGTAACAAGCCTCGAAACTTGCTAAATAAGGTCAAGATCGGATCCCGGTTGTAATGTACATCATTTATTATTTTTCTTTTAGGAAAAATGTGAAAAACCAATCAATAAATAGGTTAATCAAAGTATTGTCCATCTCCTGGCTATTACGTCTCTTGTTATTTTCGAATTCAATCTCGAAAAAATGTCTCGTCTTTTGAGACGACCCAGTATAGACGATTTTGTATGCCTGCAAAAAAAGTGATTGTGCTGCATCCGTCGGAACAACCAGTAATCAGAATGAACAACGTTCGAAGCGGGTGCTGTAAAGTATCCCAATGGAGCGTTTTCAAATATTTTTTACGACTTTTTTGGGCGTATGTCTTAATTCATTTTCCAGCGGTTTTTCCCGTAAAACATAACTTTAATCCGCAAGAGGATCGCCAGGTTGAGCAGCTCATAGTACACAACATGTTTTTGGTCCCGTCATATTGAGAGTATGACTTTCGAACAATGAATATCCGGCTTTGGTGTTGATATTGAGATCAATTGACCGGCGTATTTTGGTATTATTTCTGTTTGGAACGAAAGTCAATTTCTCTTCTCCAGTCACAAATCAATGTAAAAAAAAAACCCCTTCTTTGTTGCTTTTGAATCAGTTGCTCACAAGTGAAAAATCGCATTTCAATGTTTCTCGATTTCAATTCATATGGTTCTCGAATGCCTTGCTTTTGCATCATTCCCATGGATTTTAATTGTATAGAAACTGCTTGTTCCAATGATTGATAACAATCAACTTATACCAAAAACAATTACTAATATTACAATGAATTGCGCTATCGCTATTTGCGACATGCACCAACCTCTTTGAAACGTCGAAACCATTTCTTACATTGTCACCACACAATTAAAGCAGAAAACTAAACCGTCCCACAAATGCCGTTTATTAACATAAAATTTGAGAGATCCACCACAGCAAGAAAAGAAAAAGTAATTTATATGAAGTGCTATTGACAAATGTCTAATCCGTCTGAAACCTTCGAAATCGACTACTGAAGCATTTATAACATTCAGAATTATCTTTTGAAAGTATAAACGGGTAACAAACCTGTCACAGGTTTGCCGACAATTTCGTTTCAAGCGTAAAATCAGTAAAATGTAACCGGTGGTTTACTTATTCATTCAACGAACAAAATTGACCAGGGGCCAAAAATGTGAGATTATAAAAATCCCACTTGGCTTTACCCTATATGGGTTGTAGAAACTCGTTTAAAATTCCCAAATTCACATTTATTTAAGGAAAATAATCAAATTCTTAAATAAAAAATGTCGGGGATACACATTTCAACATGAGAACGACAAAACTACCCACGCACTAGTCAACTATTCCACCATCCGAGGTTTGGAAGAGCACAACTGGGAAGAACAATGACGTCAAAAAATAGAATACAAAAATTAAACTAACACTGCGGCAGAACGTGATGTTGCTAGGTTAATAAATGTCCAATACCGGCGTCGCTTTCGTATTAACAATGCGCGTGGATGGCGAAAAACAGAACTGACTGACAAAAGAAATAGCAAATAGCCGCTGTTGGAAATTAAAATAATGAGAAACAATGCCATAGATGAATTAAAAAATTAAAATACAATACATAATTACACCAACACAATATCAAATAATGTATTCCTGCTTCACAGTGCAGTCAATAAGATTGTCAAAACGTAATTATATATTATTTCAGTTTGGTAAGCCACGCCCTTCCATTTCGGGAAGTTCCTGACTTTGCGTAGCATATAATGCCATTTTCAAGAGTAACGTATTCATAACTATAAAAGGACTAATACTTATATTTTAATAATTAGATACGCTAATACAATATCCAGCCCTACACATACTGCAATTCTATAAGAATAATACATTCAGTAATTGCTAATACAATTCATGCAACCATTGGCCCAAACAAAATACAATATAAACAATCTATTCAAATGTAGTAACAAAACCTAAGACCATACCAAATATAATAATAAGAATTATAAAAGCGAATTGAAAGTATAGAGAAGTTGGTTAAAATTGAAAGTAATAAAAAGAAATAAAAATGTTAGTATTGGGTGTAGAACTGAGCTGACTAACTTTTCATGATGTGAAAACGGGGCATCGACTTATCTTCGTAACTTTGAGCACCAGCAATAAAAGGGATATTCTGGAACGGCAAGGTAAAGTTACACCCACATGAAAAAACAGGTTGAACACTTTCGGTTTCTCTGATGATATTCAGAACGGACATTTGTTTTAATATTCCAGGGGACGTTTTTGAATATGTGTTAAACTATTGGCAAGATTGTTGGACATTAACCTTAATAATTAACGTAGTTACAGTAGACAATACTCATTCGACCAACCCATTTGTATCATGAAAACATAAAATATAATCAATTATAATCTTAAAGTTGGCACGATTATTGCCTTGAAAAAGATGTGAATGCTCCCATCCTACGATTATCTGTGGAAACTTTTTGTTCATTCCATTCGGCTACTTTCTGGGACATTACATATTTAGAAATGAGCGAATATTCATCGAATACTTCTATATCGCCTTTTTCAATTAAGATATCGACCACCCTTTCAACATATAATAATTGTGGTACTTGTGCTAACTTTGTTCTATAAACAATTTCTAACTCTTTCGTTGAAGCAGTCCATTGCTCTAAATGTTTGACTTTCATGAAATTCGGTGGCCTTAGTTTTCACAAAGCTGCATGTGGAAGAAACTCAACAATTTCTTCTTTAATTGAAGTTTTTTTTTTTTGTTTCGGTAGGAAGGTGGAAATCTTCAAAAGATACCCGTGGACCGATCCAGAGGCATGCCAGGTTTTTGCCAACTAAAACCGCCTCCCGCCAGACACATATTCCCGTTGACCCCCACGGAACGTTCTTTAAGATATTCCCTCTCGGGGGGCGGGACGGACTTTACCTGTTACTCCGCTCGTCACGTCGCAACTGCTGTACCATGTCACATATACATACATGCATACATTATAATGGAGGTGTGGACACTGGTTATGAGTTTCCTTATGTGGGGTCGGGGTCCTCCAATATTGGCTAGCAGTCCCGCCGAAATTTTGCATACTCGTGCTTGTACGGATGTGGGACGAATAGTGTGGAGACCAGACCTGACTAGCGTATTTTCAAATCAAGTTGTTGAACTTTCTTTTGGCTGCTTATTAAAACTGCCTCCGTCTTATGTCCAGCTAGTTTCAGTCCGGCAATATCTAGCCAGCATTTAATGCTCTGGATAGCTTGGGAGCAAATATTCTCCAGGCCATCCAGATGTTTAGCTACGGCAATTATTGCCAAATCATCTGCGTACCCAATGATTCTAACCCCTTCTGGTGCGTTGACCCTGAGCACACCATCATACACGATATTCCATAACAGCGGACCTAATACAGATCCCTGGGGTACACCCGCAGTTATTTTATAATCCTGTGGTCCCTCATCTGTGTCATAGAGCAGTCTTCTATCCGAGAGATAGTTTGCTAGTATAGGCACCAAGTAGGATGAGACTTGTAGATCGCCCAACGCCACTAGAATCCGATTTCAATTCACCGAGTTAAACGCATTTTTAACATCTAACGTCACCACCGCACAATATTTTTTGTACCACCTAGCCATCGTGCTCCAGCTATCGCATTGCGAGCGATGTCGCACACCACCGATAGTGCCTTACCGGTTGATCTACCTTTCCGGAACCCGTACTGCCATTCAGAGAGCCCCAATGTCCCCTCAATAAATTCTTACAGACGAGTGGCAATTATTCGCTTCAGCAGTCTCCCTTTTGTGTCCAGCATGCACAACAGGCGATAAGACGAGGGCTCTTCCTCTGGATTCTTGACACCTTTTGGTATAAGCACAAGCCGCTGTTTTTTCTATCGTGTAGGAAATTGTTCTGTTTGAAAGCAGGTGGTGAAGAGACTGCTGAAGACTTCCGGCTTTTTTGTTAGAGCAGTCTTCACTACAGCGTTAGGGATATCATCCAGACCCGGGGTCTTGTTTTTTTGGCAACCCTCGCAGCCAAGAGCACATCTTCGATGGTCACGGGAGGTATCTCTCCTTCAGTGATACTCCACTCCTCTTGCACTGTCAGCACCTCATCACACTGCGAGAAGAGGACAGCAACGATCCTGGCCATGTCAATTCCTTTTTTTCAATTTTCCTTTTTTGCATTTATCGTGGTCGGTGTTTTCCTGTGCAGGGGGATGTGTAAGAAGCGAGTTTGCCAAATGATAACTCAGGTATTTTAAGTTAATATTTTTAAATTTAATTTCTTTTCTTATTTTAACTATTAAACAATTTATTAAATAAGGTTATTTCAACTTTTAACTATTGATTAAATAATGTTATTTCAACTTTGAACTAATGATTAAATAATGTTATTTCAACTTTGAACTATTGATTAAATATTGTTATTTTAACTTTGAAACAGTTGCCGCACAATTTTCAACTCTAATCGATTATTATATTTTTTTTTTTTCTTTTGAAATGTTTTTTTACCCGTACTGCTTCACGATTATTTTCAACTGACTTCTAAAATAAATCTGTGGGGTTATAGGTCGTGTTGCGGGCCGGCGCGGGCGCTGGTTAACCATTATCCCCCAACAATCAAAAGTTCCGCCGAACGTTGTTCACCAAAGGGGGCCAAGCGTAAATGAAAACTCACTGGAAAGTTTTATTGTTAAACGTCTTTTTTATTTTTATTAGTGTTACTATATTTACAAAGCGATCCACACAATAGAATCTCGTTCATTTAAAGTTAGGTCGCCCGCTCTTGGGGACTTGCTATGTATAATATTGCTATTGTTTAACTTTGTTTGGCCCGAAAATCAATTCTTAACTTAACGCAAAACAAAACAGGGGATTGACAAAAGGCGATTCCTCGATATGCGTCCGGCCCCGGTGGCGATTGGATATCGATTTGATGTGCGCGCGTTAGTAGTTGAACGACGACTTGGTAGCGACTCGACTGTCTGTGTGTGCCCCCGGTGGCGGTTGAATCTCGGCTGACTAATGGAATGAAAAGTTCATCGCGTCGTGGCGGCTGTCATAGCAGAAATAAACTTGCTGCCACTTCCGAGGAATTTCGAGAAGAGTTGCTATGCTCGCATAAGAATTCAGTTCCAGCGAATCCTCGCTATATAAGCTGAGTTGGATTCGTTGGTTGTGTGTACCGGGTCATTGGCTTTGGGAACACGAGCGAGTATGGGTATGCATTTTCGGGGGAAATTGGAAATGCTTGGGTGCAAGCAAGGAATATCGTTTAGCTAAGATATTAACCGAAGTAATTTCGGAGAAATGTATGCGGCTCGGTATAGTTGGTGGCGATGGTTAATGTTCCGTTGCGGATTTGAATATGCGTTTTATTACAGCATATGAATTTCGGGGAAATTAAGATCGCTTGGACGCAAGGAAAGAATATAACTTAAGTAGAGAATTGACCAAATTTTGGGAAAATGTATGTAGGGTGATGTAATTGAGGGAGATGATTTAGAATATATTCTATTGAATTGTATTCTGTTGGGAGTTTTGGGAAATGCCTTTCATTGCAGATTGGGAGATGGATTCTTGCAAGTTCGGGGTGGGTGCGCTTGCAGATTGTGATTGTTTTCGCGTGTTTACAGGTTAGGGTAGGGTGACGCGCTGTTAACGGTCAAGATTAGTTAGAATTGTGGGTTGGTTCTCCGTGTGATATAGAGAACCCCCACAAATCGACTCTCCCCGTGGACATTCGTCATTCGCCTTTTTTTTTCTTTTTTAACCCCTGACGTGAAAACCGACTACCTGTTTCGTCCACGTGGAGTCGACCTTGAATTTGGTTCTCACCAATCCATTATCGTTTTTTGGTTTCCTTCATTTTAAATTTACCGTTATGGCTACCCCTCTGCACTGGCTATAAGGAATCGTAACTATCATTATGCCATTACGGAGGGTTGTTTGCAACGGTAAATCCAGAAAGGAAACTTTTTGGGGAAGTGTTGTTGTTTCCGGGTGGAGAATATTTTGCGGCCTATCGTAAAAATTCCATAAATGCCTTTTCAGGTAGGCATTTGAATAAATAGCGTATTAACGTGGGGAATGAAAATTGTTTGCATGATTTTGCAACGGGCAGGTGGCCAATAAAATATTAATCTATTTGGATAGGGATCGTGTATTTCTAGGGATGTATTTTATATTTAAATGTGCCTATTGGTTGGTGGGAATATGCTATTAGATCTTTAATGTGATGCTTGATTTAGGGAAAGGATACGGACGGATGGTAAGAATTTCAGATGCCTTTTATGAGGGGGTGATAATTAACTATGGCTCCGCGATAGTATAGTGGTTAGTATACCCGCCTGTCACGCGGGAGACCGAGGTTCGATTCCCCGTCGGGGAGCCTCTGGCGCAAGACTAATGACCTTGCCCGGAAAAAACAAATCATTATGGAAAATTTAACAAGCCTCAGGACTTGCCAAATAAGACCAAGACCGGTTCCCGGTTGTAGTGCCGATGGTGATGATGATAATTAACTAATGTCATTATATTACAGATTTGTCCTCGGACATCTCGAAATAAAAAAGGAAGCCAATGGAGAAAAAAGCAGTCATGTGCTCAAGCGGGTGTACAGTAATTAACACCTTCTGCCTTCGTGCTGCAGAAACAAATCATAAATATAACGTTGTGTGTATATTCCCAAAATACATAGTCATTAATTATTATATTCAGATTTCTGTTTTCTGAATTTTATTATAAAAAACCAAAGCTATATTTATCCCACACCTGATCGCAAGACAATAAGACTCGTACATTAAGACGAACAGTACTTAATCTTTCTAAAAAAAAACGGATGAACAAACGCGGTCTAAAATCTATTCTTCAGATGCACGAGATAAGATGCTTCTGAAATTATTTTCGCTTCATCTTTCTCTTAGCGAGGTGGCCTCGAACAATGGGAATTTACTTATATGTCTTATTGAAGCTATATCTCAGAATGATATATTATCTAAGCGAGTTATATTCAATGTCTCCAAACCCGATTTAGCCTTATTATTATTATAGAAAAAAACGTCAACACTCCCATATTCCCTATGAATGCGACTGCGTCATCCATGTGAAATGCCTCTCAATTCTTGCCGTTTGAATTAACATGACACCTAGTTGAAGTTAGCTCTAAATTGAAGCAATGAAAAGTGCGGTAGTAATGTAAAAGAATCTTAAAAGATGCAAAAATTAATATCACTTCATTTATCATAAATGAGTACAACTTACATGGCATGCATTATCAAATCAATTGGGAGCATCAAAAAGAGCATTTCTCAAGTGAATTCGAAGGTTATGTTTCTCTTAACCGCAAAATCATCGGCCAAAAGTCAATTGTAATTGGGCTGCTAGGCACAACTAGTAGTTCTCTATATGAACTAGATGGGATGGAATCCCACATATTACAATGTTAATTGGACGCCAATACTAATACCCGTCAAGGTTAACTGTACTGGATTATCAAAAGGATCTTTAGTCAATATCCATTGAGAAAACTTTCCCCTATCCTTCGCATTTCTTCTGATTGTAAAATTTTCCAAAACCCCTCTTATGCGCTCAGATTACATTATGTATATAAAAAGAAAAATGAGTCTGTTGGTTTACGATCGAACGTTCGTGATTCTATATGATGCATCAAACTCTGCATGATGCATCAAAGAAAATATAAACTAATTAGCGCACTTTAAATGATAACCATATGGTGTGAAGTGTTGCACTCTAGCTAAGATATATTATCGTGACTCTTGATTTATCTACTTCGCCCAATGTTAGTATTCTGATTTTGATCTCATTAATTCCAATATGAGTTTTAAACGATAATTTATTTTTACTCATCCTTATATCGGAATCACTTTCGTCTGTTGAAGTGCGGTCGAAATAATTTGATCGGGCAACTTTCAGTTGTTTTAACTCGGGGAACTTTACACTTTATCTCCTAATTGTTAATTAGCATGTAAATTGACGCAGAAACTAGCTTGGATGATATTTAAACTGTTTATCTATCCACAATGTATAAATGCTGTCTAATGAACTGCCACTCCTTAACATGGGGAAAGGTGACAAATGCCCCAAAGAAATCGGCAGTCCCTATGTACCATTAAGATCACCGATTGTTGTATGAATTTTTCAACTACCAACAAGACACCAATTGTGGGACTTTCGTCTATTTCAATCTACCCAGTACACCACACCTATAATTTCTTACGTTCACCGGGGCCACCCGACACTGGGTTCGCATTCGTATGAGCCACACAATAACTAGACTGACCTCGACTCGGACACGTATCGTAATGGCCGATCAATTGGCAGCGGCTTTCTTTGGGTCATCCACCCTGTGAACACATCTCCGTTCAACGGCGGCACTTCCTTTCACCGCTTTCGTTTTGGTTTGTAATGCGAAGGAAAGAAGAGTTTTCATTGTCAATCAGTCAATCACGTTTTTCCAATACATCTTGTGGCTGTTTTTACAAACTTCTCACGGGGACAGATTAGTCAAGAGAAACTACGTTGGCCGGTCACTTGCTGTGGAGCGAACAAACATCCCAGCGAGTTTCAGCCAGGTATTTTAATTGATTCACCTGATGTTAGAGATGTTTTTTGGTCTTGCGTTTTCTCTTCGTGATCTTGGCTTTTCTTTTCTCTTTTATTTACTTGATTTCCAACGTGTAACCACAAACCACCAAACGCATTTTGAACAGCAGCAAGTTTCGGTCGTTATGAGACACCTCTCATTGTGCTACGGTGGTCGTAATAGCGATCATCATGGAATGTAAAAGCGTCTCCCCGGAAACGGCGTAGAAGCATGTAGTGTTTACTTTCGTACAGGTTACTAATGTGCATCGTTGAATACTTCGTCTGCAGTTGCTTAGAGCGAAAGGACGCTAAGGATAGAAGAGTGGCAAACTTTCACATGGGACTTATGATTATTTTATATGTTAACTTATGATTATTTGTTTTAAAAAACTTTCCATATTTTTATATTAAAAATGTCCAATTTTTTTTAATTGTCTCTGTTCCAAGTTTCGAAGTAATTTTTATTTTAGCTATTTCCATTCATAATTCTGTTTTACGTTACCTTGATGTTGCATTTTTTAATTAAAAAGGTTTCTCGGGTTGAAAGTTTCTGTTTAATCGTAAAAATGAAAAACTATTTATGGGAATAAATACTACAACAAATTAATAGGACCTGGAATAAGTTCTCACTGATTTGTCAAGTTATGGCGTTTTCAACAGATGACTTTACTGAGGGCAAATACTAGCCGAACTTGCAAAATTATTAAGAGTTACATAATAATTTCGTACGACGTCCTTTTACTTTTGCGAGGTCCTAATAGTTCCGAATAACTTTTTTTTAATTCATATTTTAATAAAAGCCTATGCTGCCAGTAAACTAGGTCTTTACGTCACATTCTTACAAAAGGCCGAAACATACTTCGCATGTATACCATTAGAGATTGCTTACCCCGCTTTTGTCGAAAAACAAGACTTTATTCCAAACAGTGAAGAGTTGCAGTATTTAACAAGAACATGTGAAGGGAAACAAAAGGTGGAAATGGGTTCACCAGCGTTATATAGAGTGCAACCATATTACCATTTCTTTTTGTACATAAACTTTAAAGAAAACAAATACAACCAAACTGTACGACTATACTTTAACATACTTATTGACTTCTTACAAAACCATTTACTTATTTTGCATTACATTAGTTCAAAGAAAGGTAGGACCTTGTGATACAAAATTATGACTATTCCTATAGTCAAACTCCATTAATTATTAATAAAGTTCATACATACATTCATTATACGGTATTACAACATTTAATAATCATCGCATCGCAGCATTTTACTACATTATATAAACACAGTCTGCTATGTTCATTCATTGCACACCTCAGACAGGTCTACCAGTCAAAGATCTAATTATTCAGTACCACAAGTTCATTTTCTTAGTGATGACATTCATAAATCAGTAACGTAAAGCTCTGGCCAGGTGTAAAATTGATCGGAGCCCACTCGGATCCAATAACAATTTTCGAGTATCGTTACGTAAAACAAATTCAGTGAATAATAATGAATATTTAGCTATCCGAATGCTAACACAATTAACTTTCATCTCGAATATTTTAACATATAATTTCATTTCGTAATATTCCGATTCCAATCGACCATAAAAACCGGGCGCACTGTGCGATCACCGGTGCGCTGTAATAAACCATGCGATGCAAATTGCTCTTGTATCAACTATTGAAAGAAAGTGAAATTACAACATTTAATTTGGACAAAAGATTTAAAAATTGACGTTAATATCAGGAGAACCGAAGCATATAATCCACGAGTCTAGACAGTTCGCCAACACTTCGGAACTGCACAAATCCATTTCAGTGAAATGCACAGCATTATTGTACAATGAGTTCGGTAAAAACTACTAGATATTGATACTAGACTAACGGAGTTTCAAGATGATTCGATAAGCATTGAGTTCACGTTTCCAATAGTGTAACAATCACCAACCTAATGAAATCATGAGACGGTAATAGATTACACCTCGTCTGAAAGTGAAAATTCATTGGGAAGGTATTTAGTGTCTTATCAATGTTGTCAAATGGAATAAGTAACGAAATAAGTAGACTGTCTCATTGAGGAGACCTCCTAATATAAATTTAAGATTCTTGCTAGTCACCTGCGTAATATCAAAGGTCGAATAATTTTTAAACAAATCGAGTGTTACCAAATAAAACGGTTATCGGTTTATGGATTATTGTGTACGGGGTGTTAAATGGAAAAAAATATGGATGTCTCCAACAAAAACAAAAGATGTGACTTCTTTATCAATGTTTTATAAACATGTAGTACATTTAGGTGGGCAGAAATCAACCGATAAAGGTGAAATATCATCATCATCATCGGCACTACAACCGGGGATCGGCCTTGGCCTTATTTAGCAAGTCCTGAGGCTTGTTAAATTTTCCATAATGATTTGTTTTTTTCCGGGCAAGGTCATTAGTCTTGCGCCAGAGGCTCCCCGACGGGGAATCGAACCCCGGTCTCCCGCGTGGCAGGCGGGTATACTAACCACTGTACTATCGAGGAGCCAAAGGTGAAATATGCATTCCCTCAAAAAGCACAATTTGCTAACCAGTTACTTTGTGCCTTAAAGATTATTGTACATTTGCCTTGAAACAGAAAATGATGTAAAAGAAACATTTGTTTTTCAATCCAATTTTCGTTCCAAAAAATGTCTTTGGCCATGTAAAAAACTTTAAAAACTTTAAACGAGAATTCAAATATGTGTTTGTGGACCAACATTTACAAAAATAAACTACATAAAGTAACGAGTCCACTCCACGTTCCATAATAAAATCCAATGACCGAAATGTACAATTACATTCGTCAATAGAACAACCTTGCAAAGTCAATGTATCTTTATGAAGAGAGTGCTACCCTTTATTAAATGGAGTCATTTAAACTTCAGACAGTAAAACTAAAAAATGACACAAAGAATCAGAATTTCGATTATTATTTCTTTATTATTATTATTATTTATTGGCCTGTAGGAACCCGGAAGTTCATGACCTCACCGGCTCGACTCCGCCGTCGTTCCCTGTCCTGTGCACTCTCCTTCCACGCTTGACCATTCGATCCGATCTCCTCAAGGTCAAACCTAACATTGTCCTCCCATCTCCGTCGCGGCCGTCCTACCGGTCTCTTTCCCGTTGGTCTACCGTCAAGAATTCTATGCACGGTCCTATCGTTGCCCATTCGCGCCACGTGTCCGGCCCATCTTAATCTTCGCGACTTGATTACTCTCACTAATGTAGGTTTGCGGTATAGCTCTTCCAATTCGTGGTTGTGGAGTTTCCTCCGTTGTCCTGCCTCCTCGTCATATTTGCCGCCAAAGATACTCGAATACGCGGAATTTGTTTTCTTCCCGTTTTGTGAGAGCCCACGTTTCACATCCGTATAGAACAATTGGCATGATTATAGTTCTATAGACACGGAGCTTTATGTTACGTGATAGCAGCTTGGATTTCAGCAGTTTACTGACTGCATGCCAACTAGCGTTGCCGGAGTGTAGTCTTTTGTTAATTTCATTCGACATTTCGTTACTGGCCGTTAGTATCGTTCCCAGATATTTAAATTCTTTAACTTTTTCAAATATCTTGCCTCTAACGTTTATATGTGTTCCCTGAGTTCCTGCTCTCGTCGTAATCATGTATTCTGTTTTGTCTTCATTTATTTCTAGGCCCAGCTCTTCTGTCGCTTGCATGATGATTTCACTGTTTTTACCTACAGTTTCTAGATTATCGCCCAGAACGGCGATGTCATCCGCATATGCGAGCACTTGTGTGACCCCGTTCAGGGATAATCCGGTCATGTTGTCGTCTTGTACCTTTCTGATGACATACTCGAGCACAAGGATAAAAAGACACGGTGATAGACCATCTTCCTCTTTTAGTCCGTCCCGGATTTCAAATGATTCTGAGAGGTAGTTTTCTATTCTAACTCGCCCTTTGTTTTCGTTCATGCAAATTTGAATGAGGGTGGCATATTTTTTTGGGATTCCCAGCTCAACTACAATATGGTAGAGTCTTTGCCTTGCGACTGGGTCGTAGGCTTTTTTGAAGTCAACGAATAGTTGGTGAACCGTCTCTCCGTATTCCCACTTCTTTTCCAGCAGTTGCCTTACTGTGAACATTTGGTCGGTTGTTGACCGGTGCTTACGGAATCCGCATTGGTAGTCTCCCAGTATTTCTTCTGTGTACGAATTTCGATGATAACTATTTATATATGTTCCGGATGTTGTCATTAAATATTTAATACAACACAATTTAAATGTTCACCCCATGGCTGCTCGATTCAATCAGTTTAAAGTCATTTTCGATGACTTTTACTCACATTTCAATAGCACCTAGATATGACTTGACGAATGTTGGTTTTCAAGTGCTCAAGAGCTTAAGCATTATTCGTGTAAACGTGATCTTTTGTGTAGCCTCACAAACGACAAGTCCAACGGTGTTCATAGACATCAACAAAGCTAAAAATATCACCGCCTAGGAACTTTTCGCACCGTAAAGGTAAATTTGTTTTGGCTGCTGGTTCGTAACCACCCCTTTGATATATACGCACAGTCAAGAACTATTCCACCTTTAATGTTTTTCGTGATGACGATGGTATTTGTGTGGATTCACCTTGCCGTGGTGTGCTGCTTGCCATCCAAAATAAGCTCGCCTTATCTCTTATTGCCTTCTCTTCTTCTCCTAATCTTGGCTATGTTGTAATAAAAATAGACCAATGCCCAAAGTCGGTATACATCATACGTTTCTATATACCTCCTTCGCAACATATCGTGTCATACGAACTGACAATAGCAGCGGTTGATCACCTAACCGAGTTAAGTACTTCTCTTGACGATATCGTTGTTATTGGCGATTTCAAACTACCCAATCTCCAATGGACGCTGTCAGACGATCAATCCTT
Source organism: Microdon myrmicae (assembly GCA_963931805.1). Taxonomy (NCBI): domain Eukaryota; kingdom Metazoa; phylum Arthropoda; class Insecta; order Diptera; family Syrphidae; genus Microdon; species Microdon myrmicae. The sequence goes on from OZ007496.1 coordinate 263,205,524, forward strand.
TTACACCTCAAACCCTACTAGTACCAAGGAGTGACTTTTTATAGACAGTCTCACCGACTCTAGCCTTCGTCAAATAAGTAATGTGCCAAATCATATGAAGAGGCAACTTGACCTTGTGTTTGTAACGGACCCCTATAATTCCTCAGTTGCCCCTAGTCCTTACGCGCTCTCCACCATCAACAATAACTACCCGCCGCTTCTCGTATCTCTTTATCGTGATAGCTTATCCCAAACCTGATCAACCCATGTCAACTTTTCCTACAACTTCTAACTAACAAAGCTAACTTTCGCCTATTAAATGAGCATCTTAGCAGAGTCGCATTTCGCTTTGATCACCTAGAGATAGAGGAAGCTACTGCCACTCTCTATAAGGAAATCTACAATGCCGTTTCCCTATATGTCCCTTATTCGCCATATAAGACATCGATTTCATCGCATCCATCGTACAACCGCAAATTCCGTATTCTTAGGAACAAGAGGAATAATTTGTGAAACATTTTCCTGAGAACACGCTCTTCCCTGGACTACTCCAACTTTCTCGGTCCATTTTATAAATGCACCGAGCTTTACAACTCCCCTTACTACAATCATCTCACAAAAACACAAAACAACGTCATAAATGACCCCATATCATTTTTCCATTTTATTAATTACAAACGTAAATCTGGCGCCTATCCCAACTCCCTTCCCCATTACACGATTACTTCAACCGACCCGCAAACTACTGCCAATCTTTCCGCTTCTTTCTTTAAAAAATCCTTCACGGACAACTCTTTCGAGCCTAACCGGTTTTACTTCAAATACCTGCCCGAATTCTCCCTTGGCCCCTTCATCTCTCAAATTCAACATCACCTAGTTGAAGAAAAATTAAACTTGCTTAAAGACGAATTCAGCCCTAGACCTTATGGACCTCCGGCTGTTCTTTTAAAAAAATGTTACTCTTCTGATTCTCTCCCGCTATCAAAGATCCCGTACACAAGGTGTTTTCACAAATATTTGTAAATCCTCTTTTGTCAGCCAATACATAAGAAGGGGCCTAAAAAGGATATTAGTAACTACCGTCCCATCACCAAACGGTCACATATTCCAAAACTGTTCGAAGGCATTCTTTACAACGCATTATGTTTACGCTGCAAATCCATCATCTCACCCAACCAGCACGGTTTCCTTATGGGTAGGTCGACCACCACCAATCTAGTTGAATTCTCGTCCCGCGCACTCCGTGCCTTTGAGAACGATAACGAAGTCGATGTAATCACAACCGATTTCAACAAGGCCTTCGACAAAATTTCCCACAATCTCATCCTCTTTAAGCTATCCTCCCTTGGCTTAGAACCCCTAGTGATTAAGTGAATTTCTTCCTATCTTAACGATCGAACCTACCGTGACAGATTTCGATCAACCCTCTCCAATCCTTTTCTTCCCTTGGCACGGGTTTCCCAGAGCAGTTATCTTGAACCCCTCCTGTTCATTCTTACTATTAATGAAATAGATTCCAGTATGAAGCACTCCTCCATCTCTCTATACACGGATGAACTGAACTCTTCAAGACGATCCGCTCTTCTGTCAACTCCTCACTTCTCCAAATGGATCTCAACAGCTTTTCAACATCGTGCCAAAATAACTCCCTCGAACTAAATATTGCAAAATGTCACTTAATCACATTCTCCCGTAAACGATTCCCCTCCCCGCTACGTTCCTATGTCTTACTCAACCAACAGAAAACACCTGTACAAACGATTCGTGACATTGGCATCTTATGTGATAGAGAGCTTAACTTCATCCCACATATTGATGACATTATTCTCAAGGCCATCTCTGTCCTTGGTTTTGTAAAACGCTGGTCGAAAGAAGTCTCTAATCCCTAAGTATCCAGATCGCCCTATATACCTTTTGCCCGCCCCCTTCTTGAATATGCTAGTCAGGTTTGGTCTCCTCACTACTCGTCCCAAATTCGCAGGATGGAAAGCGTGCAACGTCGTTTTTTACGTTTTGCCCTCCGAGGATTGTATTGGGAAAATCCTCTGATCCTACTACGAGCCGTCTTCATCTAATTTACCCTAACACACTGGAAAAGCGCAGAATTCATGCTGAGATCCTCTTCATCCACCGTCTATTCTCAGATTCAATCCAAGCCTGCTCTCCACCATCCTATTTGCCACTAATCCCCGAAACCTGCGAAACCCCCGTCGCTTCTATTTGCCCGCCCATCACACGTCTTACGGCCCTAAAGAACCCATTTCGCGAATGCAGGGGTGTGTTATGTTGTTTTCATACACAATTTGAATTAATATATATATAATATGTATATATATATATATATATATATACATGTGTATGTATATATATATATATATATATATATATATATATATATATATATATATATTGTTTTATTATTTATGTTTGAATATAGCAATATATTTTATGGTTTGTAAATGAATAGACTTACTTGGTTGACAGGGTGCGGTCTCTTCCTGTGGTTGGAGGTGTCGGCTGTCAGGTTGCAGAGGGCGTAGAGAGTCATGCTCCCCTGTTCAGCTTCAGTCCGTTGTTGATTATGGTTGGTATCCTAATAAAAGTCACACTTCGAAAGGAACCGTATCCTCAAAATCCAAATCTAGCACCAGCAAGCCAAGCACTTTGGTTCTCTTCGACGTCTATTTTCACACCTTGACTTGTTTGTATAATGTGGAATCCTTATTTCTTTATGTTTTGTCGTTAAATTGGTTTTTGTTTGTTGTCATTCGAAGTTTTACGGCGAATGAATCTTTATTGTCATTGCCGTTAACGTTTTTATTTTATTTTATCCGGCGCCAACGCCGTTTTTTATTATTTTTCTATCAAGTAGAATTAGTGTTGTGTTTAGTAGGGGTTAGTTTCAGGATGCGAGTCTCCTGATCCTTAAAAGGACAAGGCGATCTCTTAAAACAGACCGCTCCTGAAATCTTGTCCTACAAGGGGTCGTTAACCGTGCTTCCTCTGATCCAGAGGGAAGAGTAACGTCCTTTTGGTTTGGCCTCAGTCTTCGCAAGTCCGCTGGTTTCCGTGGTGGCCAGGTGATACTCCAGATCTTCAGAAGTATTCTCTTTGAGGGAGTACCTATACTTTACTCACCAGAAAAATGAAAAGAATGCTCGTTTTTCCTTTTTGTATTTTATTTATTTTTAATTTGAACTTCGCCCTTCTCCAGGATATTTTCCTTCAGGGACAACGGATGATATTTAACTGCGGCCCGGAGATCACTATACTATTCCTTTATAAAGGAAAAGGAATCGAAAATTGTATCCCAAAGATACACATTTTCGTGCAACAATCTCGATTTTCAATGCATTTCGTGCGATGCTCAATGTTTGTTTTAGATAAGATTCAGTTTTCTGAATCTTCATCAATCTATTTGCATGTGAGGATTTGAAATGGTATTTGGGTATTGTTTGCTTGTGGCAAATTCGAACATCTGGTGTGATTTGCCATGGATTTGGTTTGTTTAATTTTCTAGGGAAATTACCAGATTGAAATGTATTTCTGGATTTTGAATTGAGATTATGCCGTGGGGCAAATGCAAAGCTATAAACGAATATTTGATTCGTTTATTGCGAATTTTGATTTTAGTTTTGGTTTTTTGATTAAATTATGCCGTGGGGCAAATGCAAAGCGATAAACGAATATTTTGATTCGTTTATTGCGAATTTTGGATTTGGTTTTGGTTTTTCAGGATTTTGATAGGATTTAATGTTTTGATGTAGGATTTCTGGGATTAGGATGTATGGATGGGGAAAAAGGTGGTAGGGCTTTTTAGAGCACTACATCCTCCCCTCCTTGAAAAAAAGAAAATTGATCTTTATGAGATTAATTTTCTGGAAAATGGTGTGGTTGAGGATAAAGGATGATAGTATCGTGATTCCGTTGCATAGGCCTGATATTTTCTAACATAGTAGCTTTATGTATACAATATTTATTATAAATGTGTAATTTTTGTAGTTTGTTTCTTTCTTATTATGAATGTATTCGTGTATCGAAGTTTCCACGATGGTTATTTATATAATTAGAATATTTTCTTTTGAAATTTTGTACAAATATAATTTGGTTTTTTAGGTTTGAATTTTCTTAGTATAAATGTGCTTAATAGTAGTTGTTGGTTATCCAAAAATAAAGTTTTTATTTGATTTTATTTTATTTTGAGTTAAGGGTATATTCGTTTAGTTCGGTTTTGGTTGTATGTACAATAGACATTTGGTTTAAAATTTCGTATAAGTTGTTTTTTTTTCATGTTGGTTAAATATTGTATTAGAAGGAAACATTTGATTCTAAAAATTTTCGTTTTGTTTTAAAGTAAATATTTTCTTATTTTCTGAGTATACGTTTTAATTGTATACTGTTTTATAATTATATAAGTATTTGAATTCATTATTTTAACATTATTTCGTATTGTAACTTTTGGTTTTTTTTTTCTTGTTTTGGTGTATTACAAGAAATTTTTATTATTTACATATTTTTCTCTTTTTTTTTTGAGGACTTTTCATTGTCCTTATTTGTCGTGCGTTTATTTATATATATAATTTTTTTTCATGTGTTTGAACGTACAATTAAATTCTACAACTTTTCCTTGTTTTTTTTTTATAAAAAAATTTTCTTACTTTCTTAGTATTTATTAGTTGAAAACTGTTTTGTATTTATATAAATATTAGAAGTTCTTATTTTAACACTGTTTTGTAAGTTTTGTTTTTGTATTTTCGTTTTTTTTCATATATATACATATAATGTGTTTTTCTTATAACCTAAGATTATTTATTATTATTACAAAATTTTTCCATTTAAGTCAGTGGTAGTTGATTAACATATTAACTTATTTTATTAAGTGAGTTAGTATTTGTCTTCATATATACATTTTTGTTTTGTTTGTTTTCTGGGTATTAAAAATGTTGTATACTATTTACAAAATTATTTTATTCGTATACAATTATTTGAAGTGAACATTTTTGAAGCAAATTTTAAATACATTACCGTGGTATTTTGGTACAGTGTTACTTTTTCTTTTTTTTTTTTTTTGGTTTACTGTAAGTATATGCATTTATTTATTTCTTTTTTTGTAAGGTTATCTATACATATATACATTTGCCTTCCCTTAACTTTTATTTTTTTCTTTTGGGAGTTTCTCATTCGTGATTGCCTAATCCACAAATGGTTTTATATTGTTGTTGTGGACTATTCGGGTACCTTTCGCTATTTTGAGGATTGAATTTTCTTCGGATAGGATCTTTACAATTTCGTAGGGGCCTTTCCACAGGGAGGTTAGTTTGTTAGGTCTTGAGTGATTCTTTAATAGAACCTTGTCGCCAACATTAAATTTCTTACGGCCTACTTTTTGGTCGTAGTATACCTTAGATTTTTGTTTTTTCTCTATCAGTATTCCCTTTGCTGTACGATAACCATGTTGTAATCGCATTTTTAATTCATTTGCGTAATGGTCGTAGTTATAAGAGCTTTCGGGGTTTTGTCTGAGAGAACTGGGTATTTCGGCTGGGAAACCATATAGTAATTCATGCGGCGTGTAGCCTGTATTACTGTGGGGTGTAGTATTATACACAAACATTGCGTACGGTATCCAGGTGTCCCAGGTGAGAGGATCCTGGTTTACATAGTGGCGGAGGTATTCCACCAGAGTTCTATGGCTCCGTTCTAGTGCTCCATTCGTTTGTGGATGGTAGGGTGCTGTGTTTAGTTTTCTCATTTTAAGTAAGGAACAAATGTCCTTAAAAAGTGCGCTGAGAAAATTAGCACCTCGGTCAGTTAATAGAGAAGATGGTATGCCGTGCTGGCAGACGATATTTTCAACGAAAATTCTGGCCACGTCCTTGGTTTCGGCGCTGGCCAGTGCGTAAGCTCCTGAAAATTTAGTCAAATCGTCTTGAAACGTTAGTAGGTATTTATTTCCATTATAGCTGACTGGTAATGGTCCTACTATATCTAAAGCAATTCTTTCGAAAGGTTTTGAGCTTGTTGTGGTTATCTTCATAGGAATTCTAGGATTCCTTCCACTTTTGTTTATCTGGCAGGAAGCACATTTTCTAATATACGCTGCAACGTCAGCGGTCATTGTGCGCCAGTAATATTTTTGTTTCAATCTATTGATTGTTCGGGTGGCTCCTTGGTGTCCTCCGAAAGGTGAGTTGTGGTATTCCGCGAGTAACTTTTGTATTTCGTTAGGATCTGTTAGAAGCTTCTTTTTATTGGAGAAAACGTACATTGTCACGTTGAGGTGAGCAAGAGTTTCTTTTAGCAAGTTATTGAGTGCTACTTTTGATTCGTTTTCTATGAAGGGGACTAAAATTCCAATGGAATTTAAATTCCGGTCTTCGCAAATCTTCTTCAGATCAATAAGGGAACTCTTAGCGGTTTCCTGGTCGCTTAGGTTTCTGAAAGGCAATGGCAATGTGATGGCGCATAACCCATCTTGCTCATGAAACGTAATTTTACCTACGTCTGGCTTGGTGAAGTTTGGGATTCTTCCTGCCAGGTTTTCTTCCTCAGCAGAGTCTATCAATGGGAGGATTATAATACGTAGTCCAAGTTTCTTCTTGGTATAGATGGACCCTGTTTGTTCCTGCCATACAAGATTGGTAGGATCTTTGTATGATTGTGCAGCCACATCTTCTTCGAGTTTGGCTTTACTTCGTGTGGTGACGAGGATATTATTTTTGATGGGATCGACTGGGGTAGTCATTTTTGTACGGCTGAGAGCATCAGCATTTGCATTTTGCTTTCCTTTTCTATGGACGATTGTGTACTCATACTCTTCGAGTAGAATTCTCCATCGCATAAGTCTGGATGTAGGATCCTTTCGTCCTATAAGCCACTGTAGAGAGCTATGGTCAGTTACTATTGTGAACTTTCGTCCGTAGACATATGGTCGGAACTGTGCTAATGCAAAAACGATTGCTAGTAATTCCTTTTCAGACGTTGTATACCGTGTTTCGGCGTCGTTTAAAGTTCGGCTAGCGAAAGCAATAGGTTTATCTTGTCCTATTGTACCTTGAGATAGCACTGCTCCTAACGCAACATTGCTAGCATCCGTAGTTATTATAAACTCCCGGTTAAAGTCTGGATAAGCCAGTATTGGTGGGGTAATAACCTTTCTTTTTAGAGTTGTGAATGCCTCATCACAAAAGGCATCCCAATAAAATGGAACATTCTTCCTGAGCAATCTGCTTAAAGGTTTTGCCAGTTCGGCGAAATTTGGGATAAATTTTCTGTAGTAGCCTACAAAACCGAGAAAAGATTTTACGTCATTTTGTTTCTTGGGCGTTGGAAACGTTTTCACCGCTTTAGTTTTTTCTGGATCTGGTTTTATACCTTCCTTTGAAATAACATGCCCCAAGTAGGTGAGCTCTTTCCTTATGAAGTGACACTTTTCTGGTTGTATTTTCAGATTGTGGCTTTGTAATCGCTCGAAAACTCTGGTAAGTCGGGAATTGTGATCGTTCAGATCGTATCCGTAAATTACAATATCATCTACATAGACGAAACATTCTATTCCTTGGAGACCCATGAGTACATTATTCATAAGCCTTTGGAATGTGGCGGGTGCGTTTTTAAGTCCGAATGGCATTCGATTATATTCGTAATGTCCGAAGGGTGTACTAAACGCTGTTTTTGCCTTGTCTCTATTGTCCATGCATATTTGGTGGAAACCATTTGCTAAATCTAAAGTGCTAAAATATTTAGCTTTTCCTAGCTGGTCCAAAATATCTGTAATATTGGGCAATGGATATGCATCTCCGACTGTTATTTTATTTAAAGCTCTAAAGTCGACAACTACTCTCCACCGTTTTGTCCCATCAGGTCCTGCCTTCTTGGGTACTAGTAAGAGAGGGGAATTCCAAGGACTGAAACTTGGTTGTACCACGCCATCCTGAAGCATTTCATTCACTTGTTTGTGGATTTCTTGCTTCGAGCTATCTGGGAGGCGATATGGTCTTATGTAAAGTGGGGGCTTTCCTTCTTCAGTGATGATCTGATGCTCTATGGCGTCAGTGTGTGTGAGATGGTCGCCCTCTAAGTAAAAGAGATCGTTAAATCTGCGGCAGATGTCTAGGATAGATATCTTTTCCTCCTGGTTACAATGACGCAACTCTAGGAGTGATTCTAGCCGTTCAAGCCTATTTTTTAGAAAGTTCTTAGTTTTATCCGCCTGTAACACATTGTAGTCATCCAGATCTTCCCATTCGACTTCTATGTCGTTGGTGCTTACTTCTTGATCGGTGTCTAATGTGTTCATTAATAATACCTTTATTTTGTTGTCCTGCGATGTCGTTAAAGTATTACCCAGATATATCCCTGGCATGATCTCGGATTTTTTAATAATCAGTTCTTGACTGGATTTTTCTTTAAAGGGAATCTCCATTATTTGTTGAGATCGTGAATGCAATTTTATGTAGTCGACCGTGGTGTTTCGTTTTAAATTTACTGACGGTATTAGAGTTTCAGGTTCATGTTTTCCTGAACTCAGTTTTTCGGCAGTTTCCTTACCTTTTCTGTTACCACAAACTTTACTTAAATGGGGAGAGGAAGATTCAAGGGTGGTTGGTTTCGTTGTGTTTGTCACAGCATCAGATCCGGCCCGTAGACAAACGGATTCGGATGTTGACTCACGAACGGTGTTATCCAATTTTTCAAGAATGCCTGTATTATCCGTGGAAGATACCTCGTAAGGCGTGGCCTTCTGAATATTTTCCTTGACCTCATTTTTGTTCCCTAAAGGCTGCTCGAGTTCTACCATAGTTCTCTTCTTTACAGCGAATTTAAGGAATCCCTTTTGAAAGTTAATGTGGCACTGGTGCTTCGTAAGGAAATCGCTTCCTAGTATGCCATCATGTTGAAATTCTACATTGCTTCCCACTACAAAAAGGTTATGTTTAAAGGGTATGGAGTGCCTATCAGTTCTGAATTCGAACTCCCCCAATACCTTTCCGCATGTGCTGACCGTTTTCCCAGCAATGGTGGATATAGTCACTGGGTCTGAATTGTCTACAGATTGTTCAATATAAGGATTATCTAATTTGATCAGGCTGATGTCGGCGCCTGTATCGATAAGGAAAGTCGAGTATTGTTTATCCGATGGATTAAATTTTACACATATTACTGGCTCCTTAAATTCAGGGCAGAAAAATACGCGCATTTCAAAATTTACATCGGGGTGGGGTGTATATCGGCGATTGTCTGCACTCGAGAAGGATTGCCGTTGCTCGCTGCCCGAGTGAGTTCGTTTCCCTGTTGTGAATTGGATACCCTGTTAATATTTTGATTTTGTCGGGTATTTCGATTTTCAATGCGGGGCGAGTTTGTTATTGTCCTATTTTGAGATTGATTGGGCTGAGTTCTGAAAGGATTTCGACTCGTTGAAGGTTGGTCCTGGTTTCGCATATGAGCTAACCTGGTTCTGCACTCTGCCTGAGCGTGATTATACTTCCGACAGTATGTGCATTGGAGACGTTCAACCTCTGTCTTAATGCGTTGGGGGACGAAATTTGGAAAATTAGTGTTGCGATAACAAGTCGCAGAAGTATGTCCCCTTTTGTTGCATGTTTGGCAAACAATTAGTTGGTTTCTCCTAAAATTGTTAGTGGAAGTTTGCATTGAGTTATCGCTGTTCAATCTTTGAGATTGTTCCAAAGCGTAGCTAATGGCCGCTTTGAGATTTGAAGCCCTATGTGCTTTTACTAAGATTTTGAGGCTGGAATTTCGTATCCCATCCTCAAACGTATTTAAAGCGAGTCTTTGATTTTCAGCCAGAAGATAAGTTCTGACTGCAGGATCAGATGAACTAGCGTATGTGGCGCTGTCCAATTCATGCAGGTGGTGTATGAGTCTATATGAAAATTCCTTCACACCCTCCTTGCTATCCTGTTTTGTTGCCACCAAATTACTTTGAGCAGCAGACCTAGAGATTAGAGCTTTAAATTCTCCCTCCAATTCAGATACCAAATCTTCCCATGTAGAAATAATTTTATGTTTGATGCAGTCTCGCGCCGGTCCCTGTAATCTGGTCTTTACTACCCTTAGAATAAAGGATTTCTGGTTGTCATCTTGTGCTTGTGAGAACAAAATGTCTCCACAAGAGACGAAACCCTCTAATTCATCGGGATTACCGTTAAATACCGGCACGAGTCCCAGTATGTCACTTAATCCTATTGATAGGTTCATTCTAGAACTCTGTTCGCGTGTTTCCATACGTACGGTTTCCGATATTTCGTCCTCGCGATTTTGTATGAGCTCGGGCTCAGGTCTCTGCGAACGCGTACCCGGTTTATTTTTGTCGCTCACGACGTATTTGTGAAACAGACCTTCCCAAATGATGGTGAAAAGGGGTAGAGAACAAAGAGATGTAATTTTCATTTTATCGTGATACGATAACCAAGAGAAAAGACGAAAACAACAAGAATAATATATCCTCCAACTTAGTTAGTTAGATCCTATTGGGTAAAGTGTATTTTACTCCTAATTGTGAGAGAAACAATTTTCCTTTCGTTCGAGGGGAGTAAGGCCTAAAGTGTCACGGGCAAAAAGAGAAAAGGACCCTGAAATAGGTTTTTCCGCAGGAACGTAAAAAGAAAATCAACACACAAAAAGTCCAAAACAACGTCAAAGTTAAATGCAAAGGACTTTAACTTTCCGTTTTCCTTCAGCTATCACTCAGAAACAATAGAAAATCTTCCCCAAAGAAGTTGAAATAGTTCCGAAAAGCAAATGTGTATATGTATATATATATATATATATATGTGTAAAATTTTTAGAAAATTGTTAAAGATATGCGTTTAAAAATATATGTTTATTAAGGAAAATGTATTCGTATCAATTTTATGAAAATTTTTATGTTTGTTTAATTTAAATTTTGCCTCTGTAAATTGAAATATGTGTAAAATTTTTGATAAATTTTAGTGTACGTTTATTTAAATTTCGTCTATAAAGGTGAACATATTTTCTATAGTTCCCTTGATTGCTTCACTATAATTTTATCCCTTCTGGGCACTTATATGGATATTCCCATTAGGAGAGGAAAAAATATATAAACTAATTGCATTTAAAAGAAAAAATCAAATTTTAGAGGGTTTTTCTTGATCCTCATGTGAAAAGAACAATTTTGAAAAAAGTATCTGAACATTATTCTTGGCGTCCCCTTTTAGTTAACAATTCAAACATTTTAAAAATTTACTTATTTGGGAGCCAATTACCAAGACAAAATGACAAAAATGACAAAACTGAATTTAATTTTAGTTCACTTTTTGTTTCAACTAAGTTACCTTTATATCACTTTTCACTTAACAAATAAATAAAAATTTAATACCTGTGTTTTCTGGATCTACTGCGGATTTGTAGGGTGTCCTGTCGTCACTGGATCTAGCTGCTTGGTCCTGGTGTTGTGCTCCTAGTTGTTTGTAGTCACTGTTGTACAAGGAAAAGACTTTTCCTCTTTTCCACTGGATTGTCGACGGGACTCGTGGCCGTCATACACTTAACACTTTGATTTTCTCTACAGCCGGTATCTAAGCCCCAGGCAACGCTTGTAAGTTTTACTTTGTTTAAAAAAAAGATTTTAAATGTCACTATGCATTCCGGTGTTCTAAGCCCCGGAAATACGCTTTAAAAAATCTCACTTTGCCGGTGTTCAACAGTCTTCGATATCCTCCTGAATCGCCTCGTTGCTTCAGCAGTTTTGCTCTTCTGCGGTAGGGGATTGTTGGATAATCCACGAGTCTTCTTCTTCTGTGGTAGATTGTTCAATTCCACTGCTGCCACCAAAATTTTTTGTTGTGTTTAGTAGGGGTTAGTTTCAGGATGCGAGTCTCCTGATCCTTAAAAGGACAAGGCGATCTCTTAAAACAGACCGCTCCTGAAATCTTGTCCTACAAGGGGTCGTTAACCGTGCTTCCTCTGATCCAGAGGGAAGAGTAACGTCCTTTTGGTTTGGCCTCAGTCTTCGCAAGTCCGCTGGTTTCCGTGGTGGCCAGGTGATACTCCAGATCTTCAGAAGTATTCTCTTTGAGGGAGTACCTATACTTTACTCACCAGAAAAATGAAAAGAATGCTCGTTTTTCCTTTTTGTATTTTATTTATTTTTAATTTGAACTTCGCCCTTCTCCAGGATATTTTCCTTCAGGGACAACGGATGATATTTAACTGCGGCCCGGAGATCACTATACTATTCCTTTATAAAGGAAAAGGAATCGAAAATTGTATCCCAAAGATACACATTTTCGTGCAACAATCTCGATTTTCAATGCATTTCGTGCGATGCTCAATGTTTGTTTTAGATAAGATTCAGTTTTCTGAATCTTCATCAATCTATTTGCATGTGAGGATTTGAAATGGTATTTGGGTATTGTTTGCTTGTGGCAAATTCGAACATCTGGTGTGATTTGCCATGGATTTGGTTTGTTTAATTTTCTAGGGAAATTACCAGATTGAAATGTATTTCTGGATTTTGAATTGAGATTATGCCGTGGGGCAAATGCAAAGCTATAAACGAATATTTGATTCGTTTATTGCGAATTTTGATTTTAGTTTTGGTTTTTTGATTAAATTATGCCGTGGGGCAAATGCAAAGCGATAAACGAATATTTTGATTCGTTTATTGCGAATTTTGGATTTGGTTTTGGTTTTTCAGGATTTTGATAGGATTTAATGTTTTGATGTAGGATTTCTGGGATTAGGATGTATGGATGGGGAAAAAGGTGGTAGGGCTTTTTAGAGCACTACATCCTCCCCTCCTTGAAAAAAAGAAAATTGATCTTTATGAGATTAATTTTCTGGAAAATGGTGTGGTTGAGGATAAAGGATGATAGTATCGTGATTCCGTTGCATAGGCCTGATATTTTCTAACATAGTAGCTTTATGTATACAATATTTATTATAAATGTGTAATTTTTGTAGTTTGTTTCTTTCTTATTATGAATGTATTCGTGTATCGAAGTTTCCACGATGGTTATTTATATAATTAGAATATTTTCTTTTGAAATTTTGTACAAATATAATTTGGTTTTTTAGGTTTGAATTTTCTTAGTATAAATGTGCTTAATAGTAGTTGTTGGTTATCCAAAAATAAAGTTTTTATTTGATTTTATTTTATTTTGAGTTAAGGGTATATTCGTTTAGTTCGGTTTTGGTTGTATGTACAATAGACATTTGGTTTAAAATTTCGTATAAGTTGTTTTTTTTTCATGTTGGTTAAATATTGTATTAGAAGGAAACATTTGATTCTAAAAATTTTCGTTTTGTTTTAAAGTAAATATTTTCTTATTTTCTGAGTATACGTTTTAATTGTATACTGTTTTATAATTATATAAGTATTTGAATTCATTATTTTAACATTATTTCGTATTGTAACTTTTGGTTTTTTTTTTCTTGTTTTGGTGTATTACAAGAAATTTTTATTATTTACATATTTTTCTCTTTTTTTTTTGAGGACTTTTCATTGTCCTTATTTGTCGTGCGTTTATTTATATATATAATTTTTTTTCATGTGTTTGAACGTACAATTAAATTCTACAACTTTTCCTTGTTTTTTTTTTATAAAAAAATTTTCTTACTTTCTTAGTATTTATTAGTTGAAAACTGTTTTGTATTTATATAAATATTAGAAGTTCTTATTTTAACACTGTTTTGTAAGTTTTGTTTTTGTATTTTCGTTTTTTTTCATATATATACATATAATGTGTTTTTCTTATAACCTAAGATTATTTATTATTATTACAAAATTTTTCCATTTAAGTCAGTGGTAGTTGATTAACATATTAACTTATTTTATTAAGTGAGTTAGTATTTGTCTTCATATATACATTTTTGTTTTGTTTGTTTTCTGGGTATTAAAAATGTTGTATACTATTTACAAAATTATTTTATTCGTATACAATTATTTGAAGTGAACATTTTTGAAGCAAATTTTAAATACATTACCGTGGTATTTTGGTACAGTGTTACTTTTTCTTTTTTTTTTTTTTTGGTTTACTGTAAGTATATGCATTTATTTATTTCTTTTTTTGTAAGGTTATCTATACATATATACATTTGCCTTCCCTTAACTTTTATTTTTTTCTTTTGGGAGTTTCTCATTCGTGATTGCCTAATCCACAAATGGTTTTATATTGTTGTTGTGGACTATTCGGGTACCTTTCGCTATTTTGAGGATTGAATTTTCTTCGGATAGGATCTTTACAATTTCGTAGGGGCCTTTCCACAGGGAGGTTAGTTTGTTAGGTCTTGAGTGATTCTTTAATAGAACCTTGTCGCCAACATTAAATTTCTTACGGCCTACTTTTTGGTCGTAGTATACCTTAGATTTTTGTTTTTTCTCTATCAGTATTCCCTTTGCTGTACGATAACCATGTTGTAATCGCATTTTTAATTCATTTGCGTAATGGTCGTAGTTATAAGAGCTTTCGGGGTTTTGTCTGAGAGAACTGGGTATTTCGGCTGGGAAACCATATAGTAATTCATGCGGCGTGTAGCCTGTATTACTGTGGGGTGTAGTATTATACACAAACATTGCGTACGGTATCCAGGTGTCCCAGGTGAGAGGATCCTGGTTTACATAGTGGCGGAGGTATTCCACCAGAGTTCTATGGCTCCGTTCTAGTGCTCCATTCGTTTGTGGATGGTAGGGTGCTGTGTTTAGTTTTCTCATTTTAAGTAAGGAACAAATGTCCTTAAAAAGTGCGCTGAGAAAATTAGCACCTCGGTCAGTTAATAGAGAAGATGGTATGCCGTGCTGGCAGACGATATTTTCAACGAAAATTCTGGCCACGTCCTTGGTTTCGGCGCTGGCCAGTGCGTAAGCTCCTGAAAATTTAGTCAAATCGTCTTGAAACGTTAGTAGGTATTTATTTCCATTATAGCTGACTGGTAATGGTCCTACTATATCTAAAGCAATTCTTTCGAAAGGTTTTGAGCTTGTTGTGGTTATCTTCATAGGAATTCTAGGATTCCTTCCACTTTTGTTTATCTGGCAGGAAGCACATTTTCTAATATACGCTGCAACGTCAGCGGTCATTGTGCGCCAGTAATATTTTTGTTTCAATCTATTGATTGTTCGGGTGGCTCCTTGGTGTCCTCCGAAAGGTGAGTTGTGGTATTCCGCGAGTAACTTTTGTATTTCGTTAGGATCTGTTAGAAGCTTCTTTTTATTGGAGAAAACGTACATTGTCACGTTGAGGTGAGCAAGAGTTTCTTTTAGCAAGTTATTGAGTGCTACTTTTGATTCGTTTTCTATGAAGGGGACTAAAATTCCAATGGAATTTAAATTCCGGTCTTCGCAAATCTTCTTCAGATCAATAAGGGAACTCTTAGCGGTTTCCTGGTCGCTTAGGTTTCTGAAAGGCAATGGCAATGTGATGGCGCATAACCCATCTTGCTCATGAAACGTAATTTTACCTACGTCTGGCTTGGTGAAGTTTGGGATTCTTCCTGCCAGGTTTTCTTCCTCAGCAGAGTCTATCAATGGGAGGATTATAATACGTAGTCCAAGTTTCTTCTTGGTATAGATGGACCCTGTTTGTTCCTGCCATACAAGATTGGTAGGATCTTTGTATGATTGTGCAGCCACATCTTCTTCGAGTTTGGCTTTACTTCGTGTGGTGACGAGGATATTATTTTTGATGGGATCGACTGGGGTAGTCATTTTTGTACGGCTGAGAGCATCAGCATTTGCATTTTGCTTTCCTTTTCTATGGACGATTGTGTACTCATACTCTTCGAGTAGAATTCTCCATCGCATAAGTCTGGATGTAGGATCCTTTCGTCCTATAAGCCACTGTAGAGAGCTATGGTCAGTTACTATTGTGAACTTTCGTCCGTAGACATATGGTCGGAACTGTGCTAATGCAAAAACGATTGCTAGTAATTCCTTTTCAGACGTTGTATACCGTGTTTCGGCGTCGTTTAAAGTTCGGCTAGCGAAAGCAATAGGTTTATCTTGTCCTATTGTACCTTGAGATAGCACTGCTCCTAACGCAACATTGCTAGCATCCGTAGTTATTATAAACTCCCGGTTAAAGTCTGGATAAGCCAGTATTGGTGGGGTAATAACCTTTCTTTTTAGAGTTGTGAATGCCTCATCACAAAAGGCATCCCAATAAAATGGAACATTCTTCCTGAGCAATCTGCTTAAAGGTTTTGCCAGTTCGGCGAAATTTGGGATAAATTTTCTGTAGTAGCCTACAAAACCGAGAAAAGATTTTACGTCATTTTGTTTCTTGGGCGTTGGAAACGTTTTCACCGCTTTAGTTTTTTCTGGATCTGGTTTTATACCTTCCTTTGAAATAACATGCCCCAAGTAGGTGAGCTCTTTCCTTATGAAGTGACACTTTTCTGGTTGTATTTTCAGATTGTGGCTTTGTAATCGCTCGAAAACTCTGGTAAGTCGGGAATTGTGATCGTTCAGATCGTATCCGTAAATTACAATATCATCTACATAGACGAAACATTCTATTCCTTGGAGACCCATGAGTACATTATTCATAAGCCTTTGGAATGTGGCGGGTGCGTTTTTAAGTCCGAATGGCATTCGATTATATTCGTAATGTCCGAAGGGTGTACTAAACGCTGTTTTTGCCTTGTCTCTATTGTCCATGCATATTTGGTGGAAACCATTTGCTAAATCTAAAGTGCTAAAATATTTAGCTTTTCCTAGCTGGTCCAAAATATCTGTAATATTGGGCAATGGATATGCATCTCCGACTGTTATTTTATTTAAAGCTCTAAAGTCGACAACTACTCTCCACCGTTTTGTCCCATCAGGTCCTGCCTTCTTGGGTACTAGTAAGAGAGGGGAATTCCAAGGACTGAAACTTGGTTGTACCACGCCATCCTGAAGCATTTCATTCACTTGTTTGTGGATTTCTTGCTTCGAGCTATCTGGGAGGCGATATGGTCTTATGTAAAGTGGGGGCTTTCCTTCTTCAGTGATGATCTGATGCTCTATGGCGTCAGTGTGTGTGAGATGGTCGCCCTCTAAGTAAAAGAGATCGTTAAATCTGCGGCAGATGTCTAGGATAGATATCTTTTCCTCCTGGTTACAATGACGCAACTCTAGGAGTGATTCTAGCCGTTCAAGCCTATTTTTTAGAAAGTTCTTAGTTTTATCCGCCTGTAACACATTGTAGTCATCCAGATCTTCCCATTCGACTTCTATGTCGTTGGTGCTTACTTCTTGATCGGTGTCTAATGTGTTCATTAATAATACCTTTATTTTGTTGTCCTGCGATGTCGTTAAAGTATTACCCAGATATATCCCTGGCATGATCTCGGATTTTTTAATAATCAGTTCTTGACTGGATTTTTCTTTAAAGGGAATCTCCATTATTTGTTGAGATCGTGAATGCAATTTTATGTAGTCGACCGTGGTGTTTCGTTTTAAATTTACTGACGGTATTAGAGTTTCAGGTTCATGTTTTCCTGAACTCAGTTTTTCGGCAGTTTCCTTACCTTTTCTGTTACCACAAACTTTACTTAAATGGGGAGAGGAAGATTCAAGGGTGGTTGGTTTCGTTGTGTTTGTCACAGCATCAGATCCGGCCCGTAGACAAACGGATTCGGATGTTGACTCACGAACGGTGTTATCCAATTTTTCAAGAATGCCTGTATTATCCGTGGAAGATACCTCGTAAGGCGTGGCCTTCTGAATATTTTCCTTGACCTCATTTTTGTTCCCTAAAGGCTGCTCGAGTTCTACCATAGTTCTCTTCTTTACAGCGAATTTAAGGAATCCCTTTTGAAAGTTAATGTGGCACTGGTGCTTCGTAAGGAAATCGCTTCCTAGTATGCCATCATGTTGAAATTCTACATTGCTTCCCACTACAAAAAGGTTATGTTTAAAGGGTATGGAGTGCCTATCAGTTCTGAATTCGAACTCCCCCAATACCTTTCCGCATGTGCTGACCGTTTTCCCAGCAATGGTGGATATAGTCACTGGGTCTGAATTGTCTACAGATTGTTCAATATAAGGATTATCTAATTTGATCAGGCTGATGTCGGCGCCTGTATCGATAAGGAAAGTCGAGTATTGTTTATCCGATGGATTAAATTTTACACATATTACTGGCTCCTTAAATTCAGGGCAGAAAAATACGCGCATTTCAAAATTTACATCGGGGTGGGGTGTATATCGGCGATTGTCTGCACTCGAGAAGGATTGCCGTTGCTCGCTGCCCGAGTGAGTTCGTTTCCCTGTTGTGAATTGGATACCCTGTTAATATTTTGATTTTGTCGGGTATTTCGATTTTCAATGCGGGGCGAGTTTGTTATTGTCCTATTTTGAGATTGATTGGGCTGAGTTCTGAAAGGATTTCGACTCGTTGAAGGTTGGTCCTGGTTTCGCATATGAGCTAACCTGGTTCTGCACTCTGCCTGAGCGTGATTATACTTCCGACAGTATGTGCATTGGAGACGTTCAACCTCTGTCTTAATGCGTTGGGGGACGAAATTTGGAAAATTAGTGTTGCGATAACAAGTCGCAGAAGTATGTCCCCTTTTGTTGCATGTTTGGCAAACAATTAGTTGGTTTCTCCTAAAATTGTTAGTGGAAGTTTGCATTGAGTTATCGCTGTTCAATCTTTGAGATTGTTCCAAAGCGTAGCTAATGGCCGCTTTGAGATTTGAAGCCCTATGTGCTTTTACTAAGATTTTGAGGCTGGAATTTCGTATCCCATCCTCAAACGTATTTAAAGCGAGTCTTTGATTTTCAGCCAGAAGATAAGTTCTGACTGCAGGATCAGATGAACTAGCGTATGTGGCGCTGTCCAATTCATGCAGGTGGTGTATGAGTCTATATGAAAATTCCTTCACACCCTCCTTGCTATCCTGTTTTGTTGCCACCAAATTACTTTGAGCAGCAGACCTAGAGATTAGAGCTTTAAATTCTCCCTCCAATTCAGATACCAAATCTTCCCATGTAGAAATAATTTTATGTTTGATGCAGTCTCGCGCCGGTCCCTGTAATCTGGTCTTTACTACCCTTAGAATAAAGGATTTCTGGTTGTCATCTTGTGCTTGTGAGAACAAAATGTCTCCACAAGAGACGAAACCCTCTAATTCATCGGGATTACCGTTAAATACCGGCACGAGTCCCAGTATGTCACTTAATCCTATTGATAGGTTCATTCTAGAACTCTGTTCGCGTGTTTCCATACGTACGGTTTCCGATATTTCGTCCTCGCGATTTTGTATGAGCTCGGGCTCAGGTCTCTGCGAACGCGTACCCGGTTTATTTTTGTCGCTCACGACGTATTTGTGAAACAGACCTTCCCAAATGATGGTGAAAAGGGGTAGAGAACAAAGAGATGTAATTTTCATTTTATCGTGATACGATAACCAAGAGAAAAGACGAAAACAACAAGAATAATATATCCTCCAACTTAGTTAGTTAGATCCTATTGGGTAAAGTGTATTTTACTCCTAATTGTGAGAGAAACAATTTTCCTTTCGTTCGAGGGGAGTAAGGCCTAAAGTGTCACGGGCAAAAAGAGAAAAGGACCCTGAAATAGGTTTTTCCGCAGGAACGTAAAAAGAAAATCAACACACAAAAAGTCCAAAACAACGTCAAAGTTAAATGCAAAGGACTTTAACTTTCCGTTTTCCTTCAGCTATCACTCAGAAACAATAGAAAATCTTCCCCAAAGAAGTTGAAATAGTTCCGAAAAGCAAATGTGTATATGTATATATATATATATATATATGTGTAAAATTTTTAGAAAATTGTTAAAGATATGCGTTTAAAAATATATGTTTATTAAGGAAAATGTATTCGTATCAATTTTATGAAAATTTTTATGTTTGTTTAATTTAAATTTTGCCTCTGTAAATTGAAATATGTGTAAAATTTTTGATAAATTTTAGTGTACGTTTATTTAAATTTCGTCTATAAAGGTGAACATATTTTCTATAGTTCCCTTGATTGCTTCACTATAATTTTATCCCTTCTGGGCACTTATATGGATATTCCCATTAGGAGAGGAAAAAATATATAAACTAATTGCATTTAAAAGAAAAAATCAAATTTTAGAGGGTTTTTCTTGATCCTCATGTGAAAAGAACAATTTTGAAAAAAGTATCTGAACATTATTCTTGGCGTCCCCTTTTAGTTAACAATTCAAACATTTTAA
Organism: Microdon myrmicae; assembly: GCA_963931805.1. NCBI lineage: Eukaryota > Metazoa > Arthropoda > Insecta > Diptera > Syrphidae > Microdon > Microdon myrmicae. The sequence goes on from OZ007496.1 coordinate 263,225,677, forward strand.
AAATTTACTTATTTGGGAGCCAATTACCAAGACAAAATGACAAAAATGACAAAACTGAATTTAATTTTAGTTCACTTTTTGTTTCAACTAAGTTACCTTTATATCACTTTTCACTTAACAAATAAATAAAAATTTAATACCTGTGTTTTCTGGATCTACTGCGGATTTGTAGGGTGTCCTGTCGTCACTGGATCTAGCTGCTTGGTCCTGGTGTTGTGCTCCTAGTTGTTTGTAGTCACTGTTGTACAAGGAAAAGACTTTTCCTCTTTTCCACTGGATTGTCGACGGGACTCGTGGCCGTCATACACTTAACACTTTGATTTTCTCTACAGCCGGTATCTAAGCCCCAGGCAACGCTTGTAAGTTTTACTTTGTTTAAAAAAAAGATTTTAAATGTCACTATGCATTCCGGTGTTCTAAGCCCCGGAAATACGCTTTAAAAAATCTCACTTTGCCGGTGTTCAACAGTCTTCGATATCCTCCTGAATCGCCTCGTTGCTTCAGCAGTTTTGCTCTTCTGCGGTAGGGGATTGTTGGATAATCCACGAGTCTTCTTCTTCTGTGGTAGATTGTTCAATTCCACTGCTGCCACCAAAATTTTTTGTTGTGTTTAGTAGGGGTTAGTTTCAGGATGCGAGTCTCCTGATCCTTAAAAGGACAAGGCGATCTCTTAAAACAGACCGCTCCTGAAATCTTGTCCTACAAGGGGTCGTTAACCGTGCTTCCTCTGATCCAGAGGGAAGAGTAACGTCCTTTTGGTTTGGCCTCAGTCTTCGCAAGTCCGCTGGTTTCCGTGGTGGCCAGGTGATACTCCAGATCTTCAGAAGTATTCTCTTTGAGGGAGTACCTATACTTTACTCACCAGAAAAATGAAAAGAATGCTCGTTTTTCCTTTTTGTATTTTATTTATTTTTAATTTGAACTTCGCCCTTCTCCAGGATATTTTCCTTCAGGGACAACGGATGATATTTAACTGCGGCCCGGAGATCACTATACTATTCCTTTATAAAGGAAAAGGAATCGAAAATTGTATCCCAAAGATACACATTTTCGTGCAACAATCTCGATTTTCAATGCATTTCGTGCGATGCTCAATGTTTGTTTTAGATAAGATTCAGTTTTCTGAATCTTCATCAATCTATTTGCATGTGAGGATTTGAAATGGTATTTGGGTATTGTTTGCTTGTGGCAAATTCGAACATCTGGTGTGATTTGCCATGGATTTGGTTTGTTTAATTTTCTAGGGAAATTACCAGATTGAAATGTATTTCTGGATTTTGAATTGAGATTATGCCGTGGGGCAAATGCAAAGCTATAAACGAATATTTGATTCGTTTATTGCGAATTTTGATTTTAGTTTTGGTTTTTTGATTAAATTATGCCGTGGGGCAAATGCAAAGCGATAAACGAATATTTTGATTCGTTTATTGCGAATTTTGGATTTGGTTTTGGTTTTTCAGGATTTTGATAGGATTTAATGTTTTGATGTAGGATTTCTGGGATTAGGATGTATGGATGGGGAAAAAGGTGGTAGGGCTTTTTAGAGCACTACATTAGCACAAAGTAGTTTATGCAAATTAGCTACTTGGCGATTTGTTTTCCTTTCACGAGTAGAGAGGGGAAACTTACGAAAGGGGATTAGTGGATGTTAGGGGGGACTTGGACACGAAGTAGGTCCGTAACAGGTGGGCAAACTCTCACCCCGCGTTCTTTGACTTCAATCTCACCTCTCCTGCTCTCAAACGTCGTCTCCTCTCTTACCCCCCCTGACCCCACCCTGCTCACCGCCTGCACTCTCTTGCACTCATACTCACACCCTAGCATCCGGCTTATCCTCGCCCGGGGGTCATACCACTTAGACTATTATTCTATCCATCTTTATTTAGTTCCCCATTCCTGTTTTTAAATTACTTTAAACTTAGTCCCCCACCCCCAACCCACATGCCATCGCTTTTAAGGTAGTTCGTAAGTATATTTATAAATTTATATGTTTATACGACTTGTACTAAGCGAAATAAACTGGGGGTTCTTCCTCTATTCATTCATTCATTCGTCTTATTGAAGCCACATTTCGGTTAGATCGAAATCTTAGATTTCTAGCGCTGAGAATCGACAGTAATTTACCATTACTGTTAATATTTACCGGGCCGTAGGAATCGGGAAGTTCATGACCCCATTGGCTCGGCTGCGCCAGTGTTCCCTGTTCAGTGCACGCTCCTTCCCCGCTAGGCCATCTGATCCGATCTCCTCAAGGTCGTGCCTTATATTGTCCTCCCATTACCGTCGCGATATTCCCATGGGGCTCTTTCCCGCCAAGAATTCTACGTAATGTCCTATCGTTGCCCATTCTCGCTTCATGCCCAACTTATCTTAATCTTCGCGACTTCATTATTTTCATTATTGTAGGTTTAGGGTGTAGCTCTTTCGATTGGCGGTGGTGGAGTTCCCTCCATGTCTTGCCTTTGCATCATATTTACCGCCAAATATACTCCTTAAAAATGTGTTCTCAAATACGCTGAATCGGTTTTCTTTCCGTTTTGTGAGCACCAATGTTTCGCATCCGTACAGAACAAGCGCCATGATTATGGGTCTATAAACACAGCGCTTTATATTACGTGATAGTTGTTTCATTTTGCAGTTTGTTGACTGCGTACCAACTAGTACTGACGGAATACAGTCTTTTGTTAATTTCCTTTAATATTTCGTTATTGGCCATCAGTATTGCTCCCAGATATTTAAACTCTTTAACGTTTTCAAATATCTTTCCCCTCACGCTTATATGCGAACTGACGAGATAGCCACTCATTATTCACTTTCAAATAAATACTGTCAATGTATGAGGTTTTTTAAATAAAAAACACATATTGTAAATGGGAAAGTAAAAAACATTTTATTATGTATAAATAAACTTATTTTATATGGTATAAATAAACGTATGAACTAACGTAAATACTAGGGATTAACAATGAGCAATCCGTGACTCTGGCGTCACAACTAGAGGGAATATTATCACCAAGTCCAGCCAGATACCTGCGTACGCACGTGACATCGACATTATCGGTATATCGGTATATCGGTATATCGGTATATCGGTATATCGGATTCGGATTCATTCACCCAAATCGATCAGGCGGCACAAAAACTGGGACTGCACATTAATGAGGGGAAAACTAAATACATGGTGGCAGCTTCTGCGAAGAGAAGACCTAACGTTGGTCAAACTATCAGGGTAGTGGAGCACGAATTTGAAGTAGTGCAATCCTTTAACTACCTTGGTTCAATAGTATCAGCCTATAACAATATGAAAGAAGAAATACGCGAACGGCTGATTAAATCCAACAAAACCTACTATGGTCTATCATCAGCATCATCGGCACTACAACCGGGAACCGGTCTTGGCCTTATTTAGCAAGTCCTGAGGCTTGTTAAATTTTCCATAATGATTTGTTTTTTCCGGGCAAGGTCATTAGTCTTGCGGCAGAGGCTCCCCGACGGGGAATCGAACCACGGTCTCCCGCGTGGCAGGCGGGTATACTAACCACTATACTATCGAGGAGCCACACTATGGTCTATCAATGCTCTTTAAATCCCGAAATTTATCTAGAACATCCAAACTACTACTGTACAAGACCATGGTCTTACCAGTACTCATGTATGGATCCGAGACTTGGGTGCTCAATAAAAGGCACTCTGAACTCTTGGCCGCGTTCGAAAGGTCTTAAGGAGAGTTATTGGCCCCGTATGTGACGGAGGACGATTCCGGAGACGCTACAACCATGAGTTGTACGCAATCTACCTTGAAGCTAATGTTGTGTGAAAAATCAAGCTCGGTAGACTCCGGTGGGCGGGACTCCTAGCTCGAATGAGCGAAGAGGAGCCTGCCCGGAAAGTCCTTTGTGGCAGGATGTATAGAAGGTGACCTTGTCTGCGATGAGGGATGGCGTAGACCAGGACGCCCAGAGCCTGGGAGTGCCAAACTGGATGACATCCGCTCGAAATCGGTACCGGTGGAGGGAATTGTTAAATAAGGCCAAGACAGGATGCCGGTTGTAGTGCCGATGATGATGATGATGATATATTTGCGCAATTCCAATTAAGAGTCGAATTAATTCGAGTGCCGAGGATTGATAGTTCCTTGGCTTCGTCGATGGAAGTGCCGTTCATCGACAGTATGTTTACTTTAGGGTTCGCCGTAGACGACAAGATGGAGCACCGAGTTTTGAAGGCATTGAATTCTACTCGCTTAGATAATCCCCATTGATATATCTTCTTGAGGTCGGAATTCAGTGTATTAAGCACAACCTGCCGATAGGTGATGACATTTGAAGAGTTTGGTCGTATGCTTAGAACTTAATATTGCCAAATGCCACTTAATCACCTTTTCACGAAAGCCCACGCATTCTCCTTCCTGACCCTGTTTCTTGCTTAATCAACCCTTGACCACCATTCAGTCGATTGGTGTTGTTTTTTATGGGATTTGCTCCCCGAGGACTGAGATGGGAAGATCCTTTGATCCTGTCCCCTTATATAAACCGTCTCAATTAATACCCTAAAATAACGTAGATATTAACCTCTTCTTTTCTCCCACCATTTTTTTATAGATCCCGTTTATTGTGCAAATCTTCTCTCCTATTTAATACTAATCTTTGAAATTTAGAAATCCTCTATCCGGTAATCAAGAAAGTTCATGCGGTTTCACTACAGAAAAGAAAAGTACCAAAAATAACGTTTATTCGACAAAATATCAACCATACGCTTCCACAACATTCTCCCATTTATTTACAAGTTTGTAGATGCCATTTTTGGGAAATCTTAATCCCTGGAGTCAAAAAACTGTGCTGCGCGCTTTCATTCTCTCCCCGAGTTTTGAATTTCTGCCAGGCGCGTTTAATGGTCAATGGCCAAAAAATATGGTAATACGACGGATCAACGTCTGATGAATATGAAGGATGGGGTAAGAGTACCCAGTCTAGTGCAGAAATCACCGGGGTCATTCTTGCTAAATGAGGCCTCGCGTTGTCTTGGTGGAAAAAAACACCCTTCCTTCTCATTCGTGTTAGCTGCTTTTTTTGTGAGTTCGTCTTCTGTTCAATCGTGCCGAGTAAAACTCTTCGGTAATGTTTTACCACTTTTCAAAAACACAGAATGCACAATCCCAGCACACAGGCATCACCTTCTGTTGATGAAGACCAGGCTTAGCACTCAAAGACAGTGGGTCATGTAGCGAAAGCCGATCGTTTTCTGTTAGACTACATCCTCCATCTTTCGTCACAAGTCAAAATCTGGTGTCAAAATGAACAATTATTCTTCCTGTTGAACAAGGAAGAGTAAATATTAAGTCGCTGGATTCGGTTCGCAGCAATCAGTTCGCGGGGCATCCATTTACTCATCTTAACCGATTTTCCCAGATGATGCAAGTCTGCACAAATTGTTTCATTGCTCACCCCAAACCGTAGAGCAAGTTCCTAATAAGTTTGGCCAGAATCCCCTTCAGTTGCTGCCTTTAATTAGTCCAAATCGAGAGATTTTTTTCTACCCGATCGAGGTTTATCTTCAAGGCTGGCATCGCCAGTCGAAAAGGTCTGAAACCGCTTTTGACCTGTTTGTACAGGGCAGAGCGTCAACTCTGATACAACTTCTTTCGACTTTATCTTCAACATTTCGTTTCTGAAACTCCGTCTGCTACCGGAATTGATAAGAGTCTACTACCAAGCAGAAAGTTTACATATTTGACTGTCGGAGATGGATCAGGGGAGAGGTTTGTTCCCAACCTGTTTGGTTTTTTTTTTTTGTGTAAATGTAAAATCTATTTTTGGAAGTCAATGAAAGCCTTATACAAAAGGCTTTCACGGTGTCAGTCAAATTTGAAAGAGATTAAGTTACTTGTGCAGATAATAATGAAATTAGAACTTGTCCATGGTAAACTTTTATAGGCCGTTCCAACCCGCTAGCTTCTCCAAAGGGAGAAATAAATGATTGTTTACAAAGTAATTTAAAGACCCTCTTTTAAAATATGGTATACTAACGAACCCATCTTTTATGTGCCGCAGAGCGTCAACTCTGATACAACTTCTTTCGACTTTACCTTCAACATTTCGTTTCTGAAACTCCGTCTGCTAGCTGAATTGATAAGAGTCTACTACTAACCAGAAAGTTTACATATTTGACTGTCGGAGACGGATCAGGGGAGAGGTTTGTTGTCTACCTGTTTGCTTTGTGTAAATGTACTGGGAATAAAATCTATTGTAGCGAGCTTAGTGTTCGCTGGATTAATTATTTTGAATAAATAAGAGCCGTTGAATCGATTTTGAATTAATGTGACACCCTATTAGTCCGTTAATAACAACCGTTACTTTTTACCGTACACTTAACGATTTCTTCATTTATCGCTTCCACACTTATTACTTCTTACTCATTACTTATCGCTTGCTTGACCTTCTACTTCTTACTCATCTCCGTAGTCTGTGTGCGACGTATTTATACCGTGTGCTTATTCTGATTCGGCGTTTCGTTTCCGTCCGTTCCATAGTCTTGAATGTTCTACTGTCCACGGTCTCCAGTTTTCCATTACTTTATAGAATATTCTAGTACTCTGTTTCGGACTCTCTAGAATATTCTAGTACTGATTGTCATATGCGTCACACTATTTTGGAAATCAATGAAAGCTTTCAAGGTGTCAGTCAAATTTGAAAGGGATTAAGTTACTTGTGCAGATAATAAGGAAATTATAACATGTTCCTGATAAACTTTTATAGGCCGTTCCAACCCGCTAGTTTTTCCAAAGGGAGAAAAAAATGATTGTTTACAAAGCAATGTAAAGACCCTCTTTTAAAATATTGTCATCGAATTACAGGTCCCATATTCGAATACCATTCAGCATTCAGATTTAGGACATATCAAAGAGACTTGTAGTTTTTTCTATAATACATATGCTCAAAAAATGCTGGTTACACTTTTAAATGTAAATGTAAATGCTTCTTATACCATATAATGTAGCTGAATTTGAAAAAGACTTTCTACACTAACACAAGACTGATCTACATACCTTAGGCCAGGCTGAGTTATTTGGTATTGCAAGAATATCTGGAGCCCACCACAATTTTTGGTCTATTATCAGATGGACACGGACGACAAATGGTGAGATCGAGTCCAAAGTCTTGTGTATGAAGTGGAGATATTTACGGTTAAGCCACGCTCCTAGTGTTCATCTTACGTACATTCGCATTCAGTGGAGAATCCCACTCAGGCTTGTCCCATAAGTAGATTTCTCATCGCACAATTCATTCGTATCACGCAGCTGAACTAACTAGAAGATGGAGGTGGGCTATTAAATAGGCATATAGAAAAGGTAGAAGCGGCGATACAAATGCAAAGAGAATGAGTAAACAATAAAAATCTGCGGATCGTGGGTCAAGCGAAGACTCAAGAAAGATTCCGAGAAAACATGCAATCCAATCCGAGTCCAACCAACTGAACCCGAATTACCTGGCTGACGCGAAGTGGACATAAGTGAAATGCAAGTAGGTAGCGGGCGAGGTATATTTTTATGAGACCATGACGAGAATACGTTTTCTGTGTCCGACTCGTCAAGTATTCCGTATATTATTTCTATTTAAGTGTTGCGAGTGATTCTTGGAGTGAAATTCAATATTCGCAGCATGTGCGGAGTTATTGTCCAATAAGACGATAGATAGATTTAATTGCTAAGGTATCAGTTATGGTTACGTGATTAATTTGAATATCGTGTCTATTCTTATGTTTTGCAGGTTCGCCGTGGCACGTTGAAATAATGTCATCACCTGGTCTTACAGCATTAGGCGAATCTACTCGCCTTGTCCCTGCAAACACACCGGCGGTTTTTGAGATACTGCCGCCTCCTGGATCGAGTCTGTCGAAAGGCGAATGCGTGGCAACAGTTTTGACACCAAACAAAAGCAAACTGAACGCCCGTGTTACCCATGAGGCGGCGAATGGAGCTGTACGCATCGAATTCGTTCCCACTGAAGTTGGTACACATATTATAGAGGCAGCTATTAGCGGAACAAAAATCTCTGGTGGCCCTTTGGTGGCGAAGGTCTATGATGCCAGTTTAATACAAGTCACTGATGTCAACGGTGGTGTTGTCGGGCAACCCTGTCAGTTCCGTGTAGACGCCAGCGCTGCTGGGGAAGGTCAACTAGAAATTTCAATAAACGAAGGAGAAGTACCAAATCATGTGCAAGTAGTCGGTGGTGGTCGTTGCCTTGTGTCATTTACTCCTGAGCAGGCAAAGCCACACTTAATTGATATCAAATTTAATGGAGAAACAGTAAGAGGATGCCCATTTGTGTGTTCAGTAGCTGACACAAGTCGAGTGATGTTGAACTTAACTAATCTTGAACTGATACCAGTTAACAGACCGGCATCCTTCCACATAACAGTGAGTGGAGGGGGCGCTGCAGAGTTAGCTGTTAGTGTTCGCGGCCCCCATGGAGAATTACCGGTACGAGTGACCGGCGACATTCACGCCGGCTTCACAGCAGAATTCACACCCAACACGGTGGGTGGGCATTCCATTAATGTAGAGTACAATGGGTTCCCCGTTCAGGGAACACCGTTCCTTGCTAAAGCTTACGACGCCACCAAGGTAGTAGTTGGAAGTGTATCGAAGGGCACAGTGGGACGATCAGTACAGTTCACCGTCGATGCAGGTGATGCAGGCGAAGGAAATTTAGAAATCACAATTTCCGCTAAAGGGCTAAACATACCGACGCAAGTGCATCCACAGGGCAATGCAAGGTAAGAAGTTCGAGGCAAGATTGAACTAAGAACACGAATGATAGATTATTATCTTCTGCCTTTTCAGATTCTCTGTTTCATTTGTCCCAGCTGAAGCATGTGAGCACACAATAAACGTATCCTTTAATAAGATGCCCGTTCCGGGGTGTCCTATTACAGTTAACATCAGTGGTGGCATGTCAGGTCCACAGGTATCGCTGGGAGGGCCTGGCCCAGTTCACCAGTCAAATTCGTTCGTAATCAATCACACCGGCGGTCGTTTAGAAGATATTGAAGTGAATGTCGAAGGTGAGTATTTCGTCGAAGGGAGCAGGTTACATTGGAATGATTGATGTGTAATACAATTCCGGCACTTGGTTGCATACATTTGCATTATTATTGTACAGATGAGAATATCTTTTATGGGATAACAAGTGTGTGCACATATTTTGGGTAGAACATTTTCATATTTCCCACTTCCATTTCACCACCTTGGTTCCTCGTCCCATATTCCGCTCGACATCTCATTGTGATGTAATCTCCACTCCTATTTCTCACAATTCTGTATGAAAACATTGTTGTAATTTAATCTTCCGTATCTACTTCTAACATGCGGTCGTCTTGCACGTCTCTAACGATTGGTACGTGTAACTGGTGTTTAAGTTAATAAAACGTGTTTTACGCTATCATTTTTATATATTTGCACCACCTGCATCAATCTGTTAAGGGATTATTTGATCTTGGTTATATTTTGATAGAGATATCCGTCTTTTGGGTGGACGTCCATGACGTAATACATTCGTAACGCTACCTTATATTGTAAAGTGTGAATTCTGCTCGTAGCTTGCAAAAAGGGTTTTAAAGAGTTCGAGTTGTTGATGGGTCGGACCGTCAGCGTAAACCAATTCTTCAAGCTGCTACAACGCCCTAGAGCAGGAGTTGCGGCTAGATGGGGTCCGTAAGGGTTCAGCAACGCCAGCTTAATGGCACGAAACGTGTTGGCAAGCGTTGAAAACTTCTTAATACGCGTTTAATTTTTTATTATCGTTTACTGTATTCTAGGAATACCTTGGCACGACCTGGGAGACTTTGAAGATTGATACTCTTTTTTTATCGAACCCATTTTAAAGCAGAAAAAAAATCAAATATTGAAAGTTCACCGGATGACTAAATTGGCGGAGCCGCCTAAGGACGAGTCTTCTGAATTCTTCAGAATTCGTCGCCGGTCGAGACTCTGTGATGCTTATTTAGCCACAGTCAAGGCTTAAGAGTTATTTTTGTGAAACTATGTTCTCCTAGTTCGCAGTCAACATGTGCCTACATTTACATTGCCGTTTTCTGTCGAATTGCGGTGGTTGTATTATACCGGTTAGGTCAACGCCATGCTTCCTTGTTGCCGATGGAAATGTGTAAATCGGAGGTTTGTGTTTCAGTTTAAAATAAAACGCCCCAAAATCAGTTATTTTCTTCATTTATTTATCCCCACTCTTACAGGGCGGGTAGGGTGTAGAGACTAAAGGAGAGAGTAAGGCCGAGGTATGAAAGTTATATCATAACATGTTTCCTGCACAGTACAAGATAACGAGTTGTTTTCCGTCCGGAACCTATAATTTAAAAAGAAATTTGACAGCGAAGTTGTGGTCTCCCACTGTCATGTTTGAATCCTGCCCGCCCACTGTCGACTCGGTCCAATAACTTCCTTCAATGTTCCGATAAATCGCATTATTTATGTTATTATTATTATTTTTTTTTTTATAAGTAATACGCACTCATAGATAAAGTTTGACGATTCCTTTAACAATAACGTCCACAACTTCCCGAATAATATTCATCTCAATTGTATCGGTGATTCGGTGAGTCTGATCAATGAATATTTATCCCAAAATTCAAATTGAGGATCCGGGATAAGATGTTTTTCGTATATGATTGCTTTTATTCTTCTCTCATTAGGATAAATCAGATTAGTTACTTTGATTACCACTTTTCTCGGAAGTTCTCTTAGGACCCGTCCAGTGATGAAGTCAAAGCCAGAAGCTTTTTTTCCGGATTAATATTTTTATCTTCTGCTGGAGTGGCGAATGATATTTCCATTGTTTCATGCTCCTTGTCATTAGACAATGATTCGGCATCTTTTGATTGTTCTTGGTCTAGTTGTCATCTATTTTCTCGATTGAAGGTGTTTGTTGGCCTTTTCAAAATTCTAGTAGTTTTCCGAAATAAATATCCTGTACCAGGAGTGATTTGTTAGTTTTCGTAAAAAATTCACTAACGGTGTCATTCTTTACCTGCTTACTGCCACTCCTCATTTGTGGTGTTGTTATTCAGTTTTGTTTTATCTTATTTCAGGTGTGTTTGGCCACACCGCCTCTTGAATGCCGTTAATTAGTTTTTCTACTTCGATGTTCAGTTGCTCTTTAGTGTGCAGTGGAACGGATAATTCAATTTTGTTTTCCAGTGTTATTCGGGAACTTTCCCAATCAGTTCTTTTGTTAAGTAAGCATGGATTAGTGGGTTTTAAAATAATATGTTCACTCAGAGTCAGAACGGGGACTAATCCGAGTTTACCTCCAGATTGTCTTCGATTTCCATGTAGTTGCTTGACATATTTGTTGTTAAGTAAAAGTCTATTAGGTCGGGGATTTTATTTTCATCAGTGGGCCAGTATGTGGGCTTACCCATTAAAATAGCATCTGCCTGAACTGCCTTTAGTAGTTCTTTGCCCTTAATCGTTATAAGTCTCGGTCCCCAACGGCTGTGCTTTGTTTTGTAGTCGCCGCCTATGATGAATCTATTTGTGTTTTGGCGGACTGTACAAACTAACCACATCGATATTAAGGTTTTTGGTGTTAACACTAATTGCTGTAGCTTGGATATCCTCTGCTTCGAATTCAGCTTCTTCGTAATGAGAAATATTTTCTCCGATTATTATCATGCTTCCACCTCCTGTTGCATTTCCAGAGTGAATTGTATGATCGATTTTTAATAAGGGATTGTTTGGTAAAGTATGTTTCTGATATCAGGCACACATCTATTTTATTTATGTCTAGGATTACATGAGGCTTTTGTTAATAGTTCAGCAACCCGCTTGCCTTCCAACCATTTTACTTTCTTTTAGGTTTTGAAGCAGTTTCAAGATTTTTTACTCCTTCATTTAATTTAAAGACAAAGCTTTCACTTAACACATCTTGAATTATAATTACAGAAATGTTTCGTATGACCAAGATGGTGGCAATTATTACATTGAGGTGTCGATCTGACCCTTTTGTGTGATTTCATCATCATCATCATCATCATCATCATCGGCACTACAACCGGTATCCGGTCTTGGCCTTATTTAACAACTCCCCACCGGTCCCGATCTCGAGCCGATGTCATCCAGTTTCGCACTCCCAGGCTCTGGTCCTCCTGGTCTACGCTATCCCTCCATCGCAGACAAGGTCTGCTGCGCTGTCTCCTTCCATACATCCTGCCACAAAAGAATTTCCGGACAGGGTCCTCTTCGCTCATTCGAGCTAGGTGTCCCGCCCACCGGAGTCTACCGAGCTTGATTTTTCACACAACATTAGCTTCAAGGTAGATTGCGTACAACTCATGGTTGTAGCGTCTCCGGAATCGTCCTCCGTCACATACGGGGCCAACAATTCTCCTTAAGACCTTTCGAACGCGGCCAAGAGTTCAGAGTGCCTTTTATTAAGCACCCAGGTCTCGGATTCATACATGAGTACTGGTAAGACCATGGTCCTGTACAGTAGCACCTTGGATGTTCTGGATAAATTTGGGGATTTAAAGAGCCTTGATAGACCATAGTGTGGCTCCTCGATAGTATAGTGGTTAGTATACCCGCCTGCCACGCGGGAGACCGTGGTTCGATTCCCCGTCGGGGAGCCTCTGTCGCAAGACCTTGCCCGGAAAAAACAAATCATTATGGAAAATTTAACAAGCCTCAGGACTTGCTAAATAAGGCCAAGACCGGTTCCCGGTTGTAGTGCCGATGATGATGATGATAGACCATAGTAGGTTTTGTTGGATTTAATCAGCCGTTCACGTATTTCTTCTTCCATATTGTTATAGGCTGATACTATTGAACCAAGGTAGTTAAAGGATTGCACTACTTCAAATTCGTGCTCCACTACCCTGATAGTTTGACCAACGTTAGGTCTTCTCTTCGCAGAAGCTGCCACCATGTATTTAGTTTTTCCCTCATTAATGTGCGAGTCCCAGTTTTTGAACCGCCTGCTCGATCTGGGTGAAGGATTCCTGTACCGCCGATTCGGTTCTACCGATGATGTCGATGTCATCTGCGTAGGCAATTATCTGTCTGGACTTGGTGACAATAGTCCCTCTTGTTGTAACGCCAGAGTCACGGATTGGTTTCTCCAACGCCAGGTTGAAGAGGAGGCAGGCCAGACCGACCCCTTGTCGGAGTCCATTATAGATGTTTATTGGTTTGGACAGCAATCCCGCTATTTTTACTAGTTACGACTAGTTACGTTGGTCATTGTCAACCTACAAAGTCGTATCAATTTGTTTGGAATGCCGAATTCTCTCATGACATTATATAGTTCTACCCTGGCTATGCTGTCGTAGGCGGCTTTAAAGTCTATAAACAGATGATATAATGGAATCTTAAATTCCTGACATTTTTCCATCGCTTGCCTTAGGGTGAATATCTGACCAATTGCTGATTTGCCTGGGATGATTTAGCGTATGGGGCTATCCGATCTTGTAGGATAGTGGACAGTATCTTATAGGCGGTACTCAGCAATGTTATACCCCTATAGTTGCTGCACAGTGTGATATCTCCTTTCTTATGTATGGGGCAAATTATACCACGACGCCAATCTTCCGGCATCTCCTCTTGCTCCCATACGTGCACCACGATCTCATGAATTGCGTGATGTAACGCTGTCCCTCAATACTTTGCACCATAATAATTCTTGGATTTCATAAACTGATTTGTTATTCTCTTTTTGAACTATATCGACATAAAACAATGGGAAGGCTTTAAATAGTTTTTCTCCATTATTTAACGTGGTGCTCTTTCTGATGTTGTTACCTTTACTACTTTATAATTTAGTGAGCATAATTCATTTGCAATCATATCTATGGACAATGAGGCTGGATGTCCTCTGATAACGAATCTAAATAGTTTCTCACTTTTTAGTTGGTAGGTATGATACTCTAAGTCTTGGGTTCTTACATCCCTCTTAAGAGATTGTAATTTCTCTTTAACTGCCCTGTATGCATTTTCTGTTTTGCATGTTATTTTTATGTCATTATTAGATAATGCTTTGAATCGAATTTTGTTTTTCACTACAGAAAAAAGGGCATTTCTAAATGCGTTAAAATCCCTTATATTCCTCACATTAATTGCTGGTGGCAGGGGAGTTTTCCTTTCTTTGGTAACCTAATTTCTTGAGTCAGGAACTGACGTCATATTGTTTACATTCGGTATTGTATTTTGTTTATGACTGTTATCAGTTTTTCTTTTCTTATAAACTGCAGAGGTTTACCTTTCCAGCTCTTCTTCGTTTGTATGGTATTCTGTTGGCAAAGCGATAGTGGGACATACCTGGGATTGCATTTGGTTTATCAGTGTGTTGATTAAAAATTGATTGTGTGGATTAAAAAAATTTACTTTAGGGAGACATGGACAAATGTGTCCTTCATCTTGTCTCTGGCTTCTGGTCATCTTACGATAACCAGAATCACCCACATCCGCGAAGATGTTGGGCTCGGTCTCAAGATATCTGAAAAGAAAGGGAAAGGAGGTATCTAAGAATAGTGTGGACAGGGTTAGTTCAATTGTTCTCTAACTACTTGGATGGGGGGTTGGTAGGAAAGAAATCGTACATGACCGATTGGTCTTGAGTGCGGTAGTAAACGCAGATCACGTCTTTGGCGTCTGATAATCTGCGCTTTGGTCGGTGTGTATGTGTGTGTGTTTGTGCTGTCTTGTACTGTGCATGCGTGTTTGTAGTGTGTCTGTAGTAGACCCTACGGGATGGGTCCAGGAATCCTCTATTATAAAGGAGAATGTTGTTGGGAAGGGCGCTTTCTTCAGTTTTGTACAGAAGAAAAAATTGTGGTGGTCTGATTGGAAGAGATCGAAAGAGAGAAAGACCAAGAACGCAAGACTCCCGTACAAGTGAGTTCTCGCTGTTCTGTACGCTTTCGAGGTACTTGTATGCTAATTGTAGCAAATACTCGTCGATAGGGATAATGGAGGCACCTTCGTATAGGTGAGGGTTCGGGTAATGGCGACCGTCAGGTCTTCTAAAGTGGTTGATGCATCTTCTGAGGAGTTTCCTTTCGAAAACTCGAAGTCTTTCCATTGTCAGTGTGTTGATTTTGTGAAGCATTTCATTTATAATCGCTTGTTGTTGTTGGCACATAGCTTGTTGTTGGTATGCTGCTGCTAACTGTTCATACGTCATAATGTTGCCGTTATTCATATTACTTAGCAGGATATTTTGTTGATTGAACGATGTAGTGTCCATTATTACACTGTTTAACAATTTACACTCTTCACTTATCACTATTGACCGAGAACCCGCGTACGCGTTGATTTTCTTTCAGTTTTTTTTTTTTTTTTGTGTATTCGATGTGCGGCGAGGGGCGCAATTTAAACGTCTGCATCGTTCGAACGTCAAGTGAACACTGTGTATTTTCAAGTGAAAGATAATTTTTAGTGGAATGAAGCCAGACTTTTTTTTTCATTACCCAGCACACGATTGCGCGAAGCCGACCACGGAAGTGAAGATCTCATTTTTTATTTAAAATTGGAAAATTGTTCACATTTACGTGATTTGAAAAGTAGTTTCTTTCTGTTTTATCTAAAGTCTATTGAGTATACTAAGCACTGAGCTACTGTTTGCACTACGACGACTAGTTTTCAAGATCGCGGTGGCTCCGAACTAAATAACATGTCCGTTTATGTGAACGAACAAGAAGGAACTAAATACACAACCATAGAGCACAAAGGGAATCGAAATTATCAGAACCACATACCAGGGCATCGCCCGTAGTAATCCACGGGTTAAGTAAACGAGTTGAAACACACGGCCATGTGTTGAAGTGCTGATGCTTTAGTTATATCCTATTTATTGCCTCAAGTTCAAATTTCTGCTAGATGCAAAGAAAAAAAAAACGTATTGTAAAGGGAGAATTATCATCATCATCATAATCGGCACTACAACCGGGACCGGCCTTGGCCTTATTTAGCAAGCCCTGAGGCTTGTTAAATTTTCCATAATGATTTTATTTTTTCCGGGCAAGGTCATTAGTCTTGCGCCAGAGGCTCCCCGACGGGAAATCAAACCCCGGTCTCCCACGTGACAGGCAGGTATACTAACCACTATACTATCGAGGAGCCAAGAGGGGAGTTATATTATTCTAAATATTCTTTTATTTATCGACCTGTTTAGAAAAAAAACGTATGGAAAAACCTTAGAAAAAAAAATGGAAATTCAAATTTCCTTATTATATAGAACGATTTTAAATTTATATATTTTATTCTCCTTCAAAGTAATCTCGTCAGGTGCAATATGTTTGTGGCACCAATTTATTACTTGGTTTTTTCTTTCATTTTGGAAACACTTTTGGAGCACACTTTTCGGCATGCTTCATCAATTCTGTTTTCATTTCACCAATGTCGGAAAAATGTTGCCATGGTTTTATCACCTACGGTCATAGAAACAAGTCACAGCATACCATGTGTGGCTAATATAATGGCGGGTGTGAGAAAAAGTAAAAAATCGAGCACACCAACATACTGTCAATAATAAACTAAACAAAATGACTGGAAATGTCAACATGCGTCAGGGGATATGTATCAAAAAGATAACATTTGTCTTTCTGTATTTTGAAGATCAGTAGAACACGCGGAATTAGTTAAAAATTTCCGGGACGTTTCAGTATACCATGTATGTTGTATCGGCTAACGGATGTGGAGCTGAAGCCATATACGAAGTAAGCACATTCCATTAGAAAATATTTAATGTGCTAATTGCTTTTGTCATTTGGCTTTCATAGTATTTGTATTGGTTGCACTAATAATGTATCTCGAGGTGTAAAATAGCGCCATGGAGTCCTATTTAAGGTTAGCGCGGTCGTAATAGTGTTGTATATTACTATACAACACTTATATTTTTGTTATTTATACGAGTTACTTACGATCTTCCGGCTTGTACGAGGGTTGCCTCTTATGTTTCGGGATTTGGCAACCCTAGCGTTGCAATCCGGCAATTGACAGCTCTGTCGTAAAGTTGGACATTTTTGAGGTTATACGCACTCAGAACGTTTTGACATACGAGCGCTACTTGTGTTGTTTACAGTAACTTAAAAGGCCCAAAAATGGAATTAAATCGTCAACATTTTCGTGCGATTATTTTTTACAACTTTCGGCGTGTGGATTAACTCAGCAACAGTGCATGGATGAACTTAATTCAATTTTTGGCGATGAAGCTCCATCAAGGACCAGTGTTTATCGATGGTATGGTGAATTCAATGGTGGTCGTAGTTCACTCCAAGATGAATTTCGTGAAGGTCGTCCAAAATCAGTTGTTGTTCCGAAAACCATTGATGCTGTGCGCGAACTGATATTGGAAGATCGTCATGTGACCTATCGTGAGGTTGAGACAACCTTAGGCGTTAGTGGGACCAGCATACATTCAATATTGCATAAACATTTGACTGTCAAAAAAATTTGTTCGCGTTGGATCCCACACAATTTGTCAATCGCCCAAAAAAAGGCTCGTGTCAATTGGTCGAAAGAAATGCTCAAAAAATACGGTCGCGGTGCTTCGAAACACGTCTATGACATCGTGGCAGGTGATAAATCGTGGATTTACGCGTATGAGCCCGAAAGTAAACAGCAGTCGACTGTCTGGGTGTTTCAAGAGCCAAATCCAACAAAAGTTGTTCGCGCACGAAGCACTTCCAACCAAATGGTCGCCTGTTTTTTCGGAAAAACTGGACATGTCGCAACCGTACCACTAGAACAACGCAGAACAGTCAATTCTGAGTGGTACACAACCATTTGTTTGCCAGTTGTCTTCTAAGAAATCAAGAAAACCAACCGCCAAAGACGGATCACTCTTCACCACGACAATGCGAGCTCTCACACATCGGCTGCGACAACTGCATTTTTGAGCACCCAAAACATGGATTTGATGGGTCATCCGCCGTATAGTCCTGACTTGGCACCGAATGACTTCTTTTCATTCCCGTACGTAAAAAACAAACTGAGAGGTCAACGTTTTTCGACACCTGAAGAAGCGGTTGCTGCATTCAGAATGCATGTGTTGGAGATACCTCAATCAGAGTGGCAAAAGTGTTTCGACAATTGGTTCAAACGCATGCAAAAGTGTATAGATCTTCATGGGGAATATTTTGAAAAACAATAAAGTGATTTTCGATGATCAATATTTGTTTTTGTTCTCTAATCTCGAAATATAAAAGGCAACCCTATTGGCCGGGACCTTCCTTCTTGGAACGATCTTCCGGCTCGTTTATTCTTCCGACTTGGTCTATGGGTAACTGGATGATCCGATGGTATTTTAAATGACAACGCCGACTATTTGGTTTTCGTTTATTAAAACTTTATTTTATTTAATTTACTACTGGCTTGCGCATGGCTTGTTTCTAATACAAAGTGATGTACCCCTATTGGTGCACTGATTCTAATTCAATTAATCTAAAACGGTACTCTTTATTTGTACTCAAAACCTAAATCAAAAACTACATACCTTCCCACGATCATGGGTGCCCTCCAGAAAGCCACATGACGCCAGTCTCAGTCGAAGACCAAGCCAACGACGATGAGAACCAGGAATTTGCATTTTTGCAAATTCTTCACCCCCAAGGCCATGAGAATATTTCGATTCACTGCGACGCGAATCTGATTTTCCCATAGCGAACTGTATGCAGGTAAAATTACCTTGGAGATGATGGGGTGTTGGGTGGTCAATTTTCCATCTAGGTGATGAGACTGTTGGGTGTGGTAATCGCAGAATTGCATTTTAGATATGGCAATAGGAAATGCATGCATTTCAAGGTGATTGGGGATTTAGTTTGGCATAGGTAGAATGCGGGAAATGCAAGATCGCAATTAGTATGGGAATTGGGAATGCGTTTAGCAACAGGTAGACATGTGATATAGGTTCACAGCTACACCGAAAGGATTCCATGGGTTGTAGCAAGAAATTATTTGATGCTACACTGACAGAATTCTTTCGGTTTTAACATTAATTAATGTTGTCCCATAAGCATGCAATATTATTGTTTTTTGCAGGGTCTTGCGTGTATTATATTTATATAGTTTATATTTAAATAACATATTTATGTCCAAAACATTTATTGGCTATATTCGTGTATTATATAGCATGTATGGGTAATTTGCGTGCAGCAAAGTGTGTAGACATTTAGTATTGTATTTCTGTGTGTAGCCTATTCCACACAGAGTAGCATATTTGCACAACCACTGATCTCAAAATAATTTTGAAGAAATAACGCCAGACCGGTTGCCGTACCAATTGTACCTCCTCACATCCCTTTCATCACATTTATGTCAAATATGAATTGTGCACCAGGGCGGTGATTTCTCGTTTGATTTTAAGTTCCTTTTTGTCTTACAAAATATTTTCTGTCATTTTTTTATTTCTCACTTTTATATCTGTATATTATTTCAGGGCGACGAAGACTATTGTACTAGACTTTTATAAATATTCTTAACATGATTTGATTATACAAACTAAAAACAATAATATTATTCCCACGTTACTAAAACCATAACCAAACACTGAAGAGTGTTTCTGTATCTTTAAACTAAACTCATACTAACCGTCGATTGTTGTCTGGTGTAGTTGCGTGTCGCAAATGGCGACTTGTTTTGGCGCCTTATTTTTTGGTCTTTTAACATCTATGGTTTTCTAGCACGCAAGTATTGAAGAGCAACTAATTGGGTATTCATCTGAAGACCTCTCTTCCCTACGGTTGAAAGGGTGAAGGAGCATCATCTGCCTTGTAGTTTACACCATCCGATTAATATGAGACTAACCTGAGATCGAATTTCTATAAACTGCACACAGCGGGCTTTATTCACTTTTACCAAAATTCAAATTCCAAGCTTCCACCCCCCACTCGTCCAACCATATCCCTCCAACTTTCACGAAAGCGCCTCCCAAATCCAAACCATGATTGTATTTGCTACATTAAACGAATTTTTGACTCCATTGTCTTCTTCTGTACTTGCTACCACAAAACTACTACCACGATTCACAATTCAAATGAAAACCTACAAACTTTTGTTTTCCAAAAATTAAATTAAATATAAATAAAAAACAAAAACAAAACCTAAATATATTGTAAAAAATACAATACAACAAAAACAAAACAAAAAAAAACCCGCTTGCTTCGTCGATTGATTGGACCATCAGGCCCTGCTGGGCAATCTGTCCCGGCGCAAGTGCATCAGACCGCTGACGGTGCGTTCAAGGCTGAGTTCATACCGCGATCAGTTGGCGAGCATCGCGTGAATGTAACGGTGAATGGTTTGCCCACCGCGGGAAGTCCCTATGCGGCTAAGGTACATTCCTCACCTTATTGTTAGTTCTATTGAGAAGAAGAAAAAGTTAATGGATCGATCGTTTCCGCAGGTTTATGATGTTAATGCTATCAAGGTAAAGAACGTTAACACGGGAACAGTTGGAAAGCCAGTCACATTTTTAGTCGAGACTTCCCAAGCTGGACCTGGCAATCTAGAGGTCACTGTAAATGGAGGTCGAGTTCCGACATCGGCCCAGGGACAAGGCCAGCATACGTATGCAATCAGCTTTACCCCCCGAGATGCAACGAATCACACCGTTGAGTTGCGCTTCAATGGGCAGGATGTTCCTGGGAGTCCTTTCACCTGTAGGGTTTCAGCAGCCGCCCGTATAGTCTCTCCAGAATCAATGGACAAGGTAAGCGTGGGCCAGATGTTTGACTTTCTGGTCGAATCGGACACCATGCCGATAGTCGAAGTTCTGGGGCCATCCCGTCGTAGTGTTGGTACGAAGATAGACCGAGCTGATGTTGGATATAGCGTTAAATTTGAACCAGTTGATGTCGGAGACCACTCCATTGAAGTCCGTTTACCAGGAGGGGGTCACGTAGAAGGTAGCCCGTTTTTATTGAAAGCTTACTCTGCAGAGAAAGTGGTTGTCACCGACATTCGTCCAGGAATTGTTGGTAAAAGTGTCAGTTTTGGCATAAACGCCAGTCAAGCTGGAGCAGGAAATCTAGAGATTATAGTTGCGGTAAATGGAAAGAATGTGCCGAACTTTGTACAGTCTGAAGGGAATGCTCGATTCAAAGTAAATTTCAAGCCAACAGAGGCAGCGGCACACTCGTTATCAGTTAGGTTCAATGGACATCCTGTCCCAGGCTCACCGTTTATGTGTCACATAGCTCCAGCCCCATTGTCACTTCCCAGAGCAGCAGCCTCAGGAGACGGATTAAAACAAGCTGCTGTGAAAATTGATAATATCTTTCAGTTGGAAGGATTTGAAGGTGTAGAACCTCAAGTATTTGTGACATCTCCATCTGGGGATAATGTTCCATGTCAGTTAAGTCAACGCGGAGACACGTATAAAGCCTCATTTCGTCCAACTGTGGTAGGGCGCCACTTGATCAGCGTGACAGCTAACGACCAGCACATCAATGGATCACCATTTTCCTGCAACGTATTCGATGTTTCCAGAGTCACAATTAGCGGGTTGGATCAACACGAAGGGCCGTCCCCATTAGGAGTTCCAGTAACATTCAGCGTTGATGCGGCTGGCGCCGGAGAAGGCACCCTGGAATTAGTAGTATCCACAGACAGCAATACAGTTAAAGCAGAAGTTGTGGCATGCGCTCGGGGTCTCTACGACGTTACGTTTATACCACTGAGCTCTGAGCCACATTACGTCAATATAACCTTCAACGATGTGTCTGTGGATGGAAGTCCATTCCACGTCGACATTCAGCAGACTATGCAACAAATTCAAATCGGAAGTTTGGCGACCGTTGATTTCCCCACAGACGACCAAATAGCCGAAATCATTGGGCCCGATCACAAGCCTGTAGCTTATACTATTACTCGACACACCGCTGAGTTCCGCACAAACATGATCGGCAACTACTTGATTCGCTTCATCGATCGGGATACACGACAGCATTTAGCCACTCGAATCCTAACAGTTTTTGATCCATCCTTGGTAAAGATAACCGAGGTTGGGGAAGCCCTGTGTCATCGGCCGGCTAGCATATCCGTATCTTTGCACGACGCTGGACAGGGGATGCTCACCGCTATGGTTAGGTGTGGAGCGTCCGAAGTGCCTCACTCAATAAGAGGTCCTTCAAAGAGCGGCATTTGGGAGATCATCTACCACCCCACCAGAGTAGCGCCGCACAAAATCACCATCCTCTACAACGGAGTTCCTATCTCGTTGAAGCCTCTTGAGATCAATGTACTGCCAGTTGGCGCTGGGAAAGAAATCGGCGTAAGCGGCTTAGGGCTCTACCAGGCGCGCATAGGCAAAACAACATCCTTTGCAATTGACACTATAGGTAGACCAGCCCGAGAGTTTGACGTTGTCGTTTCCGGACCTGGAGGACAAGCTCTACCTGTCCGCTGCTACCAGACAAAGGGTGGCCAATTACAGGCTGAGTTTTCTATAAATAAAGTTGGGCAATGCATTATAGGTAGGGTATCATATAACGAAGGTCGTAGAAACATTATTAAACAATTCTTTATATTCGCAGAGGTTCTCCACCAATCAAAACCACTTCCTGGAAGTCCATTCACGTGCGACTCTTTTGATGCGAGCAAAGTTGCAGTTCAAGGCGTCCCTAAAGGACAATTGGCATTGCACACACCAGTATCTTTCACTTGTAAGTCCTTCACTAATGATTTCACCTTCAAAATGGATTAAACGTGTCATTTTAGTGAGGACCGATCAGGCAGGAGTTGCCGAAGTTGAAGCATACGCAATTTCGCCCATTAATCAGAACATACCTGTTCATGTAATGGAGCAGTCGGAAAGTATATATTCCGTCGACTTTATCCCTTCGATGCCCGGAAACCATAGACTGACAGTATTGTATGGGGGCGAGCCGATTCAAGGCTCACCATTCAATTTCACCGTGTCCGCCACTGGAGGTAAGGGCGACACTCGTGCAGCTGGAACAGGATTGGAAGTGTGCCACAGGAACAAAGAAGCATCATTTGTCGTTTACTGTCCCATTGCGCCGAACGTTCAAATCGAGAGAATGGACGAATTTGGAGAAAGAATTGAACCTAAAATAAAGGTAAACCTTTGCACTTGACTACTATCTGGCAAGCTTCTAAATGTAAGTTGCTTTAGGCCCTGGGCAACAATGAATGGCGAATTTCGTACACCATTCTATCCGTTGGACGGTATGAAATAAGAGCGAGTTGTCCTAACAGAGGATCTCTACCAGGATCACCATGGAATATTTCTTGTGTTGATGCTTCTAAAGTGACCCCGATTGGAGGTTGGGGAACCTTGCTAGATCACGAAGGCCGACTTATTCTCCCTGCGCGGTTAACTTTCGACATACTTCAGGCCGGACCTGGTGAACTGATGTGCACAATCGATGGCATAGAAATTCCTATCGACAAACTGAGTGACGGTAAAATCAAACTTTATATATCAGCAGAGAACCTAACACCTGGCGAACATGAGCTTGATCTGACCTGGAGTGGTGTGTCGATAGTTCAATGTCCGAGAAGTGCTTTCGTCACTGCTCAGCAAGCTGCTGATAAGGTAGTTTTAACTGGTCGTGGGTTAGCAGCGTCACAAGCCGGTGAAGCAGCGCACTTTACCATAGATGCGACGAACGCTCCTCCCGGCCGACCGGAAGTTATTCTTGTACATCAGGACAACACATCTGTTCCTGTAAGTTTAGCTCAACCTCGACCAAACGAAAACATCTGGTTAGCCTCATATACACCCCAGAAGTCGACATCGGGTCCTCTGACCCTATCAATTAAATGGAATGGCCGCCTTGTGAAGGGCTGTCCCCTAACAGTAGCTGTTGGATCATCTATGGATGCCACAAAAGTAATATGCTCCGGCGAGGGTCTTCGGCACGGCGTCGTGGGTAAGGAGATAAAGTCGTGGATTGACACAAGGCGTGCTGGCCCCGGCGAACTGACAGCCCATTGTGCTGGCCCGCGAAAAG
Source organism: Microdon myrmicae (assembly GCA_963931805.1). Classification (NCBI taxonomy): domain Eukaryota; kingdom Metazoa; phylum Arthropoda; class Insecta; order Diptera; family Syrphidae; genus Microdon; species Microdon myrmicae. Next base: position 263,249,665 of record OZ007496.1, read on the forward strand.
TCGCTTACTGTGAACTATACGATCACGGTGATGCGACGTTCACTTTAAACATCAAGCCCCAGGAGCCCGGTCGTCATTTACTTACAATCAAATATGGAGGGCAGCACGTCCCCGGATCACCATTTGCTTTAAAAATCGCCGGAGCTCCAGACGCCAGCAAGGTTTGCTACAACTTTCTTCCACAGCATCAGTTAGCTTAACCGCCTTATCTTTTTAAGGTACGCGTATATGGTCCCGGTATCGAGCACGGAGTACTAGCTACATTTCAGTCACGATTCATTTGCGACACGAGGGGAGCTGGGGCTGGACAACTTACCGTCCGAGTGCGGGGACCCAAAGGAGCCTTCCGCGTTGAGATGCAGCGTGAGAGCCAGAAAGATCGAACGATCCTTTGCAAGGTTGTGCATTAATGTTGTTTGTCCAGTAAATTGAATAATCAGATTTTGTCTTTTAGTATGATCCCACAGAACCAGGAGATTACCGGGTCGAAGTTAAGTGGGCTGGAGAATTTGTGCCAGGATCACCATTTCCGGTAATGATTTATGACACGGAAGAGGAATTACGACGCTACATACAAGGATTGTAATCTGCGGACCGACGCAATGTTTCCGTTGAATTTATGTTATTTATTTTTATATTTCGAATTTGTTTCTCATCAATTGTTTTTCCATTATATTAAACACTAAGAATGAGGACCGGCTATTGATAGGTCCTAAAGCAAATGTGCGACAAGGACACAAAAGAAGAGTTGAAAAAACAACGAATTGTTAGTTATTGTAAGAGGCGTTATGAAAATATTTAATTAAATCACCGGAATAGTTTTAAGCCTAAAACGTTACCCGTATTAGACGAACAAACTTTTACTTACGTTATCGCAGTTATTAAATAAATTATCCCGATTATTAACACTAGTTAGTTGTCTTTAGTATTTAAATATTTATACAAAATATCATGCCCCAAAGGTACTAATTGCGCAGAAAGTACATTCAAATCCATTTATAGCAGGGACTGAGTCAATCGAATAGTGCGTTTACAGTTTCTTAAGAAAATACTTTTTTCCTAAAGTGACACGATTGACTTCTACTTTGATGTTTCGTTTAAGCGCCATCTCTGAATTAGTTTGTTAAGAGAAACCAAAGAATTTTTGACGAAAATGGTAATAATATGATCGAGCAGGGAACGTGAGTTCCTCCTATTTCCGAAACTCACATTACTACTTTGTGGCACCATTTGAGTCGGTTGAACACATAGAAGAAGATTTGCTGAGAGAACTGAAAGTGATCCCTGAATATACATATACAAAATTTGTGAATGACTAGATTGGTCGTTGGAAAAAATGTACACGTAGTAGAGTTGTGGGGGTTCTCTATATTACACGGAGAACCAACCCACAATTTCAACCCAATTTCGCCCGCTAACCGCGCACCACGTTTACCCCAATCCCCTGCGTCGCCCAATTTCACCCACAAAAGGTATACCCCAAAAGACCGCATAACCTGAATTCATTAAACTATGCAGAGAATGCATAAGTGAATTCAGCCCTTTCTTGCCATACGGCAACACTATTGCATAAACTACATGAGATTTCCACCGGAAATCACAATTTCATATTTGGTTAGCAACAGCAAAGCCTGGCCAAACGATGCTGTTGCTATATAGCGAAACTGCTGGAGTAATTTCAGATTTCTTTTGTTTGGTTCTCACGCTCATATTTTCCCAAGCCATCGCGGCGTCCCTTTGACCTCTCCCAGATACGCTATTCGCTGGGGATCAATAAACTCAGTGGTCAGGTGAGTAGCACAAAAAATACGTTTCATCCCATTTCATATCCCCTTCTGAAAGTGCATTGCATTCTGAGATCAATCCAATATCCAAACTGGGTCATTCGGTCAGCATTGATTTTGTGTTCACTGCACCACGAAAGCAAAATCATCCCCGGGATCATGGTGCTCTTCCTTTCGGTTCTCACATTCTCTCTGAGCCCATTGACTATTGAATTAACATGTGGGGGTTCTTTATGGCGCCCGAAAACCCCTCATCGCTTTAACCCAATCAACCGAAAAATAGCTGCACCTATTTGAAGCAGCTTACCTGAATATGAGCTGTACCAAGCCCTCCTTCGAACGGTCATTCCTGAAACATAAATTCATGACAAGATTACCATCTTGCCATGACATCAAACCAATATCATCAACTGAACCACCTCGGTGCATCCGTCATGAACCGATCGGTTCGTATGGACGGCCACATGCCCACCTTTCTGTGTGTTATCGTTCCATCAATCCGTTGTCCAAAGAAGACATGCCGGGCTACTTGCTGGCTTGCACATCTGCCAGCCAGATTCCCAATGTGCATGCCCTACGATCTATTTTTCGAAAAAGAAAAGAGAACAAATAAACCTTTACTCTAGCCCTGGCTATGGCGAGCAATCCCATGTTGAACTAATTAACACCACACAAGTATCCATTTCCGTCGCCTGTAATATTCCCTATTACTCTCGACATCATGGATTTAGCCTCCATGTACGCATATTTATTTACATACCAGCATGACCGATTATACGATCCGTTGCCGTATCGAGGAACGATCACCAGCATTGGTCATGTCTAAGGATACGTTGTCCAAACAACGAGCAGCCACGATTCTCACGCTGGCTATCGAATCGAAATGCTTCTGTTTACTCAATGTAAACAGAAGAAACTATCTTCGCCTGCATGGCAACATTAAATAAATATACACCCAAGCATCGTAGCCTCGATCATTGCAGCAAAGTTCGGTTGCATATTATCAACAGAAAAGGAAACCCTATTCCCTATGGTTTATGATAGCATAGTCAGCCAGCCTCGGTATTCGATCTTTTATTTGATCAGCCGGCGTATCTGAACTTCCTTTTGTGCACCCTTCGCGACTGCGTTGTTATGGCGGTCGAGGAATACATTTTCAACTTGATCTGTACGATCGCCGTAGAAACCTGCCACCAAAACTCAAGTCGATCGCCGGTGAAAGGATCGAAGTAGCTCCTCCCAGATCGACGGAAATTCACCACTACCGCAGCTAGTGGATGTTGGCGACGAACACATCATAGAGTCAGATTTTATCCCCAGTTGGGTGCGAACCTATATTTTTCTTGAGTGCGAGTTATCTAACGAGATACATCTCGAGGTCGTGTGTTGGTAGAAGTCGCAAAATACATAAGTGTCCAATTCTCGCATATTAATACATCTCTTGTGAGAAGTTTGAACCTGAAAATGCGTTTTACACTATAAGCCGCTGTAAAGTAACTTCCCGGGTTTTGTTGTAATGAATCATCTCAGTGAGCATACCATTTTAATTAAATAAACCACAAGACTATTGACCTTGCCCGGAAAAAATAAATCATTATGGAAAATTTAACAAGCCTCAGGACTTGCTAAATAAGGCCAAGACCGGTTCCCGGCTGTAGTGCCGATGATGATGATGATGATCTAATTGACTTTTACCTGTAAAAAAAAGAAACAATTTTTGAACGCAAGAAGGAATTGCAATTGCGGTCGCCGTCTGAAAAGACTTGTTTTTTCTGATGTGAGTGATTTTTCGTGTTGAAGCTTTGATCGGTTTTGTGCGGAGGACATCCTCAGATAATTTTGCAAGAGGAGTTAAATGTGGGAAAGCTGTAGATAAACTGGTTTTACGACTCAACTGGTTTTAAATGAATAATGTAAATTATTTGGAATAAATGTATTGTTATTTGGATGTATGGTTGATAAATTTGTGCATGAAGGTGTTTTTGGAATATGGACAGGGATGACAGTCAATATGAAAAAATCGGTTCAATAACAAGTAATCCTATGGCATATACTAATGAATGTATATGTAAAGAAAGTCCTACGGCGTCCGGAGTCTAAATCGGCTAAGAAGGAATCTCCTCCTGGGAAGACGAAGTGCTTCGGTTACGTTCATTCTCTATTGAAGTGGAGAAAGCATATTTCAGCCGAATCAACAACATAAAGTCCACAGCGGGTGACTCAAAACCGGAGGAAAAATCACGTAGTTCACATGGGTCGGTGGATCCAATAGATGCGAATGTGTTGTGGAACTTCAAATACCGAAGTCATACATAACTCCAGCGTCGGGCGTTCAAGATATTGGAGAAGTTGCAGGGATAGCTTCGTGTTATTCAGGCTGTTCCGGTGATCCGGGTTTGGAGATACATTTGGCAGCGTTGAGGAGGCGAAGACGACCGCACTTCAGCACCATCGCCAATATCACCAGGTGGACCACGATATGGACAACAGTGAGTACCCCTTTTTGTGCATATTCCCTTCTTGCTAAACACAACCATTGTTGACGAATAACAATAATCACATATACAACAAAGAATTGTGCACCTAACAATTGGTGGAAACCCCACAATAATTATATAACGCAACAGAGAAAAACGAAAAAACAACACCGCAAACGAAACACTCTTTTCTGACAAAAAAAAACCTGTGTCTCTCGCTATACATCCACCCCGCATACAAGGCAGAGTCTCTGTTTTCAACCTGACGAAGGCCAAGACGACCCTTGTCCCTGTTCAATCCTAGTTGACATGCAGTCTCCACGTTACACCCCTGGATAGCTACTTTAGCACCTGTCAAGTAGTGAACCAATGCATGCAGCGGCATCCTAAGAAAGGTTGGCGCAAGGCTAATAACCATGCCCGTAAAAACGAATTATTATGGACAATTTAAAAAGTCTCGGATATGGACCGGATACCGGTGGAGAGACTTGTTAAGTAAGGCCAAGACCGGTTCCCGGTGGTAGTGCCGATGATGATGATGATATTTATTCCTCAACATAGTTGCCCTACAGGGCGATACACTTAGTATAACGGTTTTCCAATATTTCGATGTCTTCTTTGTAGTACTAAGCGTGCTAACCTTTGAAATACGCTTCGGTTTCCGCGATGACTCCCTCATTCGATTCTCTTTCCCTGGACCCACCGCTTGAAGTTTACGGAACAGACAGTAGTTGCTGGGGGTCAAGTCTGAAGAATACGGTGAGTGAGTAACCAATACACGCCGTAATTAGTCAAATTTGGACATCACTTTCAAGGACGTGTGTGATGGTGCGTTATCGTAATGGTACAAAATTTTCCTACGCCATATGACGCGGTTTTTTCTTTATTTTTTCGTTTATCCAATAATGCTGCATAAAACCGTTGTTACGTGCGCCCGGCACCCCATCAATTAATCATTTTTGTAATTTTAATGTAATTTGTTTTAAGGTGGTATGATGGTAAGGTGGTGGAGGAGTTGCACGATCCAGAAGTGAGTTTTTGAACACGCCCCGATTCGGGTGTGGATCGTGCAGTTCTTCGAGTTCGAATTCGGTTTTCGAAGTGGACGTGAATGGGGAGCGAGAGACACAGAGGGTCAATGTTTGTTGAATACGGTTTTGAATTCCATTGTCGACGGTTTTTTTGAGAGATAAGAGAACGTTTTGTTAACGGAGTAGCAAGGAGAAAAGGAAAAAAAAAAAAGAAATTGTCCCGTGTGTTAATCTTTTTTTGTAAAAAAAAAAAAACACAAAAAAAATGTAAAAAGAAAAGGAGATTAAAGACGAAAGAAAAGTGAAAAGTAGTTTTTTTCATCGAAGAGAAATTGCAGAAAGGCAAACGTTAACGTTGAAGTGATTTCCGTTCTTTCCTGTGAATTTGTGTGTCCTCTGTCGTTGCTTTTTGGGTGTAATAAGCACAAATTCAATTAACAGCGGTTGTTCGGCAAGCTAAAAGTAACTAATCAGTGCCGCATCGGGAGAACATCCAGAGGAGCCGACACTGGATAATCTACAAACTACATTGCTGGATTTGAACAAGAAGACATTTAACGTTGTGTTACCTATTGGGCGATCTCAATGGATATACAACTCAGTGTTTACGAGATTGTGTTGCAAATGGTGTTGCAGATTCAACAAAGGGGAAACTAAAACACATTTCGAAAATAAAGGACGGCACGCTCTAAACCGGTTGGAGCCGTGGCTCAGCATCGGGACGTCGAGCTGAATAACTAGGTAACAAATCTAACATTTTCCCACTAAATATCCACAGCAGAAGTGCAAGGCACGTACTATATAGTAGTTACCATACCCATCATCATCATAATATTACACCGTTAGGTTGTTTAGAGGAAGGCTGCGCCAATTATTAGATTTGTTATATTTATTCTTATGCCCACAATCTTTTCCCTCTCATTGTGTTGCCGTCCCCCAGAACCGGACTGTTTTCTGGTTGGCGGGCATTCGAGTCTTGCCCGGTACAGTCTGACTGCCATGGCAAAATTGACAGGTTTCGATCGCACAGATAAAAATTTTCCATATGTGTACATAGTTAACTTGGGAGGAACTCACTTGTGCCAGCACTTGATCCTACCTGGTGGATGGTCGCTGTTATATACTTTCTCCAAAAACCGTCGTTTTAACAGGGCAGCTTCCGAGTTCCCTTGCAAAGCCTGTTGTAACGATTGTGTGAGATGTGGCCAACAGCATACACTCCTCTGCGCTGAAACGTCCGGTCGTGGATGGATAAAATAAACATTGCACTAGTCGTAAGCCTTGGAACGTTTCCCTCCGATGCTGAACGTAAACACTATCTTATTGCTTTTCGTTAATGCATGCTATTTTATTGGGGGTCTTAACTGATAATTTTGACGATTACAATTACAATTACAATTCCTTACTTTTAAATTCTCACAATACTCTCAGGGGCTTTATTGGCATTTTCTTAACGTTCTCCAAAAACCACCACAGTCCCCTCTCCCGTTATTGTCTCAACACACGACACACAAATCCGAGACGGAGACGTTAGCACCGTTCAAAAACTGTCAACCAACTCACATCATCCTCTCCCGTTAACTCATTTCTCTCTGACACCGTTTCCTCAGCGAAGAAATTCGGCCATGACTGTCCCGAAACTGATCGACCACGTCAAGGCCGAATTTTAGCTCATGCAGGGCACCAGCTGTTCTTGTTTTATACCAATAATAGCAGGTTTAACTTCGCAAATGTACATTGTTTAAATGGATACGATTAGTTGATGTGGTTAACCACAATGTACGTTGTGTTTTTATATTTATTCAATGTTAATTTTATTGTATTTAAGTTTTATTATTCAGTGTTAACTTAATTGTATATATTTTTAATTTAAAATTGCTTAACGTTTACATGTTACGTATGTCTGTTAATTTTTTATACCTTTCTCGCCGTGACAAAGGCGGCGTGGGGAAGTTACCACGTAACAAAACTCTCCTGTGACTGTTCTTCACTTTTCCAGGTTATCGATGAACATTATTCCCAAAAAAACAGAGGCTATAAACTTCCCGGCCGAGCGTTGATCTTTGGCCGCTTTGGTCGGCTTTCCGTGGCTTCCCAGCCACTCTGCAGACTGCCTATTGGACTCAGACGTATGGTAAATGACCGACGTTTCGTCCATCGTCACAACACGTTGAAAAAAGGTCGGTCGATTAGGCTGCAACAATACCGAACCGGCCGGTGGATCATTAACGCACAGCCGATTTTTGCCGACGGCCAGCAAACACTTCACCCATCACACCGATAGCTTTTCATCTTCAATAGATTGTGCAAACCATATCCCGCCCCTTCTTTTGAGATTCTCACGGCCTCAGCTAACTCGCGTAAATTCACTTTACAATCATTCAAAACGATTCGTGGCCTCTTTTTGGCTTCCAGAGCGTTTTCGGTGCTTGTGCGACCCGTTTTAAATTCACTAAATCACCGAGAAACTACAATCTTCAAACTCGCAGATGTTTTTTTTTTATTTTTTTATTTTTTTTATTTTTTGGTTTCGGTAGGAAGGTGGAAACCTTCAAGAGGCATGCCGGGTTTTTACCGACTAAAACCACCTCCCATCAGGCTCATATTCCCGTTGATCCCGAACTTTCTTTTAGATATTCCCTCGCGGGGCGGGATGGAGTTTACCTGTTCCTCCGCTCGTAGCGTGGCAACTGCTGCATCATTTCACAGAGAATACCATTTGTTACGGACCATGCCTGTTTTGAACTCCGCATGTATTCTATTACTCCTGCTGGAGTAACTGTCCGTCTCATATGTCTCTCTAAAATCGTTCGCGCGTCCCGAATCTCAAGCACTCTGTGAGTACGTGTTCCGCATTTTCTATTTTGCCTTCGCAATACAAGCGGTATGGGTGATTGAGATGCTTATACTTGTGCAAGTATTGCCGAAATCATAAATTTCCTGATATTAGCTGAGTCAGGTGGTAATTCAGCTCGCCATGTTTTCGTTTCATCCATGTTTCTATATCACGTATCATAGTGTGGGTCCATCTTCCTTTGGTGGAAGAATCCCACCTTCGTGGCCATTGTCTTAGGCTTGAGAGCTCTAATTGTGACCGCATTCTCCGACGATTCTCTTGGGAGACGTTGTGGGGCTTTTCAGGGCCCGAAGAACCTCGCATCATTCTTAACCCCCATAAAAATCCTATAAACTCCTTAGCTGCCCTTAATTCGAATCCTTGGGAAAATTACATAACCTCGCCACAGCATTCATCACCACCCTAAAAACCTGAAAACAATTCGGTTGTCCCCCAGGACAACTGACATAAATACCCGTAACAGCTGAGGAGCTTTTCCCTAGATTCGACAGGATGTGTTTAGCTTTTTGGCCATAGATCCATCGGCCGATCTTACTATTTTCTAATGCAGCGTAGCCATGGTAGGTTTCCTGCAAATGGCCTTGTGTTATTTTAAACAACACACATGTCACCACATCGACCGATAGGATGTTCTGATGATCGGAACAATGTGTCCCCAGACACTGTTTCAATGCCCATTATCTCACAAAACACTGGCTGGGCTATTGGCCGGCTTGCACATCTGCAAACCAGATGTCTAATAGCCTGTAATGGGACATAACGAGTGGGATAATAAAAGATCAGTCTCGACGGCGGGCGATCTTCTGCCAATTTAACATCACAGACAAATCTAACACCGTCGCCTTATTATCCCCTACACACCACCCATAAAACGTTTCTGTCTAGTTAATGTAGACAGAAGATATGATTTTCGTCCGGGCGGCAATTTCTATCCAAACTAGGTGGCCGAAAAGACAAACACACAATAGAGTACCCTTGAGTGTATGTTAGTATCATAGGAAACTATTTCTATGATTTATGACCGCCATTACTGCCAGCAACCTCGTACTTCTAGTCGACCAGATGTGCATTGGTATTTTCCGTGCGCATCTGTAATTATTGGCATCGTCACCACTTCCAGCGTGTGGGCGTGTCCTCCTAACCGGTACGGTTTCTATAGGAATTTTTCAGTTGGAATTTTCCAGGGCAATCGCCTTTGTATCCCTAATCCAACGATCGGATTGGTTCTTCGATGGCATACCATCTGATCCTCGATTCTACAAGGAATGTGGAGGACGATTGCTCCCGGCAGTCAGATATTAATCGTGAAAACGAACGCTACAAAGAGTCCGATTTCTTATTCCGAAGTGTGCACATGCACCAGGCGCCAAGAGCCAAATTTAACCACCGGTAGAGTGTACAAGAGTCGTGAGTGATTATTTAAAATATAATAGAGTCGCGGATGTCATTGTGCAGTTTATTAATTTTTAAACGATTGAGTGTCGCTGTTGTGGACAATTTTATATGTACCTAGCATTTAAGAAAGTAATCACCTGTTTAGTGTTGTATTATGGAGTAGCTGCTAGTGTAATATCCGTCGATTTTATACTATAAATAAAGAAAACTAATACAGAAGAATTTTCATGTGCCTTTCATTAGTCGGACAATTGTGCATCGGATTAACATCGATATTTGTCGGTGTTAGGAAAGAACTCGTGTCCATGTTTGACTCATTAACCTTACCTCCACAACATTATGCAATGCAGCGTTTTCTTTAGCTGCAATGTCAGGTGACGTCCACCCGGCCAAAATATTTATAGCATCTTCGGATACCGTTCGGAATGCACAACATACTCTTAGTGATGCCAGCCTATGTGCGGAGTTCATTCCCCTCATGTACGACTTATACTGAGCAGCTCCTACCTATATGTGAGCTGCATACATTATAATGGAGGTGTTGATACTGGTTATGAGTTTCCTTATGTGGGGCCGGGCTCCTCTAACATTGGGTAGCAGTCTGGTGGCTACCGAAGATATACCGAAAACCGCGGTAACCACACCTTTCGGACTATTCGAGTTCAAGGTGATGACATTCGGTCTCCGAAATGCAGCGCAAACGTTCCAGCGCTACATAGACTCAGCTCTCCGCGGACTTGACTTCTGCTATGCGTATATCGATGATATACTCATAGCATCGAAAAACATGACCGAACATCGCTCCCATTTGAAGCAAGTGTTCGAGCGCCTCCGAGATTTCGGCCTGGTAATCAATCCAGACAAGTGCCACCTCGGAGAATCGGAAGTCAAGTACCTTGGCTATTGTATAAATGGCCAAGGCGTCCGCCCATTACAAGACAGGGCGGATGCACTAATGCAGTTTCCTCGCCCCAAGAATGTGCGAGAACTTAGGCGTTATCTGGGCATGTTAAACTTTTATCGCCCAACGCTTCGAAACGTCGCACAGGTCCAGGATCCTCTGAACGAATACCTAGTAGGAGCCAAACGAAACGACAAACGACCGATTCAATGGACCGAGTCAGCTGATCAAGCTTTTCGCTTATCAAAAGAACAGCTGACGAATGCAACTTTACTTCGACATCCCATCGAAGGAGCCTCATTGTCCATACAGTGTGACGCTTCCGACACTGCAATTGGGGCCGTACTCGAACAAGAGTGTAAATGGGAACCGCTGGGTTTCTTCTCAAAAAAATTGAACCCGACCCAGCGACGATACAGTGCCTACGACAGGGAGTTACTAGCGATTTACTCCGCGGTAAAGTACTTCCGGCACATGGTCGAAGGACGCCAGTTAACGATCAAAACTGATCACAAACCACTGGTGTACGCTTTCCGAAAGAAAGCGGAAAGGTCAACCCCACGACAGGAACGGCACCTGGATTTCATCGGGCAATTTAGCACCCGAATCGAATATGTTCCAGGTGCAGACAACGTAATTGCAGACGCCTTTTCGCGTATCGATGCAATTAAACTCTGTGCGCAAATCAATGATGCCGACTTGGCACAAGCGCAAGGAGAGGACCATCAACTCGAGTCCCTATTGAAAGCGGAGACAGCACTAGTTCTGCGTAAGCTTCCTTTCAACGACTCAAACGATGAAGTCTGGTGTGATGTATCGACAGGGACAGCTCGCCCCTACATCCCAGAAAAGTTTCGAAGGAATGTGTACGAAACATTCCATAACCCAGCCCACCCAAGCGGACGCGCAACCGCTGCAGCCGTCCGACGTAAATTCGTCTGGCCACATATGGCCAAGGACATAACAAATTGGGCACGCAATTGTTTGCAATGTCAGCGTCGCAAAGTCGATCGACACAACGTGCTACAACCAGCTCAGTTTAAGCTCCCCGAGGCACGATTCGCCCATGTACAGAGAGGTTACATGTACCTCCTGACGATGATCGATCGTTTCACTCGGTGGCCAGAAGCAGTGCCACTACGAACAGTGACCGCAGAGAATGTAGCCAAAGCATTCTACTCGACTTGGGTCACACGTTTCGGCGTCTCAGCTACTCTCACAGCTGATCGAGGACCACAGTTCGAGGCAGCGATTTTCAGGCAACTGACCGATCTGCTCGGCTGCCAACAAAGCCATACGACAGCTTATCACTCCCAGTCCAACGGGATGATTGAACGATGGCATCGTTCATTAAAAGCCTCACTGATGTGTCATGACGACAATCAATGGCTGGACGCACTGCAGATAGTTCTTTTAGGCTTGCGCACAAGCATAAAAGAAGACCTGGGAGCCTCAGCAGCAGATTTGACATACGGAACCTATCTGCGCCTCCCAGGAGAGTTCTTCGCCGATGGAGAACCACCGCTCGAACAGTTGCCAAATTTGGAAAACCTATGCAAACTCATGCGTAAGGTCAGGGCAACACCTGTCGCCAGACAAGAGGATATTGTTCACATCGACGGCAAGCCGTACACCGTCAGTGTCGAAAGGTTGAAACCGTGCCACCTGGAATGACCACCAGATACCGTACTGGGAGAGGCACATCAACAACCAGCGGTGGCAACCGAAACCTGCCCCGTACGCCACCCAGCAGACTCCCACGAAACGCCAGGCACGTCAAATGTTGAGAATCAACCGAACCCCCGCGAAATGGTCGCGCGCGGGGCGTCGGACATCCTACACGGACCGATAACGCGGCAGCGCGCCCGAGATCTGCGCGCACAAGAAGACGCTGCGAAGATTCTCAATGTACGGCAACCTGAAACCCCAACTTCTGACAAGCGAAAAAGAACGACGAACGCGCTAACTTTCGCTCCTCTACCACCCAAACACCGCCCAATACGGAAGGGAGCACGCTCGTAAAACTCAACTACACCCCCCAAGCAACTAACTACCTCATATCGTGACTACGTCACTAGGGGGGGAGTGATGTAGCGTTCTACGAACGCACAATTCCGCGCAGGTAAGGTTCCTACCTTCAAAGAGCTTACTTACCTGAGAACGTTGCACGCGCCCACAGACGCGTGTCCCAAAGTCCCACCATAGGGCCTGCAACTCGCAGCCAACGTTGAGACTGACACCAAAAAGCAAGGAACTGAACGTCCCCAAAGCTTTTAAGGTCAAGCTCAACAATTATTATTCATCATGCCTGAAACAAAGGTATAAACATCCATGAGTTCTATTCCTAAAAAAACAATTCCCAAAATGCCATACATGCTGCCTGTGCCCAGGAACATCTCATCGAACCGGCAATTCCGAAATTCGATACAAAAGAATTGCTATCATCAAAGAATGAGCCGATCAACGGATGCACGTGCGGGTAATTTAATGCAAGGACCACCCAAATCCGTTGAACAACAGAATGCAGCCACGACCTATCGCAATCAAAAATATCTCAACGAGATATGCGATGATTTATGAGGAGTTAAGCCAACAAAGGCAATACTTCGGTCCCACGGCCACGCTAGAATTTCACATCATTATAAAGATCTAATAGATTTCGATTCCGGGTACCAAGTTCAAATAAGACCCACGGACTGTACGTCAAAACAATCGCCGAATATCTCTGGTCTGGGCGCCAGATGTTCTGTGCAAACAGAAGGCCGTGGAAATGAAATTCTATCACCAATGATAATGATGTATGCAAGGAATGACTTTCTTCTTTCAGGAAAATAGGAAATTACCCCTGGGGTGATATAGCATGCTGTTAACAGAGATTTCCGGAATTCTGTTAGCAGATCGAATAGAAAAATTTTTCCGTACAGATACAGATACCAGTTTGGAATCTGGATATCTGTGTGTGCAGACTGGCAGTCTAATTCTGATCGTCACCGGGACGAGAAGGATATATCGAATATCCGTACAGAGAGGAGACCAGAGAACCCCGCCGAGGTGGTTAATCCGCGCCAAGAATCCTTGATACTTCTCGTGTCATTAAAAGTAAAAATGTGTCGTATTAAGTGTGAGTCGATTTGTTTTCGCCTACAATATGTTTATTTAGATAGGATAAGAACGTTCTTTTCGGTAACTTACTCGGCACTTATTTCGTAAGAAAAGCGGCGAAACTTATAATTCCAAATAACAATAGACAACTACGATTAAAATAAAAATTAAAAACAATTTTGTTGGTGTTTCATTTGTAACCGCGTTCGCTCTGTGTATGTATGTTTTCTCTGCGGCAAGCAGTGTTCGGCGGAACACTTGAACAACGTATAAATCCGCCAAAGTCTCGCTAAAACTTTGCATACTCTTGCCGTTTTTTCACTCGTTTTCCTCAGGTGTTCCTTAAAGCTCAACCTGTTGTCGAGTATAACACCCAGATATTTAATATAGGGACTGGATCTGATTATTTGTCCTTCTATTTCCAAATCAAGGTATTCAGCTTTCTTGCGGCTGCTTATTAAAACTGCCTTCGTCTTATGTCCAGCTTGTTTCAGTCCGGCTATATCTAGCCAGCATTTAATGCTCTGGATTGCTTGGGAGCAAATATTCTCCAGGTCATCTAGATGTTTAGCTACGGCCACTATTGCCAAATCATCTGCGTACCCAAAGATTCTAACCTCCTCCGGTACATTGACCCTGAGGTACAGCCGCTATTATTATATATTCCTGTGGTCCCTCATCTGTAGCATACAGCAGTCTTCTATCCGAGAGATAGTTTGCTAGTATACGCGCCAAGGAGGGTGAGATTTGTAGGTCGCACAGCGCTTCTAGAATCCGATTCCAATTCACCGAGTTAAACGTATTTTTAACATCTAGCATCACCACCGCGCAATATTTCTTTGTACCACCTAGCCATCGTGCTCCAGCTATCGCATCGCAACCGATGTCGCACACCACAGATAGTGCCTTACCGGTTGATCTACCTTTCCAGAATCCATACTGCGCTCCAGAGAGATCCGATGTCCCCTCAGTGAATTGTTCCAGGCGAGTGGCAATTAGTCGCTCAAGCAGTTTTCCTGTCGTGTCCAGCAAGCGATAAGACGACAACGCCTCTGGATTCTTGACTCCTTTTGGAATAAGCACAAGCCGCTGTTTTTCCATCGTTTGGGAAATTCTCCTGTTTGAAGGCAGGTTGTGAAGAGTTAGCCTAAGACTTCTGGTTCTTTCGCAGATGTGGGATTCTGCAACTGCTGCAATGATTCTTCAGAAGTTTTTCACATCAAAAAACAATGTTTGATCAATATGCAATATTCCTGTTTTACATTTTTTTTACAAACGCGAAAGTAGAGCCGCTCAAACGACTGTAGTTGTTAAACGAATAGACGGAATGTCACAAAACTTCATACATAAACTACTGACAGAGGAGCCTCTCGAAATGAGTCATGCTCATTTTCTAGTGACGCCACTTATTGAAAAACCCGCCACTTTTCAGCCCATGTAGTACATACTTTTTTGAAGGGTTATATAAAACGAATTTAACAATTTTCGTTATTTGATAGAACTACCAAGTTATTATTAGCACCAATCAAAAAGTTCCAAGGAGTGTGTGACAGTTTTCAGAAATATATGAAAAGATGCTTGTTAATTCATTTATCATATTTTATAAACTTTAATTACCCAATAGCATAACACAAAGGTATCTAAATATTACTTTGTAAATATAAGAAATATCTTGTTAAAAAAAAACAAAATAAATTGCAAATTACAACTCCGTGTATTCACTAATATACATATGTATTGTTATTTTCACTATAGGCACATGTATGATATTGTGACGCATATGACAATCAGTACTGGAATATTCGAGAGTGTCCGAAACAAAGATTATTTTAGGAAGTACTGGAAAACTGGAATAGAACATTCAAGACTATGGAACGGACGGAAACGATACACCAAATCAGAATGAGGAAAAACGGTATAAATACGTCGCACGCAGAGCGGAAGAATAAGTTAGAGTGATAAGTAAGAAAGCGAAGCAAGCGATAAGTCTCAAGTTAGAAGTAAGAAGGAAAATACGCGATAAGTACGGAAGCGATAAGTCAAGAAATCGTTGTGTACGGTAAAGGTGACGGTTGTGATTAACGGACTGTTACACCTCACTTTACACCCCCTCCCAACACACATAACATAATTAAGATACCATCATCTTAAAATCATGATTACATCTATTCTGCATATAATGCAATAATTCGCAGTCATTCATCATTCATTCCAATCAAACCATATCGCATACGATAAGTCCATGCCAAAGCATATATCCATCGTGCACTTGACCTTGCATTTCGTTTCGCATTACGAAAAGCAAAACCAGACCTAAACGGTCTCAGTTTACGAATACACATGTTAACAAAAATAATACATGTTATTCGAGCGCCAGCAACATGATCGAGGAAGACCGGCTGCGACACAGTTGAACCTCGGAGAAATGTTGATCGCAGCGAAAATGGCGGACGCAGCGAGAAGTCGCAAACGATTTGCACGTAGGGCAATGCACTGAAATTGCTGCTGCAAATCGAGTTAATATATGAATCGCTTCTGCTGCAATTTTTGCAGCGATTATTGAAAATTGCGAATTAAGAATGACAGGCAATTAACCCCCAATTAGGCTACACGCGCTGGGTGGAAAAATTGCTTCATCTGCAATTGCGGATAATTAAATTGGTATATAAGGTGGCTGCAAGTGAGTAGTAATTCGCACAGTAATTGAAAGCAAGAAGACTGCGGCCAACCGTAAGTAGAGCGGGTCTTCTTGCAATTAAATTACTATAGGGCAGTTTAGTGTAAAAGTAACAAGTGTAACTAACTTTAAGGGATCGACATTCCCGACGAATAAAATATCAAGTTAAGTGAAATAAAAGTGTTTTATTGTCAATCGCACAGGAGCCTGTCGCCAAGGAAAAGCCGCGCTGAATTACCAAGTAAGTTTCCGACTAATACCACATAAGTAGACAACAACAATACGACATTTTGGCCATTAGCCGCCCAATAATCAAATAACAAATGATAACATCTGGGGTTACGCTCAGGTGTTACATTTTGATAAATAATTAATAAATGATAATATCTGGGGTTACGCTCAGATATTTCATTACAATAACTATTAATAATAACCAATAAACAAAACTACCGTCCGATAACCAAATATTTAAATGTTTATATCGGAGGTCAAACTTCGATATAACATTTTGGCGACCGTGACAGGACCTAGGGAAGCCCAAGTTTAAGAACTTGTAAGCGCTTTTAAAGAGCCTAGCCTTAAAATAATAATTAACTCATTTGTACCGGGCAAGACACCTTACCCCGTCACCCGAAGTTGAGCCTGGCTTCGGGGGTACAATCTGATAACCCATTTCTCAAATCAAACAACAACAAAAACGAACACTTCACAAAACTGGTGACGGAGGACCAGCTTACGAAACACATGAACTCTGAAGATCGCCATCCAGATGACCAGAGGCCCCAATTCCCGCGGCGCGGACGACAACTACATGCCAACCAATTACTGGCAAATACATGCGAGGCATCTTGGAAGATGCAGCCCAAAGCCCACAACAAAACACAAAAAAAAAACACACACAAACAAAAGCAATACAAAAAAAAAGGAGAGAAATATCAATCCAACTCAGCAGCAGCCAATGTGACTACATCAATCGTCAAAAAGATACCTGTAACCACAACAATCAAAAATCAAATCATCAATAAACATTAATGGAAGACCAGGTCATAATGTTCAACTGTAGGGCGTGAAGCTTACCTGGCAGCACCAAATAACACAACACCAAAGACAGCAGAAACCCCCAGTGACAACGGCTATTCACCATCATACCAGAAGGAAACAGCAGCACAGCACGACACCAGTAGTAACAGTAGCAGCAAAATAAACCAGAGTAAGCAACCAATTTTTTTTTTGAATACGAATTTCTATAATCTTAGTTTGCCAAGCCCTATTAAAAACCCATCCTTAAAAGAAATACACTGTCGTAGACCATATTGTGCACTTAGTAATCCTAGGGAACAATTTCCACCCCTACATAAACAAATAATTTACGGGATAGCAAATGTTTTAATTTAATAAGTCACCCTAATTTTTAATTATCCCTACGACCATCATCTGCCACCAACACTCGTTACTCGACCATTCCACTGTCTGCCTGTCGAATTTCCAAACGAAACCAACTTTTGAACTCTGTCATCTCCATATCTCTCCATACTGCGACCAGTAATCTTTGGGAAGCATTTCCACTACAATAATACAACAATCGCGTACGAAAGCGTTTTAAAAAAACTCCCCTTTTTAATTATCACTAAGACCTAGTCTACTTACTTAACCGCGTCACCCTCTGTCGAAATCATGCCCATCGACTTCGTTAAAATCGCAAAACTTACTTCCCAGCTTGTACCAGTCTTCTCGGGCGGGCACAGTCCCCTGGTTGACAATGAGTTACAAGTATTTTTAGGATGCTGCAGGAAGGTAATCGGATGCCTACCTGCAGAAGAGCACTCCGCGTTTTTAACAATATTCCCCACGCGTCTACGAGGTGAGGCATACGTATTAATTGCCTCAAACCCTCCCCACACCTTCGAGGAAGCCGAAAGACTCCTCAAAAATTCCTACCTACCTCGAGAAACATACCAGGAGTTAGTGAATAAGCTAATTACGATCCGACAACTACCTCTGGAAGCCCTCATCACTTTTACCGCAAGGATAAAGCAGATGCTGATGGTTTGCAAGGAAGCCGCGGACCAAAAATACGGTGTGACAGCAGCCTCCGCTGTGAAGATACAGTTGGAGGACTTCGCCAAAAACGCACTAAAAAGTGGCGTCAACAACTCACACCTCTGCCAATATTTACTGACCCTGGGGGATGGAACGGTAGACGACTTAATCCAAAAAGCTTTAGATATGGAAAAGCTACAACAGGCCGCGTTTCTCACCCAACAATATAGCGTCATACCAGGTTCTACTCAACCCCTTCACGTCTCTAATTCCCTGAATCAATTAAACACACGAGCCGTACCTCTCAACCCAAATACTTCACTTACCTCGGGTCTCCACTATGCAGATTTCCCTCAACAATGCAGAAAAAATGACACTGCAAAACAAAGGCAAAACGAGCCTCTTACAAACATGAAACAGTTGCGTTTAATTACCGCCAAAATCATATGCAATTACTGCCACAAAAAGGGACATACATATAGTGACTGCCTCACACGGAGAAACACTCCGCCCCATACGCCTTATAGTCACGACATTACAAACTACCAGAAGTCAGAAGACTACACGAATATCATTAATTCAAACACTAATACAAACCATTCAAGAGAACCAAATCAACACAGGGCCACCCCCTTGAATTCTCCTAACAGCACTTACGTTGAAAACTCGCCTAAGGTTTATAGCATAAGAATAGCCTGCGATTTTTGTGGTCGGCAAGGCCATCACGTTTCGGACTGCCGCCAAAAGGCAAAATGGGAATCCCGGAATACAAGAAACACGTCCGGCCCATCAGAATTACAAAATATCCACAACTTAGGATACCCCCAGCCACCACTGACGATCGTACCTACAATTGATACGGGTCTACGCGACCATGCTCTACTAGGGAACGATCCCCTTTCTGAAAACTATTGTATTAATGGTCCAAATCAGCAACTTAGGTTCCCACGTACTAAACGAAATCCTGAAGAGTTTAGTATTCCACTAAACTCCAAAATCGAATACCCACGCCACAAAAGGGCAGCCGATGTAGGGCAAGTTATAGATCACGCGGTCGGCCATACCGTCTGTAACACCCCCAAGGATTCTTCCAAAAAAGAATCTGGTTGCGAAACCCCAGTGACGGCGGAAAATTTTCAACAAGCAAACCTAAGTAACCAACAGCTAACCTTCCCTCGCACGGAACGAAACCCAGAAGAATTTAGCATTCCCATGGAATCTAAAACCAAAAGCCCAAATCACAAACGGACAGCCGATGTGAGACAAGTTACAGTCACAGCGGGACCCAAAGAGGTCAGATATACCGCCTGTAACCTCTCCAAGAGTTCTCTTACTCGAGAAACTGGCTGCGAAACCTCAGCGATGGTGGCAAACAATCAACTGGTAGAAGAAGTTCACGTGCCTGTACGATCTCACCGGACCAAAGCTGTTCCAGTGGAACCAAAAGAGGAAACGCTCTGTCTGAACCAGAAATCACGCGATGGAGCCTTCCTACCGGACATTTCACTGCCAGTAAGTACAACCAGTAAAAGAATCTTGCGCATACGCCAGATTTGCGACTCTACTGACCAACAGGGATGCAACCCAGAGCCCGGTCATCAGTCGCAAACTCAAAACAAACTCCCCCCAATACTAGGAAATGGGATAGAACATCCAGTAGCAACAAGAAGCTACCACACTGGGTTCCCACACCCACCAATAACCAGCATCCCAACTGTTCAGCTACCGATAGACGTTGGTGTTGAAAGAAACACAACTCTAGTAGTGGACACCAGCGCTGGAAGAAACCCAAATGGCAAGCGAGCCATAAATAAATGCAAAACCTTCAAGTTAAAATCTAATCCTAATCAGAGGAACCAAAAGTCAAGCGGCAAGTGCCCTAGCTCCTCACAAAATAAAAAATTGTGGCAAAAACCCACAAAAATCAAAAATAAACAGACCCAAGATAAAGGCAACACCTTTACATGGAGAAACATAAAAAGGACATATAAGACATGTTCAGAAACAGACAGCTCATACGCTAGCTCCTCTCAAAACAAAAAATTGTGGAAAAAACCCACAATAATCAAAAACAAACAAACCCAAGATAAAGGCAACACCTTTACATGGAGAAACATAAAAAGGACATATAAGACATGTTCAGAAACAGACAGCTCATACGCTAGCTCCTCTCAAAACAAAAAATTGTGGAAAAAACCCACAATAATCAAAAATAAACAAACTCAAGATAAAGGCAACACCTTTACATTAAAACAGAGAAACACAAAAAGGACATATAAGACATGTTCAAAAACAGAAAGCTCAAACGCTAGCTACCCTCATAATAAAAAATTGTGGAAGAAACCCACAATATCCGAAAATATTAACAAGCAAGATAAAGGCAACACCTTTACATCCAATCCCAAAAGAAGAAACACAAAAAATACAAATTCACTAAACTCGTACGCTACCTTATCGGAAAACGAAGGCAACAAAAAATTATTGTTGCAAAAGTCCAACCAAACACCCATGTGGAAAGGCCTGTTTTTCGTTACAGCAGTAACAAGGCCAAACAAGACAGCCATTGACGTTGGCCAAAAACTGATAATAGTTCGAAATGGTAGGTTAAAACCATATTCCAAGATTAGCTAGTTTCAATACACACCTATTACCTAGCCCAACACATTCGCTATCTCCAGTAGGTACCACTTCTCAAATTCATGCACAATATGGCCAGGTACGGAAATAAAAATAAGATGTACAAATTAAACATATTACTTACTTTCCTACATATTATTACCATTACCATACAGATGGAAAATAAACCAAATTACTATGTACAAACAAATCCTTTACTGCCGAAAACAAAAGTAAAGAAATCTCTTAATACATATATGATTACTATTAAAAGTAAACTAATTAGAAAAAATAAAACCATTAGATAAATAATTTCATGTACTATTAAAATTGCAAATAAGCCAACCACTGTCGTACAAAAGTTTTTCTCTACTGATAAAATTAAATTAAAATTAAATATATATATATATACAGATAGTAAATATAATTGATTACAAATTATAAAGAAAATAAAAAATGCGAATATAAATACTTTCATTCATCATTACCACTAATGTTAAAATTAATAAATAAACCGGGTTGAACAAACAATCGCTACAAATAAGTTCTACTATTATAAACGCTATTCAAATTACGAAAATCATTAATCATACTAGAAAAAAAATATTACCGATACAAATTCAAATACAAACAATTAGTTACATAAAAAAATAAGTATAACACAATATAATTATACAGACAAAAGGAAACAAAAGAATTGTTAGTTACACAAAAATATAAGTTGTTAGTTACACCAAAAGACAAGTATAGCAATAAAGCACAAACATAAAAAATTTAAATTACTACTACATATATGATTTCTGCTAAAAGCAAACTAAATAGGAAGTAAAACTATTAATAATCTCATATACTCTTAAGCCAAACCACTAAACCAAATAAGGTACAAGCAATTTCCTCTACTGTTAAAGCGAACCCATTAATCTATGATTCTTATTTACCGTTAGCAAGTACACAAAACTATTATGTAAGCCCCAATATCCAAAAGAAAAGAAATTATATATATATACATATACATACAGAAAATTAAGAAAAAACATTTGTAATATCTAAGACTAATACAGATAAAATAATGAGTTAACACAAAAAAAAATATATATATATAATTATTGCAATGTTACAGAGAGACAAAACAAATTGTTAACTTACGCCAAAACACAGAAGAAAACTCTATGGGCAAACTACAACATAATGCACTAATACATGTTAGAAACCATAGAAAATACTTATGTAAATACACACCACTCATAGAAGAGAAACTTGAATAGGTAAACACCAAACTCAACTCACAACTGCAACCCACTCTTATACCACAGAAAATCACTCGTACCGATGATTTTCTTTCTTTCAAGGGGGGAGGAATGTTACACCTCACTTTACACCCCCTCCCAACACACATAACATAATTAAGATACCATCATCTTAAAATCATGATTACATCTATTCTGCATATAATGCAATAATTCGCAGTCATTCATCATTCATTCCAATCAAACCATATCGCATACGATAAGTCCATGCCAAAGCATATATCCATCGTGCACTTGACCTTGCATTTCGTTTCGCATTACGAAAAGCAAAACCAGACCTAAACGGTCTCAGTTTACGAATACACATGTTAACAAAAATAATACATGTTATTCGAGCGCCAGCAACATGATCGAGGAAGACCGGCTGCGACACAGTTGAACCTCGGAGAAATGTTGATCGCAGCGAAAATGGCGGACGCAGCGAGAAGTCGCAAACGATTTGCACGTAGGGCAATGCACTGAAATTGCTGCTGCAAATCGAGTTAATATATGAATCGCTTCTGCTGCAATTTTTGCAGCGATTATTGAAAATTGCGAATTAAGAATGACAGGCAATTAACCCCCAATTAGGCTACACGCGCTGGGTGGAAAAATTGCTTCATCTGCAATTGCGGATAATTAAATTGGTATATAAGGTGGCTGCAAGTGAGTAGTAATTCGCACAGTAATTGAAAGCAAGAAGACTGCGGCCAACCGTAAGTAGAGCGGGTCTTCTTGCAATTAAATTACTATAGGGCAGTTTAGTGTAAAAGTAACAAGTGTAACTAACTTTAAGGGATCGACATTCCCGACGAATAAAATATCAAGTTAAGTGAAATAAAAGTGTTTTATTGTCAATCGCACAGGAGCCTGTCGCCAAGGAAAAGCCGCGCTGAATTACCAAGTAAGTTTCCGACTAATACCACATAAGTAGACAACAACAATACGACATTTTGGCCATTAGCCGCCCAATAATCAAATAACAAATGATAACATCTGGGGTTACGCTCAGGTGTTACATTTTGATAAATAATTAATAAATGATAATATCTGGGGTTACGCTCAGATATTTCATTACAATAACTATTAATAATAACCAATAAACAAAACTACCGTCCGATAACCAAATATTTAAATGTTTATATCGGAGGTCAAACTTCGATATAACAGGACTAATAAAGTGTTATATTAATTCAAAAATCAATTTAACGGCTCTTATTTATTCAAAAATAATTAATCCAGCGAACCCTAAGCTCGCTACAATTGGTGTCAGAAGTGGGATTGATTATTGTTTGAGTGAATAAGTGTGTGAAAGTGTGTTGTGACGATGTCAGATCGACATTTGGAGGATCTTCGCGTTCCTGAGTTGAAGAAGGAACTTGAGGACCGGAATCTGGGTAGCAGAGGACAGAAGCAAATTTTTCGACAACGTCTGCAAGCAGCAATGGAGGAAGAGGGTATTGATGTCGACACATATGTTTTTACGATTGGTCCAGACTGTCCGGATGGAGAAGGAACAGCAAGTCAAGATTGTTGCAATGTAACGGAGAAGAGTTCGCCACTGTTAGACATTTCGGAGATGTTCCGGATGATGTTGACAAAATTCGACGCACAAGCTGCAGATGTTAAGGCAAAGTTGGATGTCCAAAATTCAAAATTCGACGTCCAAAATTCAAAATTCGACGGTCAAAATTCAAAATGCGACGCACAAGCTGCAGATCTGAATGCAAAATTGGATGCTCAAACACAGTGGATGAAATGTAATTTTCAACACTTGAAGGAAGAAATCCAGTCAGAAATTCGAAACGAAGTAGAAAATCTGGATCTAAAACTCGCCGAAGAAATAATGCGAATCGAAAAGAGACTTGAGTGTGTTGAGAGAAATAAGACATCGCCTAGCAATCAACATGACTACAAAGATACAAGGATGCAACCGCCAACATTCGATGGAACAAGGGTCCCGTTCCATCGAATCCGTTCCGTATTTATACGTCAGTTTGACGCCGCGGCCAATTATAATAAGTGGTCGGATGAGCAAAAGTCAACATCACTAATCTTGTCACTCCGCGGGGCGGCTGCAGAATTGCTAGAAACCATACCAGCAGAGAAGCAAACAGATTTCCAAGCGGTAAGAGACAGCCTTGAAGCTAGGTATGGAGACAACCACATGCAGCAGGTCTACCGCATGCAACTGAGGAGCAGAACGCAGAAACCTAGAGAAAATCTTCAACAGTTGCAGGCAGAAATTGAGCGATGGGCAAACTTGTCTTATTCAAATATGACTAAGGAATTTCTGAACGAGGTAGCAATGGATGCATTTATAAACGCACTCCAAGATCGGGATTTGCAACAAGCCGTTCGTTTGGCGGGAAAGAATACGACTAATGAAATACTGGCGTTCGCATTGGCTTATGAATCTGCTAAACTGGCCACCAGGAGTACATATAGAGTCCGAGAAATGTCCGTCGAGGAATGTTCCTGCCAAAGAATCGGGCATGTACAACGGAGAACTCTGAGGCCTGATATGAAGTGTTGGACATGCGGCGGAGTCGGCCACATCTCTGTTGACGGTACGAAACGTCGACGAATGAATGAAACATCAAGTGAGAATTGTTGTTCATGCGCTAATCATAAGAGGAGACTATCAACGGACCAACTTGAGGCCAAGAGCTTGGGAAACTTGTAAGGGCAGACTTTACGGGGCGAAAGTCGCCTGGTGGAATGTACAGCTCCAGCATCGTAACTGTATCACAACTCCAACGGGATAACCAAAGTTTGGTTATAACTACGATCGTTAATGCAAGGACAACAACAGTGACAATCCATAATTCGGCCGGATGTCGTGGGCAAAATTGCCCTTAATAAAAATAGAAGATACGCTTTGAGGACTGCTACAGGAGAATGGTCTACAGTCTACGGAGAAGTCGAGAGCATAATAGTACTGGGCAATATTTCCATATCACACCAATTTTTGGTTGTCGATATTACGGACGAATGCATTCTTGGAATGGATTTCATGAAGGAGCATCAAGTTGTTCTAGATATCGGGCAAAGAACACTGCGAATTGGTAACTTGGAGGTTGCTCTTACACTGCAGGACGAACAATTGCGAAGACTGAAATGTTATGTGCGTGAGGAGGATGAGATCCCAGCTCGTTCAGACTCGATAATTTGGACCAGTCTCGAGAGTGATCCCGGTGACAATCGATTTTATATCACCGAAGCTGCACAAAATCAGCGTAAGGGGAACATCCTTGTTGGTAAAGCCCCTATCGACGCGAAGAAGCACATCGTACCTGTCAGAGTACTAAATGCGTCCGAGGAGCCGTTCACAATAAGAAAGGAGAAGTAATCGCAGAATGTGCACCCGTATCAATGATAAGTTCAGTTCAGACAAGGGGAGAGGATCATTCAATTCAAAAGCCCTCTGGTGCATCCCCTTGGGTTAATAGGCTGATGCCCCAGAAAATCGGATTAACAGATGGAGAAAATACAAGCGTTGAATCACTCCTGAACGATTTTTCTGGTATTTTTGTGACAGGAATTGATAAATTCGGACGCACCGGTATAGTTAAACACCGCATTGACACGGGTGAGTCAAGACCTATAAGACAGCCACCTCGTCGACTACCGTTGGCCAAACAATCAGAAGTAGGCAACATGATTCGAGATATGGAAGAGCAAGGAGTCATAGAGAAATCATCGAGCCCATGGGCTTCGCCGGTAGTGCTCGTCAAGAAGAAGGATGGGACAACTAGATTTTGTGTCGACTACCGCCGGTTAAACGACGTTACGAAGAAAGACAGTTACCCGCTTCCTCGAATCGACGACACACTAGATACCTTTTCTGGAGCTCAGTGGTTTTCAACATTGGACCTAAAAAGCGGTTACTGGCAAGTGGAAGTGAAGGAGGAGGACAAGGAGAAGACAGCGTTTACTACCGGAAACGGACTTTATCAATTCAACGTGATGCCTTTTGGATTGTGTAATGCTCCAGCAACGTTTGAACGATTAATGGAGAGTGTTCTACGGGGTCTTACATGGAAGACGTGTCTTGTGTACTTGGACGCTATCATCGTTGTTGGAAGGAATTTACCAGAACACATCAATAATCTGTGCTCCGTCTTCGAACGACTAAGACAGGCCAACTTAGAGCTCAATTCGAAGAAATGTGAACTCGTCCAAAGGAGAGTAAAATTTCTGGGACACATCGTTTCATCTGCAGGAGTTCAAACAGATCCTGATAAGATAGCAGCCGCCCGAGAGTGGCCTACTCCAGAAGACAAGCAGCAGCTGAGAAGCTTTATGGGATTAGCCACATATTACTGACGGTTTGTTAAAGGTTTTGCCAGCGTGGCTAGAACCCTACACGAACTAACGGGTAAAGACAAAAAATTCAATTGGACGGAAAGGTGTGAGGCAGCATTCAACACATTGAAGGCCGAGTTATGTAAGACACCAACATTGGCATTCCCAAGAGCGGATTGCCCATTTATATTGGATACTGATGGAAGTAACACAGGAATCGGAGCAGTGTTGTCACAGGAAGTCGATGGTAAAGAGAGAGTTGTCGCATATTATAGTCGAGTTCTATCTAAGCCAGAGAGAAATTACTGCGCAACAAGAAAGGAACTGCTGGCTGTCGTAGAAGTTTAAGAATTCCCATAAATACCTCTACGGACGTCGATTCCACCTTCTGACGGATCATGCCGCCCTGAAATGGTTGCTAAATTTTAAGAATCCGGAAAGACAAATAGCTCGATGGATCGAACGACTTCAAACGTACGATTTCCAAATTTCCCACCGTCAAGGGAAGGTGCATAATAACGCTGATGCTCTATCAAGAAGACCATGTAAGCCAGATTGTAAACATTGTCATAGAGCGGAAGAGAAAGAAGAGGCGTACGACCTGCGAAATGTACAAGTAGAAGTACTAGATGGGTGGACGAGTGATGCTATATGCGCAGCTCAACTTCAGGATGAAGATATGTCGCTAATTCTGGAATACAAAGAAAAGAACGAGCGGCCAACTTGGAACAATATTTCCGACAAGAGTGGAACATTTAAGGCATATTGGGCACAATGGAATTCCTTGCTGGTGGAAGATGGTATTCTTAAGCGTAAATGGGAAGCCGCGGACGGAAAATCCCATCGAATGCAGATTCTAGTCCCACCATCAAAAGTGAAAGACGTTCTAACAGAAATGCACGACGGGGCCTCCGGTGGACCTCCCAAATGTCCAAATGTTAATAAGACACTTTCAAAATTACGATCTCGTTTTTACTGGCTTCACATGAGAGATGACGTCGAGTCTTGGTGTAAGAAGTGCACAACTTGCACTGCGACCAAAGGACCAACGGCAAAACCAAGGAGCGCTATGAAGCAGTACTACGTGGGTGCCCCTTTCGAGCGAATTGCGATTGATATCTCAGGACCATTCCCAAAAACAAACGACAACAACCAATACATGTTAGTTATCATGGATTACTTCAGCAAGTGGGTAGAAGTCCTTCCAATTCCAAACCAAGAAGCAACAACCGTCATTGAGTAGCTTATCAATAATTGGATCAGCAGATATGGAGTCCCCTGTGAGCTTCATTCCGATCAAGGCCGAAATTTCGAATCACAGATATTTCAAGGCATCTATGCGGCACTGGGCGTAAGGAAAACCAGAACCACACCCTTACATCCGTAGTCAGACGGAATGGTCGATAGGTTCAACCGAACAATGAAAGAGCATTTATCGAGGGTCGTTAGTGATCACCAAAGAGATTGGGACAAATATGTACAAACCTTTCTCATGAGCTATAGATCGGCTAATCACGATACGACGGGCCATTCTCCAGCAAAAATTATATTTGGACGGGAGATACGATTACCAGCCGATCTGCGATTCGGAATACCTCCAGACGCCATAGACAAGACCGAAGACTACTTAGCCGAATGGAGAAATCGCCTCGATGAGATTCATCATTTGGTTCGAAAGCAAATCAAGGTATCCAGAGACAGGATGAAAACAAGGTACGACGTTCGAGCCAAAGCATCCGGATTTAATGCAGGCGATAACGTATGGCTTTATAACCCTCATCGGCAAAAAGGAAGGTCTCCGAAGTTGCAGCAACATTGGGAAGGACCGTATAAAATTCTCACAAGAATTAACGACGTTGTCTATAGGATTCAG
The DNA here is from genome assembly GCA_963931805.1 of Microdon myrmicae. NCBI lineage: Eukaryota > Metazoa > Arthropoda > Insecta > Diptera > Syrphidae > Microdon > Microdon myrmicae. Next base: position 263,278,012 of record OZ007496.1, read on the forward strand.
CGAAGACCGAACGCCAAGATGAAAATGGTACACCGTGACCGACTGGCGACTTTTGTTAACCCAGGAGATTAGTGAACTTAGTTCGGGACGAACTAATCTAGGCGGAGGGTAGTATGACGCATATGACAATCAGTACTGGAATCTTCGAGAAAGTCCGAAACAAAGTATTAGATTATTTTAGGAAGTACTGGAAAACTGGAATATAACATGTAAGACTATGGAACGGACGGAAACGATACACCAAATCAGAATGAGGAAAAACGGTATAAATACGTCGCACGCAGAGCGGAAGAATAAGTTAGAGTGATAAGTAAGAAAGGGAAGTAAGCGATAAGTCTCAAGTTAGAAGTAAGAAGGAAAATACGTGATAAGTACGGAAGCGATAAGTCAAGAAGTCGTTGTGTACGGTAAAGGTGACGGTTGTGATTAACGGACTAATAAAGTGTTATATTAATTCAAAAATCTATTTAACGGCTCTTATTTATTCAAAAATAATTAATCCAGCGAACCCTAAGCTCACTACAATATATTTTTCTGGGTTAATGTTTTGGCAAAAATCTGAAGATGGTAGGTATAAAGTGAATGATTTAAACCTCAATGTTGTATTTTAACAATATTATCTGTCACTATTTTGAACACAGCCCTTCGAACATCCAAACGGCTGTGTACACCAAAGAAGCTTTCACGTATGTTAGAGAAATATATTTAATTTTATATTTTCGAAACGCGGACATATACTTGAGAACTTCGCCAAAAGCACATTTTTAGTTCGGGTTCGAACCTGGCAGCTTAAGGCACTGTATCTACTCAGTATAGCGGTATAACAGTTTCGGAATAAAGGTTGAGTTTAAACAAGCTATTATAAATATTGCGGAATAGGAGACTCATTATGGAGATAGGAAATAAGGGCACCTATTAAATTATCGCTATAAACTACTCCTATACCCGTACCTATATAAATCAACGTTTTAATTTAAATTAGTTAAATGTTTAGTGTGTACAAGAGTATTCGGTTTGTTTGAAAAATCAAGAAAGGCAGAGATGGAGATCTGTAGAAAGGGAATTTCTTTTAATATTGGGTTTATTTCAACAGGAGCTAAAAAATGCGATCAACGTTATAACCGACATGAAGTAAGGGCACTTTCCAGAAATAGTAGTTTGATGTCTTACGATTACTGATTAGTAATGTAGATACTTCCGCATTTAATTTTTTTTATACCGAAGCCGGGACTTTGAGGTACCCATCAATGTCAAAGAAAAGTGCGAGCAGAAAAGAGGGACAGAATAAGGAAAAGAAGCGTTGGTGCACCGTCATTGCTTGGACTTTCTAATGACTAAAAACCATACAACCATTCAAAGCAGTCCAAATACGAATGGTTCGGCTGAAGAGTGATTCTCTGTGTTTAAACGTACTTATAAAGCTAATATTTAAAATGAAGTGATAATCATTCTGAATACCTCATACTCGTATTATGAGCAAATATATTGTGACGCATATGACAATCAGTACTAGAATATTCTAGAGAGTCCGAAACAGAGTACTAGAATATTCTATAAAGTAATGGAAAACTGGAGACTAGGAACAGTAGAACATTCAAGGCAATGGAACGGACGGAAACGAAACGCTGAAACACTATAAATACGCCGCACACAGAGCATCGTTAGAGTGATAAGTAAGAAAGCGCAGCAAGCGATAAGTCTCAAGTTAGAAGTAAGAAGGAAAATACGCGATAAGTACGGAAGCGACAAGTCAAGAAATCGTTGTGTACGGTAAAAGTGACGGTTGTGATTAACGGACTAATAAAGTGTTATATTAATTCAAAAATCAATTTAATGGCTATTATTTATTCAAAAATAATTAATCCAGCGAACCCTAAGCTCGCTGCATATGGTGTCAGAAGTGGGATTAATTATTGTTTAAGTGAATAAGTGTGTGAAAGTGTATTGTGACGATGGCAGATCGACATTCGGAGAAGAGTTCGCAACCGTTGGACATTTCGGAGATGTTCAGGATCATGATAGCAAAATTGGACACGCAAGCTATCGATATTAACTCAAAATTGGACGCGCGAGCTGCAAAATTGGATGCGCGAACTGCAAAATTGGATGCGCGAGCTGTAAAATTAGACGCGCGAGCTGCAGAGTTTAAGGCAAAATTGGATGCGCGAGCTGTAGAGGTTAATGCAAAATTGGATGCCCAAAGGCAGTGTACGAAAGAATTCTGGGACTCGGAAGCGGAAAAAGCTGAGGATGATGAGGAATTGGAGCCACATGAAATGAAGAAACTCAGGAAGAGAAAAGCTATGGCCGACAGCAGTGAGGAAGAGGAGGAAAATGACGGTGATGTGTTACGTGAAGAACTGAAGGATTTCATCGATGATAACCCGATTGAAGAGGACGGCAGTGATGATGAAGACACTGATGCTTCAGGCCGTTCCCTGAAACGGATTTACAATGATGATGACGAGTTGGACGACCGACTGGAAGACGACGACTGTGACCTTATTGAAGAGAATCTTGGTTTGAAAGTCGAAGGCAGAAAGCGTTCCAAGTGTCTGCGTCGTACACAGGATAAGGAAAGTGATGGAGAGGGAACGCACGTCGATGAAGGTTCAGCACGTGAGACTATAGACGAACAGCTATTCGACGACGAAGACGATGTTGAACGCCGCTCTGAACATAGTCACAGGGAAACTGAGGCGGCAAAACATTTCAATGATGAATTGGAAAGGGGTCACTTTACTGATTTGGACAATGCAATCCGTAAAACAGATATTCCTGAGCGAATGCAATTGCGCGAAGTTCCGGTTACACCTGTTCGAGAGGGACCCAATGAACTACAAGATGAAGCTAAATGGATTTACAAACATGCGTTTTGTAAATCAACTGTTTCCGACCAAGAGAGATCAACGGATGTTGGAGGTCGAGACCGCTATTATAAGCCACCACATACGGGGGGAAAGATCAAGCAAGCCCTAGATTGTAGGCGTAATCAACAGCTAGAGGTGCCGTTCATTACGTTCTATAGAGAAGAACACGTGAAACCAGAATTAACGTGCGACGATCTATGGAAAGTCTATTACTACGACGCACGATGGTGTTTACTGTCAGCTCCAAAGAACAAACCGCTCCAGTTATTTGAAAAGATGCGGAACTACCAGTTGGATACGGTTATGAAATCGACAGATGCTCCCATACCAGATGATATGCGTGTAATTAAAGATGAAGATCTAGATCGCTTACGTGATGCGCAAACTCCAGAAGAGCTTAAGGGTGTGCACATGCATTTTCTCTTATACTGTTCGCATGAGATCCCTAAAATGCTAGAGGAATTCCGTCGTCAGGAAAAGAAAGAATGGCGGCAGGCTAGAGCTGACACGAAAAGGAGAGCAGTAGAAAAATTGGATGAAGGTCAAGAACTTCCACCGCCGAACGCCAAGATGAAAGTGGTGCATCGCGACCGACTGGCGGCTTTTGTTGGCCCGGGAGACCAGTGAACTTAGTTCGGGACGAACTAATCTAGGCGGAGGGTAGTGTGACGCATATGACAATCAGTACTAGAATATTCTACAGAGTCCCAAACAGAGTACTAGAATATTCTATAAAGTAATGGAAAACTGGAGACTAGGAACAGTAGAACATTCAAGGCAATGGAACGGACGGAAACGAAACGCTGAAACAGTATAAATACGCCGCACACAGAGCATAGTTAGAGTGATAAGTAAGAAAGCGAAGCAAGCGATAAGTCTCAAGTTAGAAGTAAGAAGGAAAATACGCGATAAGTACGGAAGCGATAAGTCAAGAAATCGTTGTGTACGGTAAAAGTGACGGTTGTGATTAACGGACTAATAGTGTTATATTAATTCAAAAATCAATTTAACGGCTCTTATTTATTCAAAAATAATTAATCCAGCGAACCCTAAGCTCGCTACAATATGAAGAAATGAAACTCTGAAAATTGGATTGGATTTGCGGAAAATGATGATCTTCGGTACTGCTAAGGTTCTTTTTTGGCGTCTACAAAATCGGATGCCAATCGTTACTGATTTATTATTTTGAGTGGCAGATTAAGGGGGTATTCTAGTCTAGAAATTTGAAAAAGTGGAACATTTTTTCTTTATATTTCTAAAGTTTAGACATTCAAGAGTATGTCATCAAAGGGGTTTTTCAAAATTCGAGTTATTTACCAAGTTACAGCGATTTTGGAGACGCCGGACTGAAAACTTTAAACGCAGTTTTCTCGAAACTACTTTTTTCAAGTTGGAGTGCATGATATCTCAAGTTCTACTAAACCGATTTATTTGAAATTTTGTGTGAAGCTTCTCTATCATTTAGATTATTATTTAGTAAGTCTCTCCACCGGTCCCGATTTCGAGCCGTTGGCACTCCCAGGCTCTGGGCGTCCTGGTCTACGCCATTCCTCCATCGCAGACAAGGTCTGCCGCGCTGTCTCATTCCTCACATTCATCCACAAAGGACTTTCCGGGCAGGCTTCTATTCGCTCATTGGAGCTAGTTGTCCCGCCCACCGGGGTCTACAGAGCTTGAGTTTTTCTTACAACATTAGCTTCACGCGATCTACGCGTACTATTCATGGTTGTAGCCTCTCCGGAATCGTCCACCCTCACATACGGGGCTAGCTATTCTCCTTAATACCTTTGTGGCGGTTCTTTCGAACGCCACTACTTACCTGCTCAATTACCACGAGGTAACCATTTCCACGCGCGTCCTACTTCATAAAAAGCATGTACTTACCTGCCTTAGTCATACCATAACCACAGAAAAACCTGTGAAACATAATGCCTGCTGATATGAAATTTCATCAACAAAAACGGACATTTACCACAAGGGCATAGTCGTACGAGATGGCAATCCCGTTGCACATACAGCAATCAACATTGCCCAAACCATGCCCAAGAAATACCTCTTAACGTGTCTGCCACATACCACGGGAGATATTTGCTATTTTGCGTTCTCTTCTTAATACCCACATCGGTCGGCCACACGAACGACAGGTGCATGGTGGCATACGGCGATCATCACCCCAGGAAGTCGAGTTTGTTAAATTGGAAACTTACCAGCAAGAATTCGTTTGCTGGGGGTTACCGCCAATAAATACATGATCAGCAAAAATGCAGTACGCTGTCGCTGATCATATAAACATTAAGTGTGATGCGACGAGGTGTTCGAATCAGCCGCAACCATGCCAACAACACACACACGATCAGCAACAATGTTTCGTATAGCCGCTGATCGTGTAAGCACATTTAACCCTTTTCAGGATGACTCGCCCCAGCTTCGAATATGTTTATTTTTGTTTAACTTCAAGTCTATGGTTCGCATTCTGAGCGACACACGCGATGAGCAGCAAAAAGGATCATCGTGTGTGTGTTTCAACCCTTCTTTGGTAGGACAAATTCGAAAAGGAGAATGCCCAAATATGGTCATCGAAGCGATGATTGAGTACGTGGTATTCTATCGCTTCGATGAACTTGGTTTAATCGCGATTCGTATTCTGTGAGGGCAAGTTGCGCGTTAAAAGCTACATCTCTCGTGGGGCGTCCCAAGAGATACAGCGTCGTGTGTTGTCATTTAATCGATCAGAGTGTTAAACTTCAGTTAAGTGAGAAAGAATGATTACGAACTCAATTTATAGTCTGGAATTGCAATTAATTAGGACCGGTGAAGAGCCAGTAGCGCCTGGTTATCGTATGGTGTGCCAAATTATTTACATTGTGTACCGAATCTTAATTACCAATAGAATGTGAACGTTTAATTTAAATTATTTACATTGTGTACCGAATCAACACAAACAAAATCATATGTGAACATTTAGTTAATAAGTCAATATAGTGAATAAAAGTGAGGACAAATAGAAAACTGTCGGCGTTTTAATTCAAGGAGTCAGAGGACGAGAAAAGAAAAGTGGACAAACGTGGTGAACCTGTACCCCCGTAGCACCCGGCATTCTGCCATACCACGTAACCACCACACCTTCCCATCGCACGCGGCTGAGTAGTCAGAGTGCCTTTTATTCAGCACCCAGGTCTCGGTTCCATTCATGAGTACTGGTAAGACCATGGATGTTCTGGATAAATTTCGGGATTTAAAGAGCCTTGATAGACCATAGTAGGCTTTGTTGAATTTGATCACCCGTTCACGTATTTCTTCTTCCATATTGTTATCGGCTGATACTATTGACCCAAGGTGGTTAAAGGATTGCACTACTTCAAATTCATGCTCCACTACCCTGATAGTTTGACCAACTGAGAAATCCCTGGCCATCTTTCGGAGCTTGGCTAATGGACCGTCACGCTGTACATTCCGCGATATCGCCGAGAGAAATCTTCGACGGCGTTTCGGATGTGTGGCTGATGGCCCGGACTGACACGGGGATAAGTCATGATGGTACCTTCTGACATAAAGAATTCCGGAGGTAAACTAGTCTCCCATTCGGATCTCCGGGGGCGACTATGTCAGGGGGAACATCATGCAGATATCATGATAAATAATGGAACTTTAAGAGGTTCGTCATCGCATAACCGGGCTCGCTCTCGAGGCCCTGCCCACGCTCGACTGGTGACGGCATTTTGTAACATCAGTGGCATTGGTTTCACCAATACGAATGTAAACGCCGTCCACCAATATTTGCAAACAACGAAACCTGATATACTTGCCCTAACTGAGACGCAGGTCGATTCGTCAACTGATTCGACATATCTTCATTGCTCAGGATACGACTTACATTCGAGATTCCCTTTTATGGGCGGAGTCTGCGTCTTCGCACGGTCCGATCTGGCTTGCCAGAGGATGGAGGCGTTGGAGCCCAATAATATGGACATCATATGGTTGAGGGTCGTGCTGAGGAATTCCGTTAAATTTCTTTGTTGTCTTTACCGCTCCCCGAATGACGATCGACCGGCGACATTCTTCGAACATCTTTCATATACCGTCGACTGGATACAGATCAACCACCCAGCTTCTCAAATTGTTGTCCTTGGCGATTTCAATGTGCACAATTCCGACTGGTTGTTACATTCTAACAGAACCGACGAGGCTGGGGGGCTGGCGGAGATGTTTGCTGTAAGCCACAACTTGACTTAACACGTGGGGGAACCAAGGCGAGTGCCGGATGCCCGAAGCGATTATGCGAACACCCTGGATCTGTTCATCCGAACCGAGTATTTATACTGTAGAGGTTTCTGCGCCACTGGGAAACTCAGATCACTGCTTGGTATCTGTCGCGCAAGCACTTTCATATCAAGCGAATAACCGGCCTAGGCAGATTCGCCATGTATGGAAATATGGGGCTGCTAACTGGGACGATTTGCGAGATTTCTTCGCATCCTTTCCATGGTCGGAGGTGTGCTTCGGAAACTCCGATGTTAACGCTTACGCTGAGTCGGTATCAGAGATTATTCTTCTGGGGATGGAGATGTATATTCCACATTCCATCAAACGAAGTTCGTCTGATAAACCTTGGTTTGACAAAAATTGCGAGCTGATTACAGCGGCAAAAAATAGAGCGTTTAAGCAATGTCGCTCCAATCCCACCGATGTTAACAGAACGAATTTTGTTAGAATCAGAAACGCGTGCAACCCGGCGATTGATACCGCGAAGAAGGCTCACAACGACAGGGTGATTAATAAGCTCCTTCGGTGCCAAACTGGTCAATGCCAAAGGCAGTCAGCGGTAACTTCGCATCCTCCTCTTTCCCCCCGTTGGTGACAGACCGTGGGACATTAGTCACGAATCCAAAGGATAAAGCTAATGTATTCGCGAATTTATTTTCCGCGAATTCAAACCTCGATCCTGGCCTTTTGGAGCCACCTGTGATCTTGCCGGTACAGTCTTGCATGCGGGATGTGAGATTTCGTCCGCGCACTATTCAACGCATTCTACGTGAACTGGATGGTAGGAAGGCAACCGGCCCGGACGGAATACCAACAATAGTCCTTAAGAACTGTGCTCCAGAACTATCGCCGGTTCTTGGCAGACTCTTCCGCTTATCTTATGCACGGAGGACCTTTCCTGCCTGCTGGAAAATCGCTCGAGTTCAGCCAATCCAAAAGACGGGAAAAAAGTGTCTCCCACAAAATTACCGTCCGATAGCATTACTGTCTATTTTATCTAGGGTAATGGAAAAAGTCATAAATACTGAGTTGGTTAAGTATTTGGAGTGCAACGGACTCCTGAATGATCGTCAATACGGATTCCGTGGCAGGCGGTCCACAGGAGACCTTTTGACACTTATAACCGATATATGGACATCTGCGATTGAACGGCATGGTGAGTCAAGGGCGGTCGCATTGGATATCTCCAAGGTTTTTGATCGCATCTGGCACGCGGGATTGCTGAGCAAACTTCGTTCATATGGACTTTCCCAACAGCTATGCGACTGGACGAAGAACTTCCTCGAGAATCGATCGATCCGGGTTGTTGTGGACGGCGAGTGTTCGGATCTGTATCCTGTTAATTCGGGGCTGCCTCAAGGTTCTATTTTGGCTCCAACCTTGTTCTTGCTTCACATAAATGAATTGTTGGACACAACGGATAACAAAGTGTTCAGTTTTGCGGATGATAGTACGCTTGTTTCCTCCTTTTCGAGTGATCGGCCGATTGGTGCATTAACGTCGCACCAGCTGAGATGTAGACAGATTGACTCTCTGAACTAGGATCTGGATAAAGTCCTGCAGTGGGGAAGGGCCAATCTTGTCGACTTCAACGCAACGAAGACCCACACAAAGAAAAGTGGATCATCGGTTCCACAGCTGATGATGAGTGGCCGGGCCACGGGTAACTCATGGAGAGATGAGGTGTTAACTAGTGCGGTGGGTCTTTGGTGTTTATACGACCCATTTTAAATTCAGTAAACCATCGTTATACTGTTGTTCTCAAAGGAACAGATGGGGGATCTCATTTCTACAACCGTTGCAATGATTGTTCAGAAGTTTTGTCTATAAAAAAATAATATTTAATCAACATGCGATATTCCTGTTTTCCCTTTTTTTCTACGAAGGCGAAAGTAGAGTCATTCATACGACTGTAGCTTGTAAGCGATGGACGAAATGTAACAAAGCGTTATACAGCAACTAGTGACAGGGGAGCCTTTCGAATTACGTCATGTTCAGTTTCTAGTAGCACTTTGGCGGTATTTGTCTATGATAAACGTTGACGCTGGTGTTCCGCCTGAACACTGTAACACACACAAATAAACAACCTGGAACAACGGGCGAATGCACAAAAACACAAAACACAAAAGGTATAGTTTCTTGCAATTTTATTTTTATGGACAATTTTTCCTTTTTGTTGTCTTACAATCGCGACACGAGATTCGTTGTTGATTTCGCACGTAGTTGCGTATATATAAATTTTAAAATGTCATCTGTATCTACAAGAGTTATCATACGAAGACACGCAGCACTAACGATGCACACTCGTCACGCGAATATCTCCCCGTTGGGATTCCTCGATGAAGTTTTCTATAGTTCTAGACCTCCTCGGATGCTCAATCAAAATTCGACCTCGCGATATGGATGTTCGTAAAAAAACTAGCTTTCGTCTCGTTGACGATCGAAATCACTCTGCCGCCCTCAACCATATCCTGCTCACACGATACCCAGATTCAAAACTGGTATCTGTATCTATCCAAAAACAATATTCCCTATTTGCTCTGCTAACAGAACTTCCGAATTTCTGTTAGCAGCATGTTATCACCTCCCACGGGATATTTTTTGTTTCCTGGAAGGGGAAGGTCATCTTGCATACATCATCATTATCGCTGAGAGAGTTTCATTTCCACAGCCTTCTGTTTGCACAGAACATCTGGCGCCCAGACCAGAGATATTCGGCGATTGTTTTGACGTGCAGTCGGTGGGTGTTATTTGAACTTGTACCCGGAATCGAAATCCATTAGATCTTTATAATGGTGCGAAATTCTAGCGTGGCCGTGGGACCGGAGTATTGCCTTTGTTGGCTTAACTCCTCATAAATCATCGGATATCTCGTTGAGATATATTCGATTGCGATAGGTCGTGGCTGCCTTCTGTTGTTCAACGGATTTGGGTGGTCCTCGCGTTAGATTACCCGCACGTGCATCCGTTGATCGGCTCATTCTTTGATGTAGCAATTCTTTTGTATCGAATTTCGGAATTGCCGGTTCGATGAGATGTTCCTGGGCGCAGGCAGCATGTATGGCATTTTGGGAATTGGTTTTTTTTCTTAGGATTAGAACGCATGGATGTTTATGCCTTTGTTTCAGGCATGAAGAGTTATAATTGTTGAGCTTGACCTAAAAAGCTTTGGGAACGTTCAGTTCCTTGCTTTTTGGTGTCGGTCTCAACGTTGGCTGCGAGTTGCAGGCCCTATCGCGGGACTTTGGGGCACGCGTCTGTGGGCGCGTGCAACGCTCTCAGGTAAGTAAGTTCTTTGAAGATAGGAACCTTACCTGCGTAGAATTGTGCGTTCGTAGAACGCTACAGCACCACCTATTGAAAAATCCCGGGACTCTTCAGTAGTAATAATAATAGAAAAAATAAAAACCTAAAACATATGTTAACTATTGATACTAATATATTGTGACACATATGACAATCAGTACTAGAATATTCTAGAAAGTCCAAAACAAAGTACTAGAATATTCTGGAAAGTACTGGAAAACTGGAGACTATGACCAGCAGAAAATTCGAGGCTATGGAGCGGACGGAAACGAAACGCCGGATCAGAATGGGGAAACGGTATAAATAGGTCACACGCAGATCAGTGAAGTAAGAACGAAGAAGTACGGAAGGGATAAGTCAAGAAATCGTTAGGTGTACGGTAAAAGTAACGGTTGTTATTAACGGACTAATAAAGTGTTACATTAATTCAAAATCGATTCAACGACATTTATTTATTAAAAATAATTAATCCAGCGAACCCCAAGCTCGCTACAATATTTTGAAATGTCACTATTAGTATAATAACTTCTCTTCCGCCATTACTTGACTTACCTTTCAGGCCACACTTTCCGAAATAGTGATCAAGTGTCCTTGTATTCACTATTCATTACTCAAACACTGTACTTAAATGCTCAAACTCTCATTACAACTCGATTCACTCACAACTATCCTTTATGAAACCCATCAGTTGCAGTATGGATCAAACAAGATTGCACTTGGATTCACCGTACTATGATTTATTGTACACGCCTTTGAAGTTTACTCCCTGTTATAATTACACCCAAAAAGCAACTAAAAATGAATCTGTCCAGGGAGTTGAGAGAGGTAACAAGGTGTGACAAAGAATTGAATAACAATTCGAAAATTACTGTCAGTCCGGGATGAAATTCATAATGCCGCATATTCATCGCGTCAATCCTACAACCGAAATGAGCGAGCAACAGGAATGACTTGCGTGTAAATGGGTTGACAGGTAGGCAGGCGGATAACTAGACAGACAGGGGAGCACGTTGACAGCAAGAACCGTGTTCTTTCACAATAAGGGCATTTATAGAATTCACGTGAGAATGAAAGCAATCCTCTTGCAGGGAGTAAGTTTACCTGACGAAGCTCTGACTCTGGGTCTGACTGGAATGTGAAATGTGGATTATTAAATTGGCAGAAATCTTACACCGTTACCAGTGCTAGGAAAATAATAAACTGAGTACACTGAAAATGTTTTAAATAATGCTGTAGACGAGATACCGTGTGTATTCTTGTGTAAACATCGGAGGCGGAACAAGACCTTTAAGTTTTGGTTTTCAAATAATACTACGCTGTCTCCCATTACGTGGCAAATTTGATGAGCACATCTGAAATCATGGAGACGTGAAACTGATTCCTTCTCGCGGCATTTAATGTTGACAAGCAGCTCTCTTCTTAAACTTATAAGCAAGTAACGTGTTTAAAATTATATGCGTCTTCTCATCGCGCTTATAAAAACAGACGAATTTTTGTAACAACCGGGAACCAGTCCCGGCCTTATTTAGCAAGTCCTGAGGCTAGTTAAATTCTCCATAATGATTTGTTTTTTTCCGGGCAAGGTCATTAGTCATGCGCCAGAGGCTCCCCGACGGCAAATCGAACCCCTGTTGTATTCTTTGTAGGGGTTTTGTTCCAGGAAGCGTGTCTCCTGGTCCTAAAAAGGACAAGGCGATCTCTTAAAATTTGACCGCTCCTGAAACTCGTCCTACAAAAGGGGTCGTTACCGTGCTTCCTCGTATGCCTGAGGGAAGAGTAACGTCCTTGATTGGCCCTTTGTCCTTGGTCTTCTCTTGGTCTTCCAGGCCAGGTGATACTTAGCTATCAATTGGCCGCTAAATGAAAATCCGTGTTGTTTTCGTTTACAAATTAAAGAGTTTTATTTTTCCAATTATTTTCGTTAGTTTTTCCACTGGGGTATTTCCTCCAGGGACTAAGATCGATTTAAGACTGCGGCCCGGAGATCACTAAACTATTCCTTTATAAAGGAAAAGGAATCGAAAATTGTATCCCCAAGATACACATTTTCGTGAAACAATCTCGATTTTTTGGATATCTCGAGCGAGATGTTGTATTGACTTTAGATAAGAATTCAATTTCTTGAATTCTTATGAAACTATCGCGCAGATGTGTGAATGTATCTGCTTTTGAGTTGTTTGTTTGTTTTCCTGGAAAATTTGGGATAGAGATAACGATCTCTGAATTTTAGATTTGGGTGATGCTGTGGAGCAAATATAGAACAATAAACGAATATTAGATTCGTTTCCCTCTAGCCGAAAGCCTTAATCGCTAGTGCTATTAGTTTTAAGTTACCATGTAATTTACTTGCATTGTAATAAATAATAATAATAATAATAGATTCGTTTATTGCGAATTTGATTTTAATTCGAGATTTTGGATTTAATAATGCCTTGGGGGCAAATGTTAGGCAATAAACGAATGTTTGATTCGTTTATTGCGAATTTTGAATCATGTTTGGGTTTTTTCGGGTTTTGATAGGTTTATGTGTTTTAGCGTATTATAGCTAGGATTTTGGATTAGGAATGGGGGAAAAAGGTGGTAGGGCTTTTCGGAGCACTACACCCCGGTCTCCCGCGTGACAGGTGGGTATACTAACCACCATACTATCGAGGAGCAGTGTGAAAAAAAAAACAAAAAACGAAAAGAAAAACCCACTCAGTACGTTTATTTGCCATGGGGAATAATTCCAGTGTAAAAAACATTTCAGGAGTTTACGGATGCAAACATATATTTCATTAATTAAATTATTTATTTATTACAGCCTAAGCAAATATTGTTCCAATACATCTCTAGACTTGAGTTATATTTCTTAAAATTGAGTAACGATGCCCATGAAATAAAATAATTAATAATTACTTCCCTTAAAGTGAATTCTTCATATATCGATTTCAGTAGTGAACGGTGTTCTAAGAAAGACTCTGCTCGGTTCCTAATAACAAAGTAAAAAATTGAGTAAGTATATAAAAGTTAATAAGAGGGTTGCTTTTTATATTTCGGGATTAGAGAACAAAAACAAATATTAATCATCGAAAATCACTTTATTGTTTTTCAAAATATTCCCCATCAAGATCTATACACTTTTGGATGCGTTTGAACCAATTGTCGAAGCACTTTTGCTGTTTTTTACGTACGGGAATAAAAAAAAGTCATTCGGTGCCAAGTCAGGACTATACGGCGGATGACCCATCAAATCGATGTTTTGGCTGCTCAAAAATGCAGTTGTCGCAGCCGATGTGTGAGAGCTCGCATTGTCGTGGTGAAGAGTGATCCGTCTTCGGCGGTTGGTTTTCCTGATTTCTTGAAAGACAACTGGCAAACAAATGGTTGTGTACCACTCAGAATTGACTGTTCTGCGTTGTGCTAGTGGTACGGTTGCGACATGTCCAGTTTTTCCGAAAAAAACAGGCGACCATTTGCTTGGAAGTGCTTCGTGCGCGAACAACTTTTGTTGGATTTGGCTCATCTTGAAACACCCAGACAGTCGACTGCTGTTTACTCTCGGGCACATACGCGTAAATCCACGATTCATCACCTGTCACGATGTCATAGACGTGTTTCGAAGCACCGCGACCGTATTTTTTGAGCATTTCTTTCGGCCAATTGACACGAGCCCTTTTTTGGGCGATTGACAAATTGTGTGGGATCCAACGCGAACATATTTTTTGACAGTCAAATGTTTATGCAATATTGAATGTATGCTGGTCCTGTGGGGCTTTTCAGGGCCCGAAGAGCCATGCATCGCTCGATCCCCACTATTCCAGGCGAACGACTTACCTCTCGGTCGAACTTCAGCAAGGTTGCGTAACCTTGCTACGGCATTTACTCCCAGCCAAATCGCCGGAATTATCACGGTTACCCAATCGGATACCTGTTTTGAATATCCGTTAGGCAGCTTACCTATTCTGTAGGGGTTTTCCTTCCAAAACCCCTTTTTCTCCAACACCACCCCTTAAAGACATTAAGTCCACGGCAAAGATTATCACCTTGCCGTGGCATCGAAAACTCACCCTCGGGCAGGCATTAATTCCTAAAACATTAAGTCCACGGCAAAGCTTATCACCTTGCCGTGGCATCGAAAATTCACCCCCGAGGCGTACATTATTCCCTAAAAAACATTAAGTCCACGGCAAAGCTTATCACCTTGCCGTGGCATCGAAAATTCACCCCCGAGGCGTATATTATCTCCTAAATAAAAAAGCATAAGTCCACGGCAAAATCATCACATTGCCGTGGCATTTGAAATCCTATCTTTAGGCATACGTTCTGCCAGGGCAGCTTGTTTCCATAGCCTTATGCTATGGAAACAACATCAACAAAGAGTTCCTTGTTGACTCGTTTATTTGTTTGCCCATGGCACTTCTCGCATGCGGCCTTTTGGTCCCATTGATTTGCTATCGCCGACAAGGTTTCTGCTGACGCAAACCAAACATGTCCCCGATTACCAGCAATCGCTGGCTTCCAATTATCGGTCCCCACGTTCAGAGACCGCAATCAGGCAGCGATCAAGATGCAGCCAGAAAATGTTTACTTTCAACATCTGGCAATGGCTGCACCCTATGTTCGTTGCAATGTTTAATCATCGGCAACCGAAATGATGATTTATGGCCTCCCATTAGGATGACCAAATCATCGGTTTGGGTCTTTCACACCCCAGATGCTAGTATTTACATTCTTGGAAAATGCACTAGCGATGTTGCCCTCCATCCACGGTCGCCGAACGATCGTATGCATGGCATACGCACACATGCGTAATGTATGCCTATTCCGTCCGGTCCAATCACGATTAACTACCTCGGGTTAATCGTGTAACTCCGCCTCCTTTTCAGTTTCTTTTGAGGTTTTTCCGTTTCTTTGGTGAGCTCTAGTCACCAGTCAGATTTTAGTCACGAGTCCAGAAGGAGTCACCCGCGTCGCCGTCGTTGCGCAAAAAGTCAGCCTTTTTCCTTGGAGGCAGCGTGTGTGTGCCAAGTCGTAATTTGAGTCGTGATATTTTATTCCCGTCAGCAGTTTATTTATTAGTTTTCTATTATTCCTAATCACGCCGTACCGATTAAGTTATTTTTAAATGGAACATTCAATTAAAACCGTCACCAGTGGCCTTTTGTCATTTTGTGCATTTACTATATTTTGCTTTTATGTAACAAATCCGCAAGACAGTCGGGATTTCGGTGTTGTTGATGGTGCCTTTGAGCGTATAAAAACAAATAAATATCACCACAGTTAGTGTATCAAGCATTGTAAAATTAATCGTTTCACCAGTGTAAATAAAAACCAAGAAGATAATAAAAGAACGTTTTTTTGCTATTAACAACCCAGAGTTCAATTTCCTTTTTGGTGAGCATTTTGCTTCTCGTGTGTTCGGTCTCCGTTGTGAACAATTTTTTTGGAGAACTATAAGTGGGTGTTGGCTGAATCCGCACCCGTGCTTGGTGCCTAGCCCAACACTACCTACATTGATGACCCTCAGTGCAAAGAACACTGCAACCTGCCAAACTTCTGATCAGGAGTCAAAGGAAAATAGTGCCAAAAACAGTTGACAGCCGATAAAAGACAGTCACCAGTGCTTTTAAAAACAGTGACAGTTAATAGATTGCACGAAGTTCTTAGATAAAAGTGAACTCGGTGACGGTTTATGTTTTTAAAAAAGAAAAAAAGTCCTTAGTGCTGCAGTGAAGGTTCTCATAAGGAAAGACCCTGAAATCAATTAAAAGACAATTAAAGGGTACGCCCCAACGCCAGCCCAACAACAGCACCTGGCATAACATCACCATCAGCAGAGCAACACCACCTCAATTTGTGCAGTGCGAGTGCCCCCAACATTATCGGACGAGAAACACCTCCCACCTCAACAGCTAGGTAAAAGTACTCTCTGTCAGTTTCAGTATATTTTCTTTTTTCTTTTTTTTTAAAAAAAACAATAGTTTACATTTTTATAAATTCGTTAGTTTTTGTTTATTTTATTAGTTTTCCAAAATTTCTAATTTTCTTTCGTTAATCGAATATAGCATATAATGTATAAGGCAACAATTGTATTATGAATTTGTCGGAATAAACTCAATCCAACTATATAGAGTGCCTAATAAGCAATAGCAATATAATATACAAGATTGAAAGTAGAGCAAAATAATAAAAACTACACTTATAGCTCACAAGTAACAAATATTTAAACGAAGTAATTAAATAATTTAGGAACTAAATCAAAACTAAGAGGTGAACTTAAGATAGATTATGAATTAATAAGTAACTTACAATTTTTAATTAAGCAAACACCTACCCAAAACATACAACATATCAATACACCAACAGTTTTACTAAATAATATACTTTATGCGCAAACGTTTTTTTTTTCTCTTTTTTTTTTTAAACATTTGTTCTATCAATAGACGTGTATAACGAGTATATTTTCGACTTGTACTTGAGCACAGACAATTTTGAATTAATTCTATTTACCTAATAATATGCATTAAGTAAGCAATAAGCTAACGTCTCTTTGTCATTGTCATTAACCATAGATAAAAACATACATTTGTAAACCATAGCACAAAAAATATTTTCTGTTTCCTGTTGTGTCAAGTGTTCCCAGTAGTCAAAAAGAAATTATTACTGGTTATCATCTCTGTCCATTAACACTTTTATTATTAAGTTTAAACATTAAATCACAACCATAGCAACAAAGGTTCAATCGAATTACCCGAATCCAAAAATAACCTTATCGTTCCAATACAATTGTAAACCCCTTCAGGGTATCGAATAACATATAATCTCGTTCGGCAGTACTTAAGACACGACTTCAACGTTTCTCAACGCCTTGGGACACACACACGCCAAACTAACTTAAACCCTTCCCAATTTAATTCTGTTTTGATTATTTAATTAAAGTTTTCACCATTTTTAAATTAACTAAAGCAACATTACAGCCCTGCCTGTCCTTGTTAACGACTGCACTCGACTCTCAGCGACTCCCTTAGGTGACACTCGACTCCCTTAAATTCGCAGCATCCTTTGGCGACTTTTCCCCAATTCCTCGCGTCCTCTCGTGACCCATTGGCCTCCCTTCACCTTTCTTCGCGTCCTCTTACGCTTTTAACTTTAGTTTCGCGTCATACAACCCACAATGGTCAACACGCGGAACACCATGGCCAAAAAGGCTCTGGAACAATCCGAGCCTCTTGAATTTCACGACGCCTCCAGCGTCGATTTCCCCACCGAGCAAGTCGATGCTGACCTAGACTTGCCCGGACAATCTACTCCTCTGGCACCACCCGTTGCCCCCAGCGTCGTGAACCGACCCCAGCCTACTTCCCCAGACACACTCCCGACTGCTCCTAACGCCCCTGGTACCGGCCCTTTGGTAGATTCCGGCATTTTTATGCCCACAACTAGTGCCGGTACCTCACAACAAGCTCATAGGCACCCAGGGTCCCAAGAATTCCGCGATGCGTCCAGCCTCGGGAACGGGACTCGTCATTTAAATATAGGACTTCCCCCCTTCGATGAGGAGGACCCAGACCTTTGGTTTGCAGTGGCAGACCACATCTTCCAGGCCTCAGCTTTGCACGACGAACAACTTCGTGCAGTCGAGCTGTTGAAAGTGCTTGACCGCACTCAGCGACCGCATGTTGCCCACATAATAAGGTCGGCCGGCCGCAACCCATATAGCAACATGCGTGAAGCCCTGCTCGACGCTTTGGACGAACCTGGAAGTATGCGGCAACAACGTTTAGCCGCTGTAACCAACCTTTCTGGGATGAGACCATCTCTTTTCCTGACCCATTTACGCTCTATAGCGGGGACCAGGATTGGGGACGACCTAATAAGGCCTCACTTTTTGAGGTGTCTTCCCCAGCATGCCCGTTCGGCACTTATAGCCCAACCCAACCAGAGTTTGGGCTATTTATCCAAAATTGCGGACGCAATTATTGAAAGCTCAGATCAGTATTCTGAGCCTCCAGCGTACCAGGTAGCGGCGGTTTCTCAACACGCCGCCCAGCCTGCACGGCACCCTCGTCTGCCTTTCTCAGCCCCTCAATTGGTCCCGACTCTCCGTCCTCCTCAAACCCAATTACCAAGTAGAAGGCCAGCCTCAACCAATTTCCCACAGAGGAATCCAGAGGCAAGGCCCAACGTTAGTCAGGGAAGTTCGCCACCTCAATTAACCACTGCTGACCTCCGGGCGCTCCAAACCTCACTCCTCCGCGAGATAACTCAATTGCGTGCGGAGGTGAGGAACAATCCTCGAAGCGCCCAGAATCGAGCCATGCCGAGCCGTCCTCTCAATCGGCAGAATTTCTCCCAAAATGCCCCTCAGAGGGCCTATATCCCCCAAAATGCCCCACAGAGGGCCAATCCCACCCAAAACAGCCCCCACCGGGTCAATTCCCAGCGAGCTCCGGCTCGACCTCCCCGTAACGGCAATACTAATAGACAGAACATACCTGATAATGCCGTTACTCTGCCTTGGTGCGCCAATCACCAGCGATATGGTGATCGCACATTCAATTGCAAAGCGCCTTGTGGTTGGACGCAACCTTCCACCAACCAGAGGCGCTCTTTAAACTAATTTTGCCGACCGACACCCTCGCGCAATCGGCCGGCACCCCTACGATAAGTCGCTTAACCATCTGGGATTCGAAACTGAATATCGCTTTTACTGTCGATACCGGCGCCGATATTTCAGTACTCCCGCGATCGTTTGCTCCGCGTAACCGCGTGCCAGCCGCACTTAAATTGTCAGCTGCAAATAATACGCCGATACTTACGTACGGACGTAAAAAGCTGACACTGCAATTGGGTCTTTGTCGTCCGATCACTTGGCGTTTCGTCATTGCGGACGTGAATGAACCCCTGATAGGTTCCGACCTATTAGGCGCACATAATCTGTTGGTCGATTCGACCCATAACAGACTTGTGGCTCCAACCGCACCCCCCTTGCCCATGACGGCATCACCAGCGGCAACTTCAGGGGCCACAGAGTGTTAGACCCATTCCAGGTTATGGTACAGGAATTTGTGAGTACAACAATTCCTCTACCTAACCAACGCCGACATAAAGCCACGGTGTTTCATCATATAGAAACACGTGGTCCCCCTGTGAGCCAGCGTCCACGTCGACTGACTCCGGAAAAATTACGTGCGGCGCGCGCGGAGTTCGAGCATATGATCGAACTAGGTATCTGCCAACCGTCGGACAGTCCCCGGGCAAGCCCACTCCACTTAGTGAAGAAACGTTCTGGTGAGTGGCGCCCATGTGGCGATTACAGGCTGTTGAACGCAGCAACTGTCCCGGACAGATACCCAATTGCACACCTCTACGATTTTTCGTACAAGTTACGAGGGTGCAATGTCTTCACTACCCTGGATCTCACCAGGGCATACCATCAAATCCCGGTGGCACCAGAAGACATCCCCAAGACCGCAGTCATTACACCTTTCGGACTCTTCGAGTTCAAAGTGATGACTTTCGGCCTCAGGAATGCCGCACAGACATTCCAACGTTATATCGACACGGCTTTACGAGGTCTTAATTGCTGCCATGCATACCTTGATGACATTCTCATCGCCTCCAAAGACCTCGCCGAACATAAACGCCACTTACGTCAGGTCCTAGAGCGCCTCCGCGAATTCGGTCTTGTCATCAACCCAGATAAGTGTCAATACGCCAAGGAGCAAATCACCTATCTGGGTTATGTCGTTGACAACCAGGGCATTCGCCCACTTCCAGACCGTGTGGAGGCCCTCATGAAGTACCCCCGGCCTACTAACGTGAGTGAGCTGCGTCGATTTTTGGGCATGCTTAACTTCTACCGTCCTACCCTGAAGAATGCTGCCCAGATTCAAGCTCCCTTAAATGAATTTTTGAAAGGAGCTAAGCGCAATGATAAGCGCCCCATTAATTGGACAGAAGTCTCAGATCGAGCATTCCAACTGTCCAAAGAACAATTGGCAAATGCCACCTTACTCCGATACCCTCTCGAGGGAGCGGCACTTTCTATCCAATGCGACGCATCGGATACCGCAATCGGAGCCGTCCTTGAACAGGACATTGAAGGCCGACCGGAACCACTTGGCTTCTTTTCAAGGAAGCTGAGTCCCACTGAGCGACGTTACAGCGCCTACGACCGTGAATTGCTCGCGATCTACAGCGCTGTTAAGTACTTCCGTCATATGATAGAAGGTCGCTCACTCTCCATCTTAACAGACCATAAGCCATTGGTCTATGCGTTCCGGAAGAAGTCGGGAAATGCCTCCCCCCGACAAGAGCGTCAATTAGACCTCATTGGGCAATATTCTACGGAGATAAGGCATATCTCCGGTAAACAGAATGTCACGGCGGACGCCCTTTCTCGAATCGATACGATTCACTTGCGTTCCGCCTTGAATAACGCCGATCTTGCCCTGGCTCAAGAGGAGGACGAACAGCTCAAGTCCCTCCTAACTGCCGATACAGCACTAGAGCTCAAGGAAATTACCCTTCGCGACCCTTTGGGCGAAATCTGGTGTGATGTCTCCACTGGAACCGCTAGACCTTACATTCCCGAGAAACTTCGTAAGGGCGTGTTCCAGGTTTACCACAACCCTGCCCACCCCAGCGGCCGAGCAACAGCCGCTGCTGTCCGTCGCAAATTTATTTGGCCCCGGATGAACAAAGACCTCACCGGTTGGGCCCGTGCTTGTCTCCAATGCAAGCGCTGCAAGGTAGCGCGACATAATGTACTGGAGCCAGCGCAATTCAAGCTTCCCACGGCACGCTTCGCCCATGTCCACATAGACATAGTGGGACCGCTTACTCCATCAAGAGGATTTTCTTATATCCTCACTATGATGGATCGCTGCACGCGATGGCCAGAAGCGACACCTCTCCGGGCAGTTACTGCCGAATCAGTCGCCAAGGCCTTTTATTCAACTTGGGTCACACGCTTCGGTGTACCAACCACCATTACTTCGGACCGAGGTCCACAATTTGAGGCGACAATTTTTAGGCAGCTAACAAATCTTCTCGGCTGCCAAAGAAGTCGTACCACCGCCTACCACCCGCAATCAAATGGGATGATAGAGCGCTGGCACAGATCTCTTAAAGCCTCACTCATGTGTCATAATGACACACAATGGTTTGACGCCCTACCAACCATCCTCCTCGGCCTGAGGACAAGTATTAAGGAGGACCTGGGTGCTTCGGCAGCAGAGCTTACCTACGGTACCAACCTCCTTCTTCCAGGAGAACTTTTCCTGAATGGCGAAACACCGCGTGACCAACTTCGTGAATTGGGACATCTCCGTGACCTGCTACGTAAGGTTAGGGCAACCCCTGTATCCAGGCACGGCTCCAAAAAACTTTTCGTCCACCCTGAACTGCACAGCTGCACGCACGTCTTTGTCAGGGTGGATAAGGTCAAAAAACCCCTCGACCCACCTTATGATGGCCCATTCAAAGTCTTCCGCCGCATCAGTGACCGCGTCTTCGAGATCGACATTAGAGGCAAGCGATCCACGGTCAGCGTCGAAAGGCTTAAGCCCTGTTTTCTGGAAGCTTCCGCTCCAGAATCACCTCCATCTACTGACACCGCTCCTACTCCACCAGCACAACCTCCCCGTACTCGCGCCCAAATGCGCGCCCATAACCAACTTACCACCCCCTAACCTGCCTTACCTGTTTCGTGACTACGTCACTGGGGAGGGAGTGATGTGGGGCTTTTCAGGGCCCGAAGAGCCATGCATCGCTCGATCCCCACTATTCCAGGCGAACGACTTACCTCTCGGTCGAACTTCAGCAAGGTTGCGTAACCTTGCTACGGCATTTACCCCCAGCCAAATCGCCGGAATTATTACGGTTACCCAATCGGATAACTGTTTTGAAGTTCTGTTAGGCAGCTTACCTATTCTGTAGGGGATTTCCTTCCAAACCCCTTTTTCTCCATCACCACCACTGAAAACATTAAATCCACGGCAAAGCTTATCACCTTGCCGTGGCATCGAAAACTTACCCTCGGCCAGACCATATTCCCTAAGAAACATTAAGCCCACGGCAAAGCTTATCACCTTACCGTGGCATCGAAAATTCACCCCCGAGGCGTATATTATCTCCTAAATAAAAAGCATAAGTCCACGGCAAAATCATCACATTGCCATGGCATCTGAAATCCTATCTTTAGGCATACATTCTGCCAGGGCATCTCGTTTCCATAGCCTTAAGTTATGGAAACAACAATCAACAAGAGTTCCTTGTGACTCGTTGTATTTGTTTACCCTCGGCATAACATGCATGCGGCTATTTGCCCCTATTGATTTGCTACCGCCGACAAGGTTTCTGCTGACGCAAACCAAACATGTCCCTGATTACCAGCAATCGCTGGCTTCCAGTTATCGATCCCCACGTCCAGAGACTGTAATCAAGCAACGATCAAGATGCAGCCAGAAAATGTTTACTTTCAACATCTGGCAATGGCTGCACCCTATGCTCGTTGCAATGTTTAATCATCGGCAACCGAAATGATGATTTATGGCCTTCCATTAGGATGACCAAATCATCGGTTTCGGTCTTTCACACCCCAGATGCTAGTATTTACATTCTTGGAAAATGCACTAGCGATGTTGCCCTCCATCCACGGTCGCCGAACGATCGTATGCATGGCATACGCACACATGCGTAATGTATGCCTATTCCGTCCGGTCCAATCACGATTAACTACCTCGGGTTAATCGTGTAACTCCGCCTCCTTTTCAGTTTCTTTTGAGGTTTTTCCGTTTCTTTGGTGAGCTCTAGTCACCAGTCAGATTTAATTATTCACGGTGTGCGCACGTGCCAGATAGACGCCCGAGCCTTAACCGAACAGTGTCGGAGTGCTGTTGCGTTTTTGAATTAATTATGAATTACTATTTGTTGTAAATTAAAAGAATCCTTTAGAAGTACCAATGTAAAGTGCGAGACTAAGTATATACCTTAGCAAAATTAAATAGTTCGTCTCGGTGCGCGGAATGCAACAAACATAAATTTTAAAAAGTTCGAGTGATCTTATTAATATTGACTTCCGTAATTATATACAAAGTTAGAATTGTGAACACGATATACCTTCAATAAACAAAACCGTTAAACAAAGATCCTCCTGTGCCGTTTTATTTATTTTGTTCTTGGTGCGTGTGTTTTTGTAGACAATTTTGGTAAAGCACTCATCGTTGGTGTCCGGTGATTTGTCTTTTCGTCGGTGTGTTTTTAACGAACTCGCATCCTTGCCGATGCCAAAGTAAAAACACTACCACAGTCCCACTAACGCCTAAGGTTGTCTCAATCTCACGATAGGTCACATGACGATCTTCCAATATCAGTTCGCGCACAGCATCAATGGTTTTCGGAACAACAACTGATTTTGGACGACCTTCACGAAATTCATCTTGGAGTGAACTACGACCACTATTGAATTCACCATACCATCGATAAACACTGGTCCTTGATGGAGCTTCATCGCCAAAAATTTAATTAAGTTCATCCATGCACTGTTGCTGAGTTAATCCACGCCGAAAGTTGTAAAAAATAATCGCACGAAAATGTTGACGGTTTAATTCCATTTTTGGGGCGAGATGAATCTTTTAAGTTACTGTAAGCAACACAAATAGCGCTCGTATGTCAAAACGTTCTGAGTGCGTATAACCTCAAAAATGTCCAACTGTACGACAGATCTGTCAATTGCCGGATTGCAACACTAGGGTTGCCAAATCCCGAAACACAAGAGGCAACCCTCGTACTAATAAGAGCGCCAAATTTATTTGTTGTGTTTGAATTTATATATATATATATTTTTTTTTTAAATTAAAGAAAAAAGCAAACTCATTACGAAATGAAAAACTAAAAACAGTGTCATCATAAGAAAGGAAAGCTGGCGAACTTTACAGAAATAGTGAAAAAAAACTTCAAAATATCCATAAAAATGTATAATAGCTCAGTAGCAGTGACACTTCTGTTGTGGTTTAAACAACTAATGTCACTGCCACGAATAAATAAATAAACAACAAAATTGTGTGGAGCCAATTATGAGGAAAATCAATATTTCATTTTTATTTAATTAATATATATTGTTTTATGATACGGTAAACAGAAGAGTTTTTAGATACCCTTAAATGGGATCATGGGAATACATACAGAGAACCAGCTGTGTAAAATGATAATGCATAAGCAGGTCTATCTTATAATGGCAAAACTGAACACCCTTTGCCTGTGAACCTGTGGCGGTTCTACAAACTGCACAAATCACCATATGCTGAGATATCTTCGTTCCACCAAGGAACATACTCACCTATAACCAAACTTCACGTGTCCCCAAAGTCCACCTTTTCACCTGACCAAAGGTGCCATCCATGCTGGTGTCAACAACCCCACGTATCCACAGATACGTGGGCTCCAAGTCCCGAACAATTTCCCTACGCCTGCATGGCGATCGAAGGACACGACCCAGTATAGAAATTGTGTACCGATCCATTAGCTGGACAAACACAAGTGGTTAGCACAGCTGCGCCAGATGTCGACAAATATCAAATCCCCGGCGATAAGCCAGTTGCCGTAAAACAATCCGTCGGCAAAACCTTTGTCCCTGTCGCAATGCACTTCGCCTAAACTAAGGCCATTGTGGAGAAACAGCAATAAACGAAAACGCCATTGCCATAGGGCAAAGCAAATACGATAGTTGCCACGATCCCAGAATCGCCAAGAATAAACCAGACACCCGAATGTTTGCGTAAGCAACGCAACAGAAGGCGTGAAAGGTCTGGTGATCCCAGAATGATTTACAACAAACAGGCGGCAATCTCCGCGTCTGTGTGTGTGAGTGCATCCACACATCTGGCCTGCGACGAAGCGAAAACTGCAAGACCAAAAAAAGAGTGCGAACATCCCTGGTGGAGAGATTCTTGAGTCGGAGAGAATCACCAGGAAAGAGAACGATGGGCTGAGGAGAATCATCCCCAGAAGAAAAATGAATGAGTCGACATATAGAACCCTAACGAGAAGGTTGATCTGCGCAACGCGATAAAATAAAAAAGAAACTGTTCGACCCGAAGTGTTAAACCTTTAAAACACGCGAGTCAACCTGAGTACATTGACCCAACTGCCACCAAAGGCAAACACCATAAACGTATATATTCGGCGTTCAACCCACAGCAATTCAACGCGCGCAGGCCTGTGATCCTCACTAAGGACATCGGAAATTTGTCTACGGTTAATTACGCTGTGTTCTAAAATAATTAAATTAAAAAATGCGGACAGTCAATACGGAGACTGATACACGTGGTATCCTAACGTGTACAATTTTATTTCATCATTTTTGTAGTTGTGCTGAAAACACTAGGTGAAAGGCTATGTGCGATAAACAGGAATAAATAAGGATATTTTCAAATATTAACACGATTCAAGGTGTGGTGGAAGTTTGTTGTTTTCTTTTAGTATACTACCCGAACTACTATTATAAACAAAAATTATAATTGTGTACTAGATGATTAAGTGTAAAGAAACAAAAGAATTAATAAAGAACAAAAGCAAAACAAACTCAACTCAGTGTATCATTTGTGGCTGATTCGCTCCGTGTTTGATTTGTGGACAGTGTTCAGCGGAACACTTCCGACCAAAAGACCAAAAATCCGCCAAAAGCCCTCTAGGCTTCACGCTATGTTCTATCCTATCTATTAAATAATGTAAAATTGCCTCGACTCACCAAATATTACTATTTATTGGGCTGTAGGAACCCGGAAGTTCATGACTCACCGAATCGACTCCGCCATCGTTCCCTTTCCTGTGCACTCTTCTTCCACGCTTGACCAGCCGACTCGATCTCCTCAAGGTCAAACCTAACATTGTTCTCCCATCTTCCTCGCGGCCATCCTGTCGGCCTCTTTCCCGTTGGTCTACCGTCAAGAATTCTACGCACGGTCCTATCGTTGCCCATTCGCGGCAAATGTCCGGCCCATCCTAATCTTCGCGACCTTATTACTCTCACTATTGTAGGTTTGCGGTATAGCTCTTCCAATTCGTGGTTATGGAGTTTCCTCCATTGTTCTGCCTCCTCGTCATAGATACCAAAGATACCCCTTAAAACTTTATTCTCAAATACGCGGAATTTGTTTTCTTCCCGTTTTGTGAGACCGCATGTGTCACATCCGTATAAAACAATCGGCATGATTATGGTTCTATAGAGACGGTGCTTTCTGTTACGTGATAGCAGTTTAGATTTCAGCAGTTTACTGACTGCATCCCAACTACCGTTGCCGGAGTGTAGTCTTTTATTAATTTCCTTCGACATTTCGTTACTGGCCGTCAGTATTGTTCCCAGATATTTAAATTCTTTAATTTTTTCAAATATCTTGCCCCTGATGTTTATGTGTGTTCTCTGAGCTCCATCTGTTCTCCCCATAATCTTGTATTGTGTCTTGTCTTCATTTATTTCTAGGTCCACCTCTTCTGCCGCTTGCATGATGATTTCACTGTTTTTACTTATAGTTTTTAGTTTGTCGCCCAAAACGGCGATGTCATCAGCATATGCGAGCACTTGTGTGACCCCGTTCAGGGATGATCCGGCCATGTTGTCGTTTTGTACTTTTCTGGTTACATACTCGAGCGCAACGTTAAAAAGGCATGGTGAGAGACCATCCCCTTGTTTTAGTCTGTCCCGAATTTCAAATGGTTCTGAGAGGTGGTTTTCTATTCTAACTCGCTCTTTGTTTTCGTTCAAGCAAATTTGAATGAGCGCGGCATATTTTTTTGGGACTCCCAGCTCAACTAGAATATGGTAGAGTCTCTGCCTTGCGACTGAGTCGTAGGCTTTTTTGAAGTCAACGAACAGTTGGTGAACCGTCTCTCCGTATTCCCACTTCTTTTCCAGCAGTTGTCTTATTGTGAACATTTGGTCGCTTGTTGACCGGTTCCTACGGAATCCACATTGGTAGTCTCCCAGTATCTCTTCTGCGTAAGGTGTGATTCTCGCCAGAATGACATTTGTTAATATTTTGTATGCGGTTGGGAGCAATGATATTCCTCTGTAGTTTTCGCAGTCAGATCTGTCACCTTTTTCGAAAATGGGGACGACTATTGAGGTTTTCCACTCTTCCGGAGTGAGTTCCTTATCCGATATTGTTTTATTCAGTTGGAAGATCTTTCGAGCGGTTGCCTCTCCTCCATGCTTCACAAGCTCTGCCGGTATGCAGTCGACTCCGGGAGCCTTGTTGTTTATTGCGTCTACAACTTCGTCGAAAGAGGGCTCTGGGATCTGAGGCTCGACTGTATGTACGTTGGGTGCGTTTATTTCTGGTTGATGGGTGCGCACATTGACCAGGTTTTCAAAGTACTGCTTCCATGTTGTCACGATATTGTTTGTTTCTGTGACCAGACAGTCGTTTGCGTCTCGAATTATTTTGGCTTTCCCTCGATAGCCATTTCTAATTGAATTTATGGCGGCGTACATACCTCTGATATTCTTTGCTCTGGCATTTTCTATGATTTTTTTGATCAGAGTCTTCACCCATTCGCTTTTTTTGCGTTTGAAGAGTCTCATTGTCTCTTTCCGAATTGTGGCGTATCTTTCTGCGTTGACTTCATCATATCTTTGTAAATGGATTGCTCTGAGGTGTTTACTTTGTTTGATTTTCGCCCTGCACTCATCGTCAAACCAAGGTTTGAACTTAATTGTTTTCTTAAATCCTAATACCTTTTGGGCTGTTTGTTTGATTGTGTTTCTGCTCGATCCTCATTTAGTGCCCACATTATTAGTTTTCTCTTCCTCACTATTCCCATTCCATAGGGTGCTAAATCTATTCGTTAATTCGTCTTGATATTCAGCCATTTTACGCAGGTCTTTTAGTTTATCAATGCTCGTCTGCCGTGACTGCCCATGTGGGTTTGCTACAAGCCGACTCCTGATTTTTCCCATCATTAGAAGACGATCGGAGTCGCAATCTGCTCCTCTATATGATCTTACGTCCAGGATATTCGAGCGGTGTCTATTTGGTTACGCGTTACGCCATCGGGTGATATCCATGTGGCTTTATGGATTTGGATTTTTTTGATGACTCACCAAATATGGGAACTGAATTTCAGTGAAGTCACAAAAGGGTTTTTGGTGTACCCTTAAGGGTCATAATACAGTGTGGGTTGAAAAGAAGGGGGGGGGGGGGGGGGTAAGGACACGCGGTACTCTTCTCTAGAGTCTTGCAAACTAGTGAAGAACGTGATTTGAAACCACACTATAAAAACATTAGAACCAAAATTTCAGCACATCAGCCACGGCCGCGTCTCTGAACTGGGTAGATGATTTCTTCTTTACTACTATTTTGGCACTGTGTGCGTAATCGGTTTTAATCGACCCACTACTTCCACCCAGGAACTATGTTATGATAACTTTATGCGGAGCAATGAATCGGTCGAACCGAGGAGGAACGCAGAGTCCTGGTTTACTATGAGAGAGTCTTTTTCTGTATGTTAAACCTGTGGGGCTTTTCAGGGCCCGAAGAGCCATGCATCGCTCGATCCCCACCATTCCCAGCGATGCGACTTACCTTGAAGTCGAATCTTCAGCAAGGTTACGCAACCTTGCTACGGCATTAACCGCCAACCAATTCGCTGGAATTAATTCGGTTATCCCCAAGGATAACCGACATAAATATATATTAGGCAGCTTATCTTTTTTGGGTGCTTTTCCAAACCTCTTCCCCACGGTCATTCCTAAAAGCATAATTCACGGCAAGATTATCATCTTGCCATGACATCAACCCATCAACCGAGCTTCCGCGACCGAACAATGGATGGCACATATCCACCAACACACGCTGATCTTTCCGTGTGTTATTTTTGTACCCATTCATTGACCTAGCATTATTTCGGGTTGCTTGCACAACTGCAAGCCAGATTTCCAACGGCATGTCTACGATCTATCTTTCCTTAAGTAAAGAAGATCAAATCAAACATTGGCCTTTCAGGCGCGCATATTTTGCTTGGATCTAAGCATGACCGATTTTATGATCCGTTGCCGTTTCTTGGAACTATCACCAGCATCGGTCATGGCCACCAATTTTAGTTTACACAAAGTAAACATTCAAGCGGATACTTTCGCCTGACAGTGCCTTTCAACGGGATTAACACATCCCTAACATAACATGCATCGAATCATACGACCGAAATTTGTTTATGCTAGATGATCTAACAACGGCCATGCCCAATGTTCGATACATTTTTCCAAGATAGATTTCTGCCTTCGGCAAGGGTTTTATTGACTCACGTCAATCATGAATCTATCCCTTGCGTATGGCGGCAGTTTATCTTGCCCAAACATGTAGCAGCTGATTCGTTCTGCTACATGAGTTTTTCCCTTTTCCTTTTTTGTTTGGACCTTCGCCATTGGCGGAGAATCCTTTAGGTTCGTTTTCGTTGGATGTCTGTAAAGAGACATCCAATGCCCAGTCAGATTTCTTTACCAGAAGTGCGCACACGCACCACGCGTTGGGAGTGAAAATTACAAATACCGAGGCGTCTTGGAGTTTTCTAACTTTGATCCGAGTGAGTGGAGTTAGTTAAAGTCAAGTTTCAAAACGTGTGCAGTTTGTGTAAGACCCTGTTTACTTTAATTCGAGTGCGTGATTGTTTAATTGGCCAATGCGCATACGGTGTTGCTAAAGCGAATATATGTAGTTTACCAACATATAAACAGTAATCTCAGCATCTGTAATCGCGAGTTAAATATCCTCAACCTAAGATTAATTAAGATCCGTGATTCGTTAGTTCAATAAACTATACCTGTGAGCAAATTGATGCTATTAATAATATGCAGAGTTAATAAAGTAACGAACAGCAACTACTGTGTTTTATTTATTTTTATTCTTCTGTTGTGCACCGTTTCATCGAGCTATCAGTGGGATTTTAGTGAAACAGTGCCGTACGTCGGTATACCCTACGTAAAATCACCCACAAACCCATATCGAGGTCCCCAATTATCACGTTTAGTGACGTGTATACATTTTCGAAAATCAGGGTAACGCAACACACCAGGTTCAGATATTTCGCCCCGCTTCTTAAATTGTACATTGTTATCTTAAAGCTCCAGTATACGAATTTGATAATTTTTGTTTTCGATCCTCTTTTGGTGCTCCTTGAAACCGAAAGATGTTTGGTGGGCAAGTATAAAGAATAGGCAAGATTTCCGTAAATTTCAAGGTATGATATTTAAATAATGGAGTTGAGATGATTTGTGCAGTCAACCGAACCAGGAAGAAGTCGGTTAGATTTCTGGGTATTTCTACGATATTAAATTCATTAGTTTAAAGAGGTATATATGGGGAGGTAAAATGATAGTGGGGGTTCGATATCGCTTCTCGGAGAGCAAATCTTAGGTAACGTTCTCGAATGCCCTCGATTCTACGAATGTGAATCTTATCATATACAACCCAGACTTTCTTTTTTTTTACTTCTCCCAGGAAAGGCGAACCTATAGCAGTGGGTCAGCGCCCTGAGATACTATTTTGCTTATAGCTTAATGATGTGGTATTTCACGGGCAGTCTGAGCTTTAGGACCCTACCTACCACTCAGTCTTGACTGGTATATTAAATTTAGAACGATCTGATCAATTCAATGAATTCTTAAAATCAACGGTTCATTAGACTTGAGTTGACCTGAAGGATTATTTCGTCGAGGAAATTTTGCTCCCTGTGCGTCGTTTGATCAGACTATGCCGTTGCTAACCGACATGAAGCGATTTCCGGTGGAAATCTCATGGGTTAGCGAAATGGAGTTGCCGTATGGCGAAAAGATAGCTAAACTCAATTATGCATTATCTGCATAGGATAATGAGTTTAGCTATGCGTCCTTATGGGAAACATGTTTTACAGGTGGAATAGATTGTAAGGGGAATAAGGGTAGAAATGACGCGCTGAAAGCGGTCGAAATAAGATATGACATTGTGGGTTGGTTCTCCATGTGGCATAGAGAACCCTCACAAGCGGACCTATGTGTGTTGCGATCTTTGTTGTTCTCCATTGGAGTTTCAGTATTGTGGTATAGAGTGAAGGGTTGAAGGTTTCGCTTTCATACCCTCAGTTGTAAAAATTATATGTTGTATCCTCCGTTACCGTTACCCTTTGGAGTCCTAGTTTTATGGTGTTGTGTTGTATTCCAGAATACTACCCTTATTAAATTTAACACTGAATCTCCTAACACATCCTTAAAAACTTCACTTAACATATATTACATTCTCACTTAATACATACCATTCATAAACATTCACAATATTACCAGTTACAGCACACTTAATAACCTGCACCTTTTTATTTATTGAAAACATAGCAACTTGGATTTTCGTCCGAATTGAATGTGAAAAGTCACAGAAGAAAAAACAGAATAGAGAAAAAAGTGCAGTTCATAAAGTTCGTTTGGGATTGTAAGTTGAATTGTGAGTCTGGAAAGTTGAGTTAAGAAACCCTAAGTTGGTATAAATATATTAAATATAGTGATAATAATATGAGTTTTAATATCATCTAAAACCCTTTAAGAGCCGTTGAATTTAAAAAAGGATTTTTCTTGTTAATGGCGCCTCAGCCAGTTGTAACTGGACTTTCACCAAAGGAAGGTCCGCCTGGGACGCGGATCATAATACGTGGAGAATTCTTAGGAACCAGAGCGAGTGATCTAATTGGTTTAACTATTTGCGGATGTGACTGCCTTCTATCAGCAGAGTGGAAAAGTTGTAATAAGATTGTTGTGCGTACAGGACCAGCAAAAGAAGAAAAGGAATAATAAAAGGTCCCCGCTCTTCCCTCAACCGAGGAAGCACGGCGCCGGACATCAACACTGGTGGCAGCGGTGGGATACAACCAAAGGATCCCAAATAAAAAGAAGAAAATAAGAAGAAAAAAAAAAACAAGAAAAAAAAATTTTTTAAACAAAACAAAATTTAAAACAACAAAAAAAAATGTTTATAAGAAGAAGAAAAAAGTAAACATAAAACAACGAAAAACAAAGTAAACAAAAAATTTAAAACAAAAAAAAAATAAAGTGAACACAAGAGAAATAACCAAATAAGAAGAAGAAAAAAAAATTTTTCAAGAAGAAAAGAGAGAAAAAAGATAGAAAAATTTCAGTTCCGAACGAGAGGAGTTCGGAAAAAAGTGAAAATAAAATGAAACCAGATGAAAATAATGAAAAGAGTTAAATTTTAAACATTTTAATTAAAACTTTCTGAACACAAGAGAAATAACCAAATAAGAAGAAGAAAAAAAATTTTTCAAGAAGAAAAGAGAGAAAAAAAAAACAGGAGAAATAACCAAACCAAAATAAGAAGAAAAAAAAAAAACCTCGACATAAAACAACGAAATAAAAAGAAAAAAAAAAGGAAAGCAGCAAAGACCAGGATGAGCAATCAACTTTAGGACGTGAAGTCTGCCTGGCGTCAAAGAAAAAAAAAAAATCTAAAAAGAAAAAGAACCACACAAAGGAAACAACCAAGGAAAACTGAAGAAAAAAAAACAAAACAGCAACACTCAAGACTGCTATCAACAGTACAACGACAACATTTAGTAGAGTAAGAATTTTTTTTAGCGACTTTTCTCTCTATTTTTTTTAGGAATATTTTCTACTTGGAAGCTCTCCTTATCCCAATAGAATATTTTTTGGATAGAAATTTCTATCTAAATTATTTGCAAATTCTCATTTCAGTATTTCGAAGACATTTCCGTTTCTTTTCTTTCTTTCTCGTCGAATTTTCTTTCTTTTCAGTTTTGGGACCAATTTATTTTTCTTTCCTATATATATATATATATTGAATAACCAAAAGAAAGGCCAATTTTTCCATAACCATATTTTTAAGTTAACCATATTTTAAGAATTGAATTTTCGCCATACATTATTTTAAACTTTCACTATTACGAGTCCATATTACACGAGACAGGCGGCTAGGCAGGGGGAAGAACAAATCCACTATCAACCGATACACATTAAACCCCCTGAAATGGCTCTTTCTGTCGGAATTTCTGATGTTTTCAGAATCGTCCCTACCTTTTACGGGAAACCCTGCGACTTAGGTAAATTTATTTCCGGGGGAGACGTTTTATTTAGATCCATAAAGAAGGCAGACCCGGATATATACGAGACATTTTTAGATCTAGTCAAAAATAGACTAGAGGGTCATGCTTACGATCTGATTAGGTATAGCCAAATCGCTAAGTGGGAGGATTTAAAAGATAAACTCGAATCGGAATATAAAGAGGAGCAATCTCGGTCGACGGCACACAATGAGTTGATTTCTCTGAAACAACGCTACAGAGAAACCGTCCGGGAATACGGCGATAGAGTCGCGAATGCTCTAAGGACTCTAAACTCTGCCACGTGTGAAATAACAGCAGACGCGGTGGTTAGGGAATTCTTAATGGAAGAAAACAAAAAATTGGCCGTACAAACATTTGAGGATGGACTTAACAACGAACAGCTAAAGATACTAGCTAAAGCCCATGGGGGAAACAATTTAAAACAGTCGATTGCACATGTAGTATCACATGGTGCTCGAATGGACAACTCTCCCAGGTCATATCAATATAACGAAAAACCTACATTCAATAGTATAGTCTGAATAATCACACAGAGAATGAGTGTAGATACAAGATATCTAGGAATGGATCGGCTTCAACAAATTACCAACAAGGTACAACAACGCGTAACCCATTCCGAAATAATCCTACAAACTCTGAAAATCGTTTTGGTGAAAATTCTAGGAGCACCAATAGACAAAACGATAGACAAAATGTTCACTTTTCTCGGGTGCAAGAGTCGGAAAACGAGGCCTGACGCCAACCAAAATTTATGGAAGACAGACCAAAGTTTTCTATTTACAGCATTAGATCTTTGGAAATAGATAACGACCATTTTAATGAAGCTCCTAGCCAAATTTACCCTGAGCCCACATACTCCTATAAACCAAGCCATATAAACGAAGATAACCCTGTCCCTAATATAAAGACTCCGATTCATACTCCCATTCTGGAAAACAATTCAGCAACACAGACTGAAAATCCGAAATTTTCAGCAGTATTAAAGACTGAAATCGCTAATATCTCAGATATCCCTATTGACAACGCAGACACTTCAGCAACCAAGACTGAAAACTCAGCAGTATTAAAGACTGAAAATTCGGATCCTGCAGAAAATATACAAACAGAAACCCCTAATATTCCGGCTATCCCAATAGACAACCACGGCACTTCAGCAACAAAGACTGAAAATTCAGCAGTGTTAAAGACTGAAGACCCAATAGTTGCAATAAAATTCGAAACCCAAGTCAGTTCAGCAGCTAATACTGATGAACAAATCTTTTCAGCAGCAAAGACTGACGGATTAAATGTTTCTACAGCAGATATAACTGAAGAAATAGTTCAAACAGCAAATAGGACTGGGAACCAAGATGTTCTAACAGCTAATAAGCCTGAAGAACTATACGAATCAGTAAATGAGACTAAGAAACTAAACGATCCATCAGCAGTGAGTAAGACTGAAAAGGTAGACGTTCCGACAGCAGTTAAAGCTATGGAGAATGACAACACTAAGCCGAAAACAATAAATATTTTAAACAACGAAAACAAACACAAACACTTACTCAAACACGAAATAATAAAAAATGAAAATAATAATTTAACTAAAATAGGTATTGTAAAGAGTAACTATATAAATACATTACAAGTCTTTTTTCAACAAAAAAAATTTATTCCAATGCAAAATACAAAAAAATAAAAGGTTACACCGTCATTTAAATTATTTAAGATCATTTTTCAAGAAGATTTTTGGTAATAATCATCTTTATTCAATCATCATAGTAATAGGCCCAGAAAGGTTTTGGAAACTTTTCCATAAATTTAAGGAAAAGATAAACACATAACAAATGGCCTTTGTTTTATTATTCAATATATATGAAATAATCTAACAATTGTAGGAAATGACGGAAATGATAAAAAAAAAAAAAAAAAAAAAAAAAGTTAATGAGGGGGACGAAAGAAAGAAAATTTTAGAGGTAATATATATTGGAAATTTTGGAATTAATATATATTCGAACGGAAAAGGAAAGAAAGAAAATTTTATTGGTAATATATAAATTAACATCAGCAAACGACGTGAACAACACCTGCACGCGCAAACCCCAAGGAAGAAAATTGCTGACCAAGTGTCTGGTGCAATCGGAGCACCTCGAGTCATTTTCCAAGCTAGCGAACAACACCAGAAGCTGAGATAGCGAAAATGAGGCATTAAGTATAAGCAATCGAATCGTTGTCAGTTTAGTTTAAGTTAAGAACTCAAGAATAAAGGACAAGGCATTCTGCCCTGTAATTAAAAATATATTTTTTTGATTGTTTCTGCAGTACTTATATTAACTGGCGCCCAACGTGCCGGCCCGCTTCTGTGACACTGTGAATATCCGCGAGTACCTTTTGGGAAATCAAGCAATAAACAAGCTTGTTGGCGAAAAACATTTCCTGTGACACTGTGAATATCCGCGAGTAACTTTTGTGATAAACAAGCTTGTTGGCGAAAAACATTTCCTGTGACACTGTGAATATCCGCGAAATACCTTTTGTGAAATAAGCAATAAACAAGCTTGTTGGCGAAAAACATTTTCTGTGACACTGTGAAAATCCGCGTAAGTGCAAAAAGTGGACAACCAAGCCACTAAGACAGTGTAAGTGATAGGGAATAAGGCCCCCGAGTAGTTCCACGCGAACAAAAAGGAGTCAGGAAGCTCTGACAGCCGCCCTAACCAACAGTTGCAGCCGGAACCCACCATCAAAATCAACATTAAGAAGAGATGCTGCAGAAAATAATTGTAATACTACTGTAAGTTAATAATAACCTAGTTAACATATATTTTTATTATATTCCTTTTTTAACCACATTCTATCCACTGAGAAAAATTATTGAACAGTAAATTTACATTCCATTATACAGTTAAGTGATTATTTGTTTAGTGCTTCCAAAGCAACTACATTATCATTACGAGAACGGGTGATATAATTGATTCTCTCAAAACAAATTTTTTTGTTTTGTTGTTGTTTTTTCGTTTTTGTGAAAAATGGTAAATCCTAATAATTTGATACGACCAGCTCGTCTGGAAGTGCCTGCAGATAACGCTGCAGCTCATCAACCTCCCGCTCCCGTTCCTCCCCCTGCTCCTAATGCAATAAACAACGACATGATTAGGCTAATTTCACAACTAGTGACCGAAACCCTTCAAATACAGGGACGACAACTTTTTAACTCCATCATGAACCCCGCGTCCGATATTAATAACGACATAGACCAACCAATAAACTTGGCTAACGATAGGAATTTATCCGAGATGGACAAAATACCCGATGTAGTAAAAAGCCTCAGAGAATTCTCTGGACAGCCACACGAATTTAACTCATGGAAAAAGAGTGTCGATAGGATACTCAAAATTTATGAACATTTGAAAGGTACCCCCAAGTATTATGGAATCCTATCGGTTATTAGAAATAAGATTACGGGCTACGCAGACGTCGCTTTAGAATCGTATAACACTCCACTAAATTGGGAAAAAATGTCAAAATGTCTTACTCTACATTATGCAGACAAGAGGGATTTAGGAACCCTCGAGTACCAAATGACGACTTTGGTACAGGGTAGTAGTACGATTCCCGAATTCTATCAGGCCGTCTACCACCACTTGTCGCTTATCTTAAATAAGTTAGGATCAATGGAAATGAGTCAAGAATCCATGAATAACATGACTCAGTGTTACAGGGACAAAGCGCTTGATACTTTCGTCAGAGGGTTAAAAGGCGACTTGCCTAGGTTACTCAGCATCCGTGAACCCGCTGACCTACCGCAAGCTTTGCACCTATGCTTAAAATTGCAAAACGTTGATTTTCGAGCCCAACATGCAAACAATTCACACTCTAGCAACCGGAAAACATTCTACCAAACACCGCCTCCAGTTCCACCTAGAAGGAACAATTTTTCATACTCAAGACCGGCACCTATTCCCGCACCCAGACGCGAATTTCATCCCGAATTACTCCATAACCCCCGAAATGCTCAGCCTCCTCAGTTCTACAGAGAACCACAATACCAGTCAAACCAACAATACCCACAGCAACGACCACCAGCAAATCAACGTCCACTTCCTCCTAAGCCAATGGACGTCGACTATTCTATCAAATCTCAAAAGGTCAACTACCAGAACAGACCTCGTAACCAACAGTTTGTTCCACAGAAACGGCAACATTCTCAACAATTCCATCAACCACACAAAACGCAGAGAATCTACCACACTGAAGGACCCGATCCAGACAAATACGAAAGTGAAATAGAACGAGAAGACCAAAACTATGACCAGACACTAACAAATTACACTGACCTACAAGATGACCCTTACCTTGAAAAACCCGAACATCTTGACGATATCTATTTTTTAGACTAAGGCCCTCTTCGCTTCCTTACTTCGAACATATCGCAAGAAGCGGAGAGACATTAAAATTTTTAATAGACACAGGATCTAATAAAGACTACATCCAACCCCGGCATATCAAGAATCCTCTTCCGAATGAAAGACGTTTCTACGTTAAATCAGTCGGAGGGAGCGTAAAAATTACACACCACTCATTTGTCCAATTATTTGGCCATAATACAGATAAAATAAAATTTTTCATTCTCCCCAGCCTCATCTCGTTTGATGGTATAATAGGCAACGATACTTTGAGAAAACTAAACGCGATTATTCATACAAAAGAAAATTACATGACTATTCACCCAAACATATCAATACCACTCAAACAGCATATTTCACAATTAATTAATAATATTACTTTAAGAACTTCCCACATGAGCAAGGCACTGTCTGACAAACTCAAGGGCATAATTAACGACTGTCCTAATCTCTTTTCCGACCCTGACAAGAAATTGACTTACACCACCACCGTAAAAGGAGAAATTCGAACGACAACGAACGATCCCATTTATTCAAGATCATATCCATACCCGATGTCACTCAAGGGAGAAGTCGAAAAACAAATAAACGATCTAATAAAAGATGGTATCATTAGGCCATCTAAATCACCTTACAATTCTCCAGTTTGGGTCGTTCCCAAAAAAATGGATGCCTCTGGAGAAAGAAAATATCGGATGGTGATCGACTACCGTAAGCTAAACGCTGTTACCATCGCCGATAGGTACCCGATCCCCGAGATTAACGAAGTGCTCGCCAACCTCGGAAAGAATAAATGGTTTACTATAATCGATCTTAAAAGTGGTTTTCACCAGATCCCACTTAAGGAATCTGATATTGAAAAAACTGCCTTTTCCGTGAATAACGGAAAATTCGAATTCACTCGTCTCCCCTTCGGGCTAAAGAATGCCCCTTCCATTTTTCAAAGGGCTTTGGATGATATTCTGAAGGAATACATCGGGAAGTGCTGTTATGTTTATATCGATGACATCGTCATCTTCGGGAAGGACGAGATCGAACATCTTAGGAACCTGGAAATAGTGTTCAAGACCCTAGAGGCCGCCAATATGAAAATACAGTTAGACAAGTGCGAATTCTTTCAAGAAGAAATAGAATTCCTAGGCTTTGTCATTGGTAGGGATGGCATCAAAACTAATCCCAAAAAGGTCCAATCGATTGTTGACCGACCTGCCCCTAAGACCCTTAGGGACCTCCGTTCATTTCTTGGTATGTCAGGATATTATCGTCGCTTCATTAAGGACTATGCCAAACTTGCGAAGCCCCTGACATCCCTCTTAAGAGGGGAAGATGGACGAGTATCCAAAAATCTTTCTAAGAACAAACCAATTCACTTGGACAAGGAAGCCCTAGAGGCATTTGATAAAGTTAAAAATTCACTTATTTCGGCAGAAGTAGTTCTGTCATATCCTAACTTCAAAAATGAATTCGAGCTGACCACGGACGCCTCGGATTATGCTATCGGGGCAGTACTCTCTCAAAATGGTAAACCGATCACATTTCTCTCGAGAACTCTAAACAAAACCGAAGAACATTATGCAACGAACGAGAAAGAAATGCTCGCTATTATATGGTCACTGAATTCATTAAGGAACTTCCTCTACGGATCCCAAAAGGTGAAAATTTTTACCGATCACCAGCCTCTCACTTATGCCTTGAGCAATAAAAACACCAACAGTAAAATGAAAAGGTGGAAATCTATTTTAGAAGAATACAACTACGAACTCAAGTATAAGCCAGGGAAAGCAAACGTAGTGGCCGACTCCCTGTCGAGGCCTCCCCAAGTAACCGAAATTCATTCGATGACCCCAACCGAACATAGTGCCGATAGCTCTTCTGATAACCTAATCCCCACTGTTGAAACACCAATAAATGTGTTCCGTAATCAACTAGTACTAAGAATAGGCGAAGATAACAGTTACCAAATCAAAACTCCGTTCGAAAACTACACAAGACACATTTTTACCAAACCAGAGTACTCAGAACCAGACTTAATAAACGCACTCAAGAGATACTTGAACCCTAATACTATAAACGGACTTTTGACAAACGAAGAAACTATGGGAAAGATACAAGAAATTTACCCGCTCCACTTCAAAGACTACCGTATTAGATTTACCCAGAAACTGGTGGAAGACATACCCAGCGAAACCGAGCAAGAAGAAAAAATCT
Source organism: Microdon myrmicae (assembly GCA_963931805.1). NCBI lineage: Eukaryota > Metazoa > Arthropoda > Insecta > Diptera > Syrphidae > Microdon > Microdon myrmicae. The sequence continues at coordinate 263,318,144 of OZ007496.1, forward strand.
TAAAGATACACCGACGCGCTCATCGCAACGCCGAAGAAAATCGAATTCAATTATTAGAAAATTTCTATTTCCCTAAAATGTCCTCTAAAATCAAAACCCTAGTAAATCGTTGCGCAATCTGCAAAGAAAACAAATACGACAGGCACCCTAATAAACCACACTTGAAACCTACACCTATTCCTAATTATCCTGGACACACCATTCATATCGACATTTTTTCTACCGAAAAACAACTTGTCTTAACAGCCGTCGATAAATTCACAAAATTCGCTCAAACTAAAATTATCCCATCACGTTCAATCGAAGACATTAAACGACCACTACGAGATATCATATTCTTCTTCTGCGTACCTGAAGTCGTTGTAATAGATAATGAGAAGGCTCTTAATTCAGCCTCAATAATCTCAATGCTAGAAGATGACCTCCAAGTCAAAATTTTTAAAACTCCTCCATACAAAAGTGAAGTGAACGGTCAAGTTGAACGTTTCCACTCCACATTGTCCGAAATCATGAGATGTCTCAAATCAGACGGACCTCCACGGTCTTTTGAAGAACTCCTAGAGCGAGCTGTGAATGAATACAACTTCACTATCCACTCAACCACAGGTAAGAAACCAATAGAACTCTTTTACGGACGAATACCCAGATTAAACCCCGAACAATTTGAAAAGACACGATTGGCTAACATTAAAAAACTTAGAACTAAACAGGAAAAGGATAATAAATACCATAACAAAAAAAGGAAACCAATTAAAGACTATCAAATAGGACAAGTTATTTTTGTTAAAAACAATAAACGAATAGGTTCGAAATTAACAGATAGATACCGACAAGAAATAGTTAAGGAAAATAAGAATTCTACAGTAGTAACCGAATCCGGCAGAGTAGTGCACAAAAGTAATATTAGAAACTAGCATTTATCTTTCCAGATGTGCCTTATGCACCTGTCAGGCAACTATTCAAATATTGGACTTTTCAAACGCACAAATAGTGACTTTTCACGTTGGACAGACGAAAATACAGGACGGAAATTTCAAACTAATACACGCCATCGACTTGGACCAATATGATCAATTCATATCCGCAATAACCCCAATCCTTAACCTTGAATCCACCCAAAACCATACCATATTTCCTTTGCTATCACATGAGTTGCAACAGATCGAAAATCTCTTACATAACTTGAAACCGCGAATAACAAAACGTTCATTAAATTTTATCGGCAGCGCATGGAAATGGATTGCTGGCAATCCAGATCATGACGACTTTGTCACCATTAAAGAAAAAATCACGGATGTTCTAAAAAATAATAACAAACAGGTTGTCATAAATCAATTATACAATGAGAGAATGAATAACATCACCAAAATTCAAAACGAAATACAGAAATTGTTAAAAGAAGACAATAAATTAAGTTCCGAATTAATAACAAATGTACAATACAAAATTAAACTTGTAAAAGAAGAAATAGAAAATATAAACTATGCCATTCACTGGGCCAAATTAGGCATGATCAATTCATTTATTTTATCAAAAAAAGAAATAGAACTTGCTACAAATATTTTTAATAAACAACAGCTGCCCTATAATACAATAGAGGAAGCTCTAGATTTCTCGGAAATAAAGGTTATAAGCAATTGTTCAATAATACTCTACATTATAAATATTCCCTTAACAACAACCGAAATTTACGAAAGTCTTGTAATTAAACCTGTAAAAAGAAACAATATCATAACAGAAATCCTATTCGATGTAATTCTCAGAAATAACGAAGAGATATATGGGACAATAAAAAATTGTAAAAATTATAACTCCCTATCCATCTGTAATTCTAAAGACATTATTAATATTAGAAATGACACGTGTATACCTAGCCTACTCAACAGCCTCCCAGCTATCTGCAACACCGTCAATAGCCAGCATATCCCAACCATAGACGAGATCTCGACTGGCAACCTATTGCTGAACCAATTTACCGGAGCCCTACAGGTCGAGAATACTACTCACAACCTCAATGGAACATTCCTGATAAAATTTCACAACACCACCGTAAGCATCAATGGAAGATCATTTACTTCCAGAGAAGCATCAACGATACAAGTACTACCGGCAATACTCCAACCCAATCCAAAGGAGAAAAGATACAGCGAGCTACTATCTCTAGAGATGATGAAGGACCTCCACATCAACAATACAAAGGAAATTCGACTTTTGCAAACGGAGAAAAACACACATCAAGCAACCACCTACTCGCTCATCTCCTGCCTCGGAATACTTGCTATAATAACCTCGATCCGCAAATTTTTACCCAAACGAAACAATACCATCCAAATCCCAGAAGACAAGATCCAAGTGAAAAGTCCCGAACCAAGAGAAATCTTGCCACCCAACGCGCCCCCACATTTCGAGATGACAAAACAAAGGTTCAACAACCTTCCGTATTTTTAGCGATTGAGGACAATCGCATTTAAGAGGGGAAGAATTAACATCAGCAAACGACGTGAACAACACCTGCACGCGCAAACCCCAAGGAAGAAAATTGCTGACCAAGTGTCTGGTGCAATCGGAGCACCTCGAGTCATTTTCCAAGCTAGCGAACAACACCAGAAGCTGAGATAGCGAAAATGAGGCATTAAGTATAAGCAATCGAATCGTTGTCAGTTTAGTTTAAGTTAAGAACTCAAGAATAAAGGACAAGGCATTCTGCCCTGTAATTAAAAATATATTTTTTTGATTGTTTCTGCAGTACTTATATTAACTTATATATTGGAAATTTTGGAATATATATGGAATATATATACGGAAATGAGAATTTTGAAACAATAATATTAATATTATATAATTAATATAATAAGTAATAATAACTTTTGGATAAGAAAACAAAAGGTTCCAAGGAGAAATATTTAAATTTAGTTAGGTAATATGTAATGTAAATAGACTATTTTGACTATTTTTCTAGTGTTAAGAACTTTTTGATTATTGAAAAAATTTAGTTAATATATAATGTAAATAGATTATTTTTCTAGTATTAAGAACTTTTTGATTATTGTAACCTTTGATGAAAGATTAATTTTGAAAACCTTTGTAATGTAATTGAACGAAAATCCAAGTTTTTAATTAATCTTAATTTAATATATAGTTACTAGAAAATTATTCTCTTCAAGGATAATTTTCTTTCTCGAAGAAGGGTGGGATGTTGTATTCCAGAATACTACCCTTATTAAATTTAACACTGAATCTCCTAACACATCCTTAAAAACTTCACTTAACATATATTACATTCTCACTTAATACATACCATTCATAAACATTCACAATATTACCAGTTACAGCACACTTAATAACCTGCACCTTTTTATTTATTGAAAACATAGCAACTTGGATTTTCGTCCGAATTGAATGTGAAAAGTCACAGAAGAAAAAACAGAATAGAGAAAAAAGTGCAGTTCATAAAGTTCGTTTGGGATTGTAAGTTGAATTGTGAGTCTGGAAAGTTGAGTTAAGAAACCCTAAGTTGGTATAAATATATTAAATATAGTGATAATAATATGAGTTTTAATATCATCTAAAACCCTTTAAGAGCCGTTGAATTTAAAAAAGGATTTTTCTTGTTAATGGCGCCTCAGCCAGTTGTAACTGGACTTTCACCAAAGGAAGGTCCGCCTGGGACGCGGATCATAATACGTGGAGAATTCTTAGGAACCAGAGCGAGTGATCTAATTGGTTTAACTATTTGCGGATGTGACTGCCTTCTATCAGCAGAGTGGAAAAGTTGTAATAAGATTGTTGTGCGTACAGGACCAGCAAAAGAAGAAAAGGAATAATAAAAGGTCCCCGCTCTTCCCTCAACCGAGGAAGCACGGCGCCGGACATCAACAGTTGGGTGAAGGGGTGAAGATCTTCAATTTTATTCAATCGATTGTGGATATTGTGCGTAATGACCTGCTCTGATGTAGCACAAATTTCGACATCTAAACATAAAGAAAAGTCACGTCTTCTAGTGACTTTGTCCATAAATAACTTTTGGTATGTGTAGGATTCGATTAACAATTTCACTAGTAGTTTATATAGGTTATTTATTGATAAACAAACTTCTGTTCATTTATGAAAAAGGTACCCAAACTTGGGAGGATCACGGACAGACTCGTATTTGATTGTCTTTTTTTTTTTAGTTATTGACTTGATGTGGCGAATATCCCTTATTGCAATTGAGTTATTAGAAGGACAATGAAAATATATAGTCACCATGAAAATATATTTAAAAGGGGTTTAAAAATTCCAGAAATTCTACATTTAATTAACCCAAAAATGTGATTTTCTATCAAAGGTCTGCTGCTGGGCACTGGAGATAACAAGAAAAAAATTAGTTAAGGTGGATTCGAATCTAGCGTTGTAAAGTCGATATCTCACGTAAGATGAAATTCAATTTAACAAAGTAGGCTCAATGCCAAAGGTAGATAATTTGATGAATTTATGAGAAATTTGTCTAGTTCCTAACTGAAATCAGTTAAGATAAAAGTGTCTACATGTTACAATGACGACACGAGACGACATATGATTAAGCAGAGCATTTCACAATCATGCAGTTCCGACAAAGAACAAATGTTTGTGTTTACTCGTAGGATTGAAGTTGTGGCGTCGTTACGATTTTGTTTGCCATCAAATCGACTTATGGGAGAAAGAACTAGATCTACTTTTTTTTCCAAAATTTCGCTAATTCCCCGCATCTCACGTACGTTGCTAAGCAAAATAAAAACATATCGAAAGAAGCGCTTTAAACAAGTGCATCATTTATCCTCTACATATTTAACTAGTTGCACTAATACTTATTTTTGCTTTGCCGGTTTTTAATGAGTTATGTTTGATCAAATTACCTTTGAATCTTTCACGTTCTCCTTACTCTAAAAACCGGCATTATTACTACTTCCAACCAACGTGAAGAAGAAGAATCAACCTTTTTTTTCCTTCTTAAATTATATAAAAACAGAATGTTTTATATTTTTCTTATATTTTGATACAATATGTTTGTATCTGTTGTTAAATTTGTTAAATTTAAATGTATTTGATTATATAAAAATAAAACCAACAAGAACTACAACTACTAGTACTACTACTACTAGTACTACAACTACCGGTACTACTACTACTAGTACTACAACTACCGAGTACCTTAGAAGACACCTGGGAAGCAGCATAGTAACAAAACAATCTATAAGTTATTCTCTAATTAAGTATATAGCCCACCATTGCACTCAAATGAGACTTCATGTGAATCTTCTAATAAACAGTTTAATCAAGGAAAACATTGCGTTTCCATTTCAATTGCGAATTAAACGTATTGGTTCAGTTCATTTATTTATTTATTTTGTCGTGCTGTAACATTTAGCTTGTGGCAATTCCCATAGACAGATATCCCCACGCAGCCCTAGTGAAGAGTATAGCACCAAAAGAAAATCGAAAAAGGAGTCATTGAAGCCTTATACAAAAGCATTAACCTAGCAATCTGCAGTTTAGTCGTCACTTGAAACAACCTCGCATATACGCATCTGATGACTGTTGTGTCTGTACTTTTATCGAACATTTTTCATAGCGTGGATTTGGTTCACTTTATCCTCTATTATCGCTAAACTTCTTCATACCAATCAACATTACTCATGACTAAATGGCCAGATGTAGATACTAACTAAGCAAGAGTGCCATCTTAACAATTTAAGGGCACTCTTTGTCCGTTGCACCAAAGAATTTCTTTGTAACACAGAATTCTCGCTTTCATGACAACTATTTTCAAATGCTATCTAAACTATTCGTCAGTTGCAAAACAAATAAACGATAATTGTGAGGGATTAATAATTTATCTACCATGTATAGGCCGCAGCCTCCTCACGAGGCACAAGTGTGTGTATTATTACTTTACCTTTATCCCATTCAATACATCACAAGTGTGTGCATTCTTACTTTACCTTTATTCCATTCAATACATCCGAGGAATGGATGTCGAAAATGCAATGGGATTTCTACCAGTGTAATGCTATTCAAAGAAACATCCTGAAATGTTATTTCTACATGTATAGAATTGGCAACGGCAAACAATATACGGAATTACATGCATACGTCGGCTTCTCTATCCTTGCAGAAAGGATCTTCGATTTTAAATTCTTGTTCGACCGATTGCACTCGATATCTCCGTCTTTGCCGTGGTTTCTGAATAAGCCATTCAAAGAAATACACATGCTTGTTAAGCAACATGCAGTGAGAGCTGTGATACCGACTGTAAAAGGATAATAAACTCTAATAGTAGAGTTTATTATCCCTTTACAATAAGACTCATTGATTTTAGAATAACCGCACGAAGTAACTTCGAGATGCCCTCTTGACTAATGTCAAAGCGTCTTGTAGAACTAGCGGTTGAATGATATATGCGCGATCAAGACGTAAAAATGTCCAACCAAAAAAGAGAAAGAAAAGAGAATCGAGGGACTTATTCCAAATAAACACAAAGCCAATCAGGAAGCAGACCCAACAAAGGACGAAATTATTAGTGTATTTTTAAATGTGAAGATGCCGGATAAGCAATTCGAAACATATCTTCAAAAACATCTGCTCACAACACCCCTGTGGGATTAGAATTCTAAGATCGTCACTCACGAGTAAGAAGGAGATGGGGAGAGATATAAATCGGCCACGAACGTGACCTTATGGCACCCTTATTCACTTGGACAGATACGCATATCCCGACACACTTTCTTTTATCCGTAATTCTTTGAAAAGGATGAGAACACACTGTGATCATGATGGAGGTCTAATAGCATTTTACATTCCGTAACCCAAAATGTTTCAGATTTCAGATCTAACAATTGAATGTTCAAAGTGCCTCGTCCTTTTAACGATCGCAGCAACGGGAATCCGGGTTCATATAAGGATTGTTTATCTTTTGTCCGTGCTCGGCTTGTGAGTGCGTGATGCGGCAAAGGCCTGGTGCTGTATTCTGAGTGTGTTAATGACATCCATCTGGCATTGGTATTCCTCCATCGATCACTAGGCCCATTAACATGGACTCACATTTGCTAGAGTACTAAGACTTTATTGGAGAGAATTGGTTGCTGAGCGCTAAGGGGTGTTTTAAACCTTTGTCACTTCAATATACTTTGGGGACAAGAGTTTACAAGTAGGCGGCAATGTGACGCCTAAGGGAAATGCTGCACTTAAAACGAATTACCAGCATGACATATTTAAAAGTAGCTAGAGATCACAGTTGAACGACTGTCGGAGGATTGCCTAGAATTGCTTGAATTGCGAACAGCTATTCAGAAAAACCCTCTTACACTTAACGTCAGCAAGCACAAACAAATTAGGTTGTTAATAACTTTATGACGACGAAAAACATAATACGGTCGAGTGTAAGTGGAAAAAGGAACACATTGGTTATGAATTTGTTGTCTCTAGTTGCTCGATCACTAAATTAGTAGGCAAACTTGTCGTCCAAGACTACTAATACCCGAGTTGTATGTTAGATTTCAATGGCCCGAAATTCCACCTAATTAAGCTATAGTCGGCGTGAAATGGGCGCAAAAAATCCTTGGCCATCTTTCGGAGCTTGGCTGATGGACTGGTCGAAACAGTTAAACCGTAAAAGACGTCGGTTCCAACTCTGGCAAACCGGTGATCTACCAACCCGTCATCCTATAAGTCTTGCGATATGTTTGGGAGAAATCTTTGAACCATATTTCGGACGTTGGCGGAAAACAAACAATTACCTTTAATATAAAATAGCAAATGACTGATTATTAATTTTTTGTTTTTGTTGAGCATTAGGATGTGGAGTATTATGAAACGCCTACTACTAGTTGTATTATCAAGACCGACATTTTTTACAAATCATTAATATGTACTCCATGGGTAGAAAAGTCCCAACCAATAAGTGGCACCAATGGAAAGCGAGCATGACTCGTTCAAGAGGCTCATCTGCCACTGGTTCATATATGAATTTTCGTAACATTTCGTCTATTCGTTTACAAACTACAGTCGCTTGAGTGACGCTACTTTCGCCTTCGTAAAAAAATGAAAAAAACGGGAATATCGCGTCACGATCAAACATTATTTTTTGTTGGAAAGAAGTTCCGAACAATCATTGCAATGGTTGCAGAAATGTTATGTCACATCTACTTCTTCAATAACAACAATTTATCGGTAGTTTAGTGAATTTAAAATGGGTCGTGCAAGCACCAAAGACGCTCCTCGCTCTGGAAGATCAAAAGAGGCTACAAAAGAGGGAGCATCATGCAGATATCATGATAAATAATGGAACTTTAAGAGGTTCGTCATCGCATAACCGGCCTCGCTCTCGAGGCTCTGCCCGCGCTCGACTGGTGACGGCATTTTGTAACATCAGGGGCATCGGTTTCACCAATACGAATGTAAACGCCGTCCACCAATATTTGCAAACAACGAAACCTGATATCCTTGCCTTAACTGAGACCCAGGTCGATTCGTCAACTGATTCGACATATCTTCGTTGCTCAGGATACGACTTACATTCGAGATTCCGTTTTAAGAGCGGAGTCTGCGTCTTCGCGCGGTCCAATCTTGGCTTTCCAGAGGATGGAGGCGTTGGAACCCAATAATATGGACATCATATGACTGAGGGTCGTGCTGAGGAATTCCGTTAAATTTTATTGTTGTCTATACCGCTCCCCGAATGACGATTGACATTCTTCGAACATCTTTCACATACCGTCGAATGGATACAGATCAACCACCCAGCTTCTCAAATAGTTGTCCTTGGCGATTTTATTGTGCACAATTCCGGCTAGTTGTTACATCCTAACAGAACCGACGAGGCTGGGAGGCTAGCGGAGATGTTTGCTGTAGCCACAAATTGACTCAACTCGTGGGGGAGCCAACGCGAGTGCCGGATGCCCGAGGCGATTATGCGAGGCGGGGAAGCGGTGGAACTCCCTTCCCACGCGAGTGTTCCCAACAAAGGCACGTCCGGTCCTGTACCTGCAATATCAATCCAAACATCGAATTGCAGATGAGTAAATACAAGAACCCCGGGAATTGCGATCTTCACCGCTTTATTTACATCCGTTCCTCAGCACCGCTTTTCGTCACCTGGACTCATCGCTCATACGTCCAGGATTTGCCGCGTCTCGCCGCCCCTGCACACCGCTGTCACGTGTCTGGGGCTCTTTGCTTCTCGCCGTCTGGACGCAACGCTCTGGGGGCACCCTCTTAACACCGCCCAAGCACCGCGAATCACGTGTCTGGGGGCACCACTCTCACATGTGACGTTTTCCGCCACAGAAAGGTATATATATTGAATTGGATTACCTGTTGTTATTCCAGTGTGGGGTATCTAGTACTTCCACCACAGAGACTCTTTGGCGGTGCCGCCAAACCCTACGGTCTACTTACCTGAAAAACCCCCATAACTACTACCCAACTCCCTTTAGTTTTCTAATGCAACAGTATTAGTACCTAAAAATGCTGCACGCATTTAAGAGATCAAATCTATGATCTTTAAGTCCCTGTAAAGAAAACTTACCTTCATGCATTGTCTTCGCATACCATTGCTCCTTAAGATTTCTTTATTAACTTACCAGGAATTTCCAATCAATTTAAGCATCTACGTCGCCAGTCAAATTCCCTTAGATGAATTCCTGTAAACAAAATAATTCGGATTACATTCAATGTAACCGTCATGACAGGGACCATAAATATCGCGCCGTCTATTTTCCCAGCCGCGTCATATACCTTTTCATACACATTGCCTGGCAACCTTTTTTGTTTGTCTTATCAATAAACAACCCAAGCAGCTGCATATAATTAGCGCAATATACGCCGAAACCAAATTCTCCAGCATTTCCTAATGCAAATATGAACCCGGTTTTTACAGCAGCCAGAGATGCCATAAACATCCAATTTGCTTTTAGCACCTTTTTCTCCCAACGTCGAAAATAGCGACGAGGCATCGTGTAAACAATGACCCGCATTACCAACGGCGCATTTGGTCATTTTTCCCTATTGTCTTTGCGCCTGCCTGTTTCGTTGTTCCACTGCACGTGTCAATAGCATTGATCTCAACGATCCCACACATACCACCATGACCTTTATTACAAGATCTGGTTTCCTATACCACCAAGAGAGACTTTACGTTTCCCTGGTGGTAGGTAAAAAACGATATCCTTATTGGAGAGGATACCGTTTGAGTCTTTTTATCCAAACACCAAGGAGGTCGGTCGCGTTTGCCATTCACCGTACCGCGCGCGCGGTGCGGTGCGATAATCGAGTTGTAAGTCGAATCGATTCGAATGAGTGTTTGAAAAATAAATATTAATTCCTTTTTTTTTACACCAAATAAAATAAATCTGAATGAACGAAATCGTGCGTTTTATTGTTCCTGTGGTGCTCCTCAATAGTGTGTTATCTCTTTTAAACAATACCACCTGTGTGTTATTCTGTGCTGTGTCCGACGGGAAACGAAGTGCAATCATCGTTTCCTTATTCCTCTTGGTGAACTGATTTCTCGTGCTGAGGCGGAACAATCTTCAATTAAGGACCGTGAAACATTTGTGAGGACGAGGTACAACCCTGCGCCCATGCCGGCGACTCGTCCTCGTTCCCCACAACTCCTTTTAGCGGCAGTTATGACCCCTCTTCTTAATCCACTTCGCCCAGAAGCACGGAATCCTCTCTATGGTCCGGTGTAACTGAGTTGGCACACGGCGTCTCAGGAAAGTTTCAACAATATTCTCGATTTATTAAAAAGTCAGGGTCTTTTCTTTCCATTCAATACGAATGAACTTTTTTCTTTTTCTTGTTCAACTTTTAATTTTACTTTTTACAATTTATCCAATTTATCAATGCGAATGAACCTTTTTTCTTTTTCTTTTTAACTTTAAACTTTTTTCTTCTTACAATTTTTCCAAAAACGGGACGTTTTCTTGTTCCTTCCTTTCCAACCGTTAATACCAACTGCACAAAATCATCCACAAACGGAATCAAAAACTTGCTGTTCTTTTCTCCCCCAGGTACACAAAAAGACCTTACTCCCTCTCTCCATCTCCATCCACTCCGAAAGGGGAATCAGCTTCCACACGATCCACAATCGAACACGAGTATGTTCGTATATTCAACATGTGGACCGCGTGTTTTTTCACCACCCTACCATCTATTATCAAATTATATTAAAAACCAATCAAATGGTGAGGGTGGCGGAAGCCACACGTAACACACGGAGTCGGTGTCTAAGTTGGACTTTCGGTAACAAGAGTAGAGGATATAGAAGATGATGAACAGGACAGATGCCGACACCCTTCTGGAAATCAGACCAACAGAAAGCGAACTATGAACACACGATCGAACAAATACTTCAACATATTGACGACTACGTTGTTCAACTACAACGTCAAATGGTCAAGGATCCGAACATTTATGAAAACCAACTAGTGGAGTTGGTCTTGCCGTGCCCAGTGGGTGACCATTTATGCAACCAACTAGTGGAGTTGGTCTTGCTGTGCCCAGTGAGCAAACATTCGAGCACCAACTAGTGGAGTTGGTCTAGCTGTTCCCAGAGGGCGACCATTTATGAAAACCAACTAGTGGAGTTGGTCTTGCTGTGCCCAGTGGGCGAACATTTATGGAACCAACTAGTGGAGTTGGTCTTGCTGGTCCCAGTGGGTGCTCACACGCCCCTTCATTGACAGCACCAAAGGGAAGGACAACACTGGTGCATCGTCGTCGGCCCGGCAAGATGTTGCTGCACAAGCAACACACCTTAAACCTTCATTCCAGCATTAAGCCCCTGGATTTATACTACAGAAAATACAACTTGCGGTTGCAGCAAACTCTATTAGCATTGAACGCTGCCAATTGATCAAATACCAACATTCGGCGGACTGATAACGCTGTTGAATGCTGAATGGAGGAGAGTGAACCTGTGACAGTTTACGAACAGTTTTTGTTTTTGCCGTTGTTACTGTTTTAGAAACAGTATTGTTTTCTTTTCATTTATAATACCGTTTTTTTTGTTCGTGGAGTAAAAGTTCATTTTTTTAACCTGTTACGGTTTTTTGTGAACTAAGGTTTATTTTAATTCGTTAATAAATGTTCAAAATTGTGTACAATTCAGTGCGTTTTTATTTCTGCCTAGTGCGGCAATAGTTTTGTGCGATCTATGCCCAATGCGGCAATCATCATTTTGCTGTTCTCGTCGAGGAGGAGCTCGATGGCTAACATGTTTTGCTGTTCCCAGTTGGCCAACCATCTGCAACGATTGAAGTTGCGGTTCCCAGCTGGCGAAAGACACTGCTTTACAGCAGAATTTGATCATGAAGAACTATTTCCAAAATGGGTACTGCGCTTGCTCAGAGTGGAATAAATACAACACCAATGCACCATGTCACAAGCCGTTGAAAACGATATCTAAACCACAAGATTTGAGCTTTGAATTGCTTTTTCATCCATCGTATTCTCTAGATCGGGCCACTGGCTGTTTGCAGGCTTAAAAAATGAATTCGGGGAAGGGAACTTGGCTCAAATGAAAAATTGATTGCTGAAATTGGGACATATTTATAAGAGCGAAAACAAATCGTTCTACAAAAAGCAAAAAAAAAAAAAAAAAGACGTCGAATTGTTAGAGAAGCGACTAGGTTGATAAATAATGTCGAATTTTGGTGAAAGGTTGTTGTATTGTTAGTTAGGCCCGGCACTTATTGAATGATGTGTTACGACAATAGTTTCGGGAAAAAGAATCTATTTTTGTGCTACTTGCTCTATAATATATACTTCGCAGAAGTTGTGTGAAATATCAATCTTGTTCGCATCGTAATTACATAAAGTAGGAATTGTAGTTATTAGTATTGATGAAGATGTACATTAAGAACGATCCTAACAACTATGAAACAAGGAAGTTATATATGGGAATGCTTCTGTGGTGATCAAACGCATTTAACAGTCTTAACGCGCTCAATGGTTATTTAATGACCTACAACATTCTTAAATGATCCGGGTCATGTTTCTAATTGCAGACAATAGAAGTTCATTGTTAGTGTGAGACGTTACCAAATAATAATGTATCTCCCGAAAAAAAAACACTACCTCGCAGCAGTTTTTGAAATGACTGTATAGATTATATAATAAAATACGAAACAGATTAAATGAAAGCTTTTTTTAAAGGAAAATCATTTAACAAGTTAAAAATGTCTTGCATATAACGAATTAAAAAAATTAAATGCTCCAGCATATGCGGGAAAAATGGATGCCATTTGATCCTGCAAATTAATAGTTTATTAACATTGTTATAAATAAAATAAAGAAATATGGAAAACCTTCTGCTCAACATCCCATTAATTACCTTAGCCTAGTTATCATTTTTTTCGGGGTAATTCATGGAAATAAAAACTTTAAATACTAGAATTTTCAAAGTTTCTTTGTCTCCCAGAGTGCTCATTTCCTTCGTAATTTTCAATACCGGCTTGTAGAAAATTCTTCAATACACCTTCAGAGCGATTTATTTCATTGACAATTTGCCTTTACGTCGTTCCACTATTTTGTAAATCGACTCTATGTCCATTAATTGTTTCCCACGTGGCATATTTAGAACTTTGGGGTAGTGGGAGCGAACATACAGGGCAAAGTCTCTGCTTTCAACCCGGCGAAGGCCAAGACGATCCTTGTCCCTGTTCAATCCAAATTGACATGCAGTCTCCACGTGACACCCCTGGATAGCTACTTTGGCACCCGCCAAGTAGTGAACCAATGCATGCAGCGAAAACCTGAGAAAGTTTGGCGCAAGGCTAATAACTTTGCCCTGAAAAACAAACTATTATGGACAATTTAACAAGTCTCGGATAAGGACCGAATACCGGTGGAGAGACTTGCTAAATAAAGCCAAGACCGGATCCCGGTTGTAGTACCGATTATGATGATGATGATATTTAGAACTTTAAAAAAATTCACTGCAGATCGAAAAAAGGCCCGAGTTTCCACAGGCGAAAATTAGGGTTTTTCAGAAAATTAATTACCATTCCTGGTATAACAGAAATTAAACCATTAAAGGGTTTTCTCGAGTTGGTCTGGGTTGACAATATTTCGTCAGAAAACTAGTCATAAAAGTTTATTACTCATCCCAAGAAAACTGAAAATTTGCGTTTGAGTCTATAATTTTTCCGAACACTATATTATAAAAAGGGTTGGTAAAGAGAACTCAATTAAATGATTGTAAATGGTAGAAACATCATAAAATGCACACACTGAATTCGTAAGCCGCTATGATTACATTCTATTCAACTTCATTCGTCCGTAGTAAATTTCCATTCCTATTACGGACATTTCTAATCCTGCAGATACGTGAATTATCCCTGGACTACTCTCAGCCCTGTATTGGTCGATCTAGTCAACATGCAAATTTCAATATTGGATCGAAATGTTCCCATGATCTGCGAAAACCATCATAAACAGTAAATCTCACAATTAGTTAAGCCCGGGGTAATAAGAGAATCAATATGCACTTTTTATATAGACCTTTTGTCACACCTCTGGTGGACCGGAATTATAAGGCTTTTCATTTTCGTTTCCTCTATTTGGGCCGACACAAAGGCGTTCTCCTCCATTGGAACAGAACAACTGGAAAGTCAATTTCAATGTCCAGGTAGATCCATACGGTTTCGATAAACTCACCATGAACAAAGGCTTTGTTTTCTGCTGGCACAAATACCAGGTGCTATCCTGACCAACCAGGGATACTATGTGTTATGCTAGCAAGTAATGCAATAAATTCGAAATCCTTTTCAACCGTACCTTTCATTCTCATCTAAGATGATCTTTATCTGCAGACACTTTCAATGAGCTCTGTAATAGACGAAGAGAAACGTGCAGACTCGAGTTTATGCGACGGAAAACGAAATGAAAAGGACATTTAACAATAGTTTTGTATGTGGTGAATTGTTTCGGAGAATACAAAAGAAAGGTTCAACATATGATTCAATTGATGTCTCAACGACAGTTTATGGGCTAGGAAGGCAGGTATCAGTATTTCGATATTACTTTTTTTTTTTAATTTACATTTTGCGCAAATAAAAGGAAGTATGAATAATCCATTTGCTCTACGTTACGTAATTACCGAAACACTCTGGTCTAGTAAAAGTAAATTTAAATTCTGTCAAAATATAACCGGAATTGAATTACCTACACCAGCAACACAATCAGTTTACCATCAATACTAATTTTGTCTCCTTGATAAAGCTCTCCATTTGAAGTCAAAGCCACCATTTGTTCTTTGTTATAAAGCGACCATTTGTTGGGATTACTATTACTATTTATCGGCCTGTAGGAACCCGGAAGTTCATGATCTGTTGCCCCTTCGTTCCCTGTCCTGTGCACAGTCCCTACACGCTTCGTCCTCTGGTCCCATCTCTTCAGGGTCGCGCCTTACATTGTCCTCACATCTCCATTGCGGCCTTCCTATCGGTCTCCTTCAGTCTCTCGTCAAGAATTCTACGCATGGTTCCGTCGTTTCCCATTCTCGCTACATGCCCAGCCCATTTTACTCTTCGCGACGTCATTATTCCCACTATTGTAGGTTTGGGGTAGCTCTTCCAATTCTCAGTTGCGGACTTTCCTCAATTGTCTAACACCTTCATCATATTTACCGCCAAAGATACTTGTTCGACAATTTGTGTCCTGTCACGGTCGCCTGCCACAGTTAATCTTGTACCTCAAAGGAAAAACGATAACATTTCGAACTATAATCTTATGACTTATAACTACTCGTATATTTTTATTCGAAGATTAAGAAGGGCCGGACACGTGGCGCGAATGGGCAACGATAGGACCGTGCATAGAATTCTTGACGGTAAACCAACGGGAAAGAGACCGACAGGGCGGCCGCGACGGAGATGGGAGGATAATGTTAGGTTGGACCTCGAGGAGGTCGAACGTGGAAGGAGAACGCACGGGACAGGGAACAATATCGGAGTCGAGTCAGTGAGGTCATGAACTTTCGGGTTCCTACAGGCCAATAAATAGTAGTAGTAAATAGTAATATTTTTATTCAATCTGCAAGAAAACGTTAAAGACTATTTTTCTATTTTAAAACTATTGAAAAAACAAGGACCAAAGGGTTATTGAAATCAGAAACACAATTTCGTCTGGAGGCCGGTGGAAGATTGGCTCTCCATTCAAACTTAGAAGCCATCCCAACCCAAACACCCAGTCTACAAAAAGGATGACATGGCAAAAATCGATCGTGTGAAGACAAACCACAATACTGGCAAAGCGTAAATATAGCCTAAGTGCAGCAAACGAAAACGGTGGATGTTGCATTAATTTGTTAGCACCCGAGGCGGTAATAGTTTTCTGTATAAGGCCATTTCAATGGAACGGGAATTTCGTGTCGATCTTTATAACATTTGCGGCCTAAAATGTGATTTCTTCTCTTTGTCTGTCCACGTTTCTAACCAAAAACCATCTGTTCTTGCACTTAGCGAAACCCAGGTAATAACTAATACAGATATTTCTAAATTAATCTACTTGCATATAACTTAATGCGTCTGTTATTTCCCCATCCTGGTCTAGCCACATACATACGTCATGATATTGCTTATCAGCTTCTGTCACAATATGGACTCTGCTTCAATCCAGAATTTTATTTCTCGTGGCTAAAACTTCACGTTCGTAGGCATATCATACATTACTGCTTTCTTTATAGAAGCCTAAACTTGGATTGTCTGATTCTATCGGTCGCCTCCCACAGTTAATCAATGTGCAAAACTCTCAGTGGGTTAGCCACTACGGACACACAACACCTGAAGTCGATATGTCCAGCTCTTTCCGGATTTAAATAGTTTAACTCAACTCGTCAATGAGCCAACATGGGTACTAGATATAGATAGTGTAGGGTTATAATTTTATAGATTTGTTTTTATAGGCTTACCTCCTTTTAGTGCCCACGATTGAAAGTCATTTCTCAGTTTTATTTATTTAATTTATTTATTTCAATTTTCGGCCGTTGCCTCGACCTCTGGATCCCAACTGATCCCGAATCAAAAAAAAAAAAAAAAAAAATTGTTGGCGAGAGGGCCGACTTTGGCGAGACAAGGACAGATGTGTCCTTCATCTTGTCTCTGGCTTCTGGTCATCTTACGATAACCAGAATCACCCACATCTGTGAGGATGTTGGGCTCGGTCTCGAGGTATCTGAAAAAGAAAAAGGGGGGGAGGTATCTAAGGATAGTATGGACAGGGTTAGTTCGGATGTTCTCTAACTACTTGGATGGGGGGGTGGTGGGAAGGAAATCGTACAAGACCGGTAGATCTTGAGTGCGGCAGTAACTGATCCCGAATCCAAAATGTACTGCCCTTTTATATCCTGTGGCAACAGAGATTTGTTAAAGATTTTATTTAAAAATTCCAAGAAGCCCAAACAAAATTTTGTGTGCTTCAATTGGAATAGGATTCCCGGAAGTGTATACGAATTTTACTTGAACAAATTCCCGGAAGGAGAAATCATGAAATGCATTTAGTATTACGCATTTCATAATTTCAATAGTTATAGGGAATTGAATCAATGCACGACAAATGGACTTTCGTTTAATTTTGTCGTGCATATGATTCAATTGGATTGGAATGTAAAGTACTTGGAAATTGAATCAATGCGCAACAAATTAACTTGTGGTTTAAATCTATCGCGCATATGATTCAATTGGATTGGAGTTATGAGTAAGGTTAAGGTATTCGGAAATTGAATCAATGTGCGTCAAACTAACTTTTGGTTTAACCTGTCGCTCATATGATTCACTTGGATTGGGATTATAGGTACGTGGGTGATAATAGGGATTGGGTGGGAGTAGTGATTTAGGATCACTACAATAGTCATTCCCACAACACAATGGAAAGCGCCCACCCAAACAAATATACAATTGAAGTTTCTTCGCCTTTGGGCGCTTCAGACCACTGTGTCATGTCAGCCAAATTCTCTCTAATCAACAGCAACGCTAACGAGAAAACTCCCAAAAGACTAGTATGGTTCCACAAGTAAACGACTTTATTTGTTGGTGGTTAAATTGGTCTTTATTTTTCTCACTAACGATGCTGACTCTATAGGGGACATATTGACAGGATTCTAACTGGCATGCGAACCTTATTCCATACAGGGTAAACAGTTTCAAACCGAAGAGAAATACGAGTATGTGGTTTGATTCCAGATGCAGAGAAGCCATTAAGGCTAAAGAGTTGTGCTACCAGTTGTGTTGCGGATTCGCCCTGGACACAACCGGCGAATTCGCAATTAAATTCAAGATGTAGCATCACCTTAAATAATGTCAGCAACCAGCTGACATTTTGGCATTAATTCTTTTGGTTGTCAAATGACAACCTCTTCTTCCGGTTTGTTTACTTCTTCGCTTGCTATTCAAGAGACACAGGTCGCAATAAGTTTGATTCGATACTAAATCCAAATAATTCCAAATAATCGGTGAAATAAAGCACTATTTAAGTAAACTAAACCAACCCGTTTTATTGTTGCAGCCTGGAAGAAGATTATTGCTGGGATTGCTGCACAATTGACCTAAGTATTATTTTTCCCTTTCACAGCATTACGTTAAAATTGGTTTCAGAACGACATCAATCAACATCACCCAACGTCAGGAGACACCATCGTGTTCCTGCCGCCACTATCCAGCCCACACCTAATTAACAACTTTCTGTGTGTGGAAGGTGTGTTCCACGCTTGTTGGACACAAGTTGTACAAATCAAACAATACAGCGGAAGCCGGAAAGATTAAAGAGAGCTAGAAATGACTGCGATGCACATATTCAACGCGCAAAGTTCTTGTATGACCACAGAGTGAGACAAAAAATACTACACTCACCTACAGATAGTACAAACTTTGGGGCATTCGTAAACAACATTCAAAACGTTTCGTTATCTACTTCAAAGCTTATAGTCGATGACAAACCAGTTACCAGTGCAATACAGAAAGCGAATCTACTTGCTGCACATTTGAAGCGAACTCGACGCTGGCTGATACCACATCATGAGACGGATTCACTTCCGAACGCGTACTGTTGCCAGCGAACTCCAGGACCTAAAGGCAAACAAATCCGCTGGTCCTGATGGCTTTCCCCAATTCTTTTGAAGAAATGTTCCTCTTCACTCGCTAAACCAATGCGGAAACTTTTACATTCGTCTTATTCTACTGGCCGTTTCCAGATGGAAGTCCGCGAACGTTCAGCTAATTCCCAAAAACGGCGACAAATTGTTACTCTCTTCTACCGATCTATAACACTAACTTCTATATTCTCGAAGGTACTAGAATCACTTATCAACCGTCAACTTTTGAAATATCTGGAATCAAATGGCCCCCTCCAATGGCCGGCAATATGGCTTTCGTAGCAACAGGTCTACAAGAGTTCTGATGTACCGAAAAGTGGAGTAATTCCATCCACTATTGCGATGAAAGCAAGGTTGTGGCGTATTGGACATTGTAAAAGCCTTCGACAGAGTTTGGCATCCAGCCCCTTTGCCAAAATTACATTCCTATGGAATGGGCAATCTTCTCTGACCGACTCTCTTCTTCATCTTTATAAATGATCTCTTGTCCATTACCCACAACCCAATTCACTCGTTTGCTGATGATAGCACGTTGAGTTTTTCATACTCATATGAACATTCCTGTTACTGCAAGGCGGCGTCTCCGTAATGTCAGGAGTACGGATCGCCTATCAATGAGTGGACTGTATTTTGTGTTATTTTATTTTAAAGTATAAACGTATTATATTTATTTGTTTGATTATATATTTATATAGATAGGTTTTTATTTGTTTAATTATTATTTGTTTATATAGAAGTTTAATCTGTTACACAGTCCCTATATCTTGTGCACCTCCAGGCCGGACTCTGCTCTGGATAATGGGCGCTGTAGTCTTGCTCGGTGCCTGTGTTGTACTGGTTGTACTCCCTAATTGCCGCTGCTTTTATTCTCTCTTTTGTCCCCATCCCCTCGTTCGCATGTTGTCACGGGAACAAAAGGAGTGACTGATATAAATTGCTGATCCTCAGTCCGCCAGTCGGCAGTCGTGTCCTGCTCCGCCTTCGGCTTCGTATGTTACGTCGCTAAAAATCTCCCCCGCATTCTGTTGAGGCGATGCTCTGATGGGAACCAAAAAGACGATCCGGCGACCCGTCTTCGCAGTACTCCAAATGTTGTCCTCACACCCAGTATCCTGATTCTGCCATCTGGTCCATGATACACGGTTTGGACCTCCCCTCGAGACGTGTTTCGGGGTAGTTACGCATCTACCACCAGGACTATGTCTCCGACCTGCGGGTCTGCAGTGGGTCGTCCGGAAATCCTCTTCGGCATCAAAGTAGGTAGATAATCATTCATCCACCTATTCCAAAAATGCTCCGCCAGCGCGGGGCGGTCCTGCAGTTCGCTTTCCCCACGAGCACGCAGTCATTGAATTCGTCAGGCGATGTTGCTTCGCAGGATCACCCCGGCAAGAAATGGTTGGGCGTCAGACTTTCTTCTTCATCCGGATCAGCACTTAGCAGCGTGAGTTTATGACATGCTCCACTTCAGTCATTAATGTATGGAGAACTTCCTCTGGCGGCATCCTCGTGTGCAGAACGGCAAACAAAGCTATCTTTACCGAGCTCACAAGTCATTCCCATGCACCTCCCATGTTCGAACATTCGGGCGGTATGTACTTCCACTGGATCCTTGCCCCCTTTGCCGCCCCTTCCAGCTCTCTATCTGCGCCCACGAATTTAGTCCCGTTGTAGCTCCATATCACCTTCGGAGCTCCTCGTCTCGCCATCATTCGCCGCAAGGGCATAATCGTTGAACCAGCATTGAACGAGTTCGCCAACTCCAAGTGCACAGCTCTTGTGGTCAAACATGTGAATAGAACACCCCAAAGTTTTTCTGTTTTTCTTCCAACAGCGACTTTGATTGCACCGAAATAATCCACTGCCGTGCTGGTGAAGGGGAACTCATGGTGGTCCATCCGTTCACTGGGTAGATCGCCGACACGCGGCACCTGGGGCTTGCCCTTGTTGACTTTGCACCACTGGCATTGATGTATCATCTTCTTTGTCGTCCTCCTTAGGCCCAGGGTCTTCGTTCATCACCGTGGCGGTGTTGCCGTGAAAAATCTTCCCATGTCAGTGTCTTATAATGAGTTGACTGATTATGTGCCTTCCGTCCAATATAACAGTATTTACTTCCCAATTGGGTATGCACACCTTCCTAATTCGACTTCTCAACTTCAGGACGCCATTTCTATCGACGTAAACGTCCATTTTCAGCTGCCGACTTGAGTTTCGCAATGGCTTTACTTTCCGCAAAAGGGACATGTCTTCGTCGAAACTCTCTCGTTGGATTAACTTGAGCAATTCTTCTTCGGCTCTTATTAAACATACCTTTTCTATGGGCATGATGAGCCTCTAATTTTTCTTTGACGAAGACATGCCCAGTTTCTTCTCATGGTGGTCTCTCTGTGACTTCCGGCCACCACTTTTATCTGCAGTGGCACCTTTTCTTCGATCACGATTGCGCCCTTTGAGCATATATATAAATAAAACATGTGGGCCGTAGTTCTTAATAGCCATATCCAACTGGACAAGTGTTCTGGATCTGCCATGTACCACTCGGCGACACTTGCCGTAACTATTACTTCCCTGTTCTTCTCCTCTCCAGTGTTGATGTTCATTTTTGCTTTGAGACACCGGTCGGCGCAACTTGTTTTCATCTTCGTACAAAAAAGTGGGACCCTTAAACCATCTTGCGTCACTGCTGAATTCTTTAGGTGTCCTTTTTGTAGCGTCGTCGGCTGGGTTTTCTTTAGTCTGCAGCCATCACCAGTCCCGCGGTTCGGTAAGACTTTCGATCTCTGCAAGGCGGAGCGCCACGAAAGCTTTGAATTGGCGGAGACTTGACTGTATCCACTGCAAAACTGTGCTGGAGTCTGTCCAATGCCATTTGCCTGATATCTTCCCTCCCGAGCTCTCTCGATTGCGGCTGATAGCCTGCTGCCTAGAAATGCTGCCTGTTCCAGTCGCGGTATTGAGAGTGGTTTAGCTGGTGCCACTCCTGCTTTACCAGCTATCAGAATAACACTCACTCTGCCATCGTTGTCCACAATTATCCAATAGACTACTGCTGCATACGCCTCTTCGATGGCGTCGCTGAACGTGTGGAGTTCACCCTCCTCCCGGCACCATGACAAGCATCGAGGAATCTTAAATTCTCTGAGGAGGGGTATCTTTCGCAAATACTTCGCCCAAGTCACCTCCTGCTCTTCTGGGAACTTGTCATCCCACCCATTACCGACGCGCCAGATGTCTTGTATAATTTTCTTTCCTTGCATAAGGACTGTTACTGCGAGTCCCAAAGGGTCGAAAGTGGATATTACCGCACTAGTATCTTCCCTCTTTTTGGAGTCCTTATTCCACTAAGTATGTCCAGAGGACTGTTCCGAAACCCCACACTGAATGCCAATGTGCCTTCCCTTGTTAACCACCTGAGTTCGAGGGTTTTCTCCTATTTTGTTAAATCTGGGATTTCCTTCAGCTCCCCCTGTTGAAGCCCCTGGAGAATCTCTGCTCTGTTACCAGCCCATCCTCATAGGTGGAGTCCCGCCCTTTCATGGATTCTATGTACGGCCTTCGTCACCCCCATAGCATCCTCTACTATCTTGAAACAGTGTAAATATTCAAGATGATGTTCCCTGAATTCCTCAGCGTTTTTGTTCATGACGTAAATAGCTGTTGATGGTGATGAGGCGACCCCAAATACCACTGAAGTCATGCGACATTCCTGTGGCTTTCCCTTGCTGAAACCCCCGCGCCTCAGGGACCTTAGGTTGTCACGATCCGCCTCTCGCATTTGAATTCGAAGAAACTCAAAAACTATACGTGGCGTCTTCTTAGCGGGGTGTATCACGATGAAGTGGGGAAGATAAAAGGTTCTTCCCGGAATGGTACTTTTAGCAGCCAGCTCTGCGTATCCGTTGTCCAACAAGTTCTTTATTCGATCTGTGTATATCGTTCTCAGTTCTTCAGCCTCGTCAAGTTTCTTTTCTGTATTCACAAGTCGTCGGCAAGCTTGATCGTAATTGTTAGGCAAAACTACGTCTTCACCCTTCCACAGCAGGCCAATTTCGAATCTACCGCATGGCAATCGTCTTGTAGTTTTTTTCCAGTACCTCCAACGCCCTTCTATCTACGTCATTGCTTGGACGGTGCGGCTGCACTCCAATGGCCTCGATTACGAAATGATGATGGACTAATGCTTCTGTCTCGTCATTTACAACCCTGCTATGGTTCACAAATTTCACTGGCACATTGTCTCTACCTTCGCACCCGCGGATCACCCATCGTAAACTGGTGAACGAGGCGACTGGCTCGGTAATTCTACCCTTCCTCACCTTCCTGGTGACTATAAGTCCCCAACTATCTTGGCCAAGGAGTAAAAGCGGCACTTCTTTTCTGTAGGTCAGTTGTTGTTCAATTCCTTGCAAGTGCTTGCATTTTCTTATCGTGTCCGTTGTCACCTCTTGGTTGGCCAGTTTCAAATCATCGATAGTTCTCGCTTCAATCGATATTTTTTCCCTTCGGTGGGCACCCTTGATCTTCAACTCGATCCTCTGCGACTCGCCTTTACTGTGAATAATCGTGTAAAGCCAGCTGTGCAATCTTTTGCAAGCCGGTGCTCTAAAAGTTGACCTCTGATGTTGGTGCCGAAGACACTTGAAGCAGAGTCGTGCATCTTTTGCCATTTTCCACCTATCACCTATGTCAACTCCTTTGAACTTGGGACATTCAGGAATCTCAAGTCCCTCCATACATACGGGGCACAGCAGTCTGCCATCCTCCAGAACCAATTCATCTCCTTGAACAACATGGACTGCTCCTCTCGATGAACCGCGTTTCACCTTAGACAATGGATGCGGCTGAGAATTCGTCTTTGGTTCCCAAGACACTTCCGGTGGCGAGAAATTGTGGAGGGTACGAAGTATTATGCCGAGTACCCCCCACAAAATCACCACACATTCCGCTTCCACCTTCAAGAAACCGTTGAAAAGCTAAAGCTCAGGCTGTTCTTCCCCTCTGTGGCTATGATTGTATGAGAACCACCTGTACCTCATTGATGACGGCATCTTGACGATCAATTCCCTTATTGTCTCCGGTGAACACAGGTACTGTGCCCTTCCCAATGCATAAATGGTGGCCACGGAATTCTTCACCTGACTGGAAAATGCACACACGTCTATCGGATCCTCCGTCATTCGGGGCAGGGTCTTTAGCTTTGTTAATTCAGCCAAAGCCAATGCTTTCCGCCTTATAAAACGCCAACCCTCTTATTACCTCTATTGGATCATCGGCGGTGAACAAGAGACTCCTGACAGTCTCTTTTGCCCTTCCTTATAGCGCTCTCTGTAAACCCGCCAGATTCTGCGCATGGCTATAAGCGGGTGCCGTGTCATTAAATGTTCTTTTAAACGATAACCATTCGTCGCTGGATCCGCCGAAGTGTGGAAGCTCTACCATCGCCCATATTCAATTAGTTGATCCATGGTCCAACGTACTCTTCCTGTTTCGTTTGCTCGATCGCGTCATCCTTTATTTCGGAGTCCAGCTGCAAAATTTCAAGCTCCGCCCGACTCTTGCTTTAGCTTCGGCGAATTCCAAACCTTGCCTGACGACCACCATTTGGGTTTCGGCCAATACCCGTCTTTTTCTCGATTTCACGGACCGGGTGTCATTTCGTTCGGTGGATCCATCGCTCTTCTCTGCGCCGTGGATTTCTGCTGTCCCGCTTGTCCGTACCGGAGTATAGGCCGCAGGCGTGTTTTTTTTTTTCAACACAGTGTGAGCTGCCCCAAAAAAGGTGCCGTGTCTTCTCCCTTAACGCTTATGGGAGATATCCTTCCTGCGGAATCATCGGCTTTGGTGTGATCACTCATCACAGTGGCGGGCGAAGCTCCTCCAGCGTGATGTACCAGCCTACCCCTCTTTGCTCCTGATCGGGTGATCGGCATTCTCTTGCTTATTGGATCACGTGCAAAGGACCAATTGTTACTGCAAGACGGCGTCTCTGTAATGTCACGAGTACGGATCGCCTATCAATGAGGGGACTGGATTATAAACGTATTATATTTATTTGTTTGATTATATATTTACATAGATAGGTACTTATTTGTTTAATTATTATTTGTTTATATAGAACTCTAATCTGTTACAGGATCTCATTATCTTGTGCACCTCCATGCCGGACTCTGTTCAGGATGACGGGCGTTATAATCTTGCCCGGTGCTTGTGTCGTACTGGTTGTACTTTCTAACTCCCGTTGCTTTTATTCTCTCTTTTGTCCCCGTTCTCTCGTTCGCATGTTGTCACAGGAACAAAGAGGGCGACTGGTATAAATTGCCGATCCTCAGCCCGCCAGTCGGCTTAACAAGGGATTTCGAACTGTAAGAGCAGAGCCATTATTGCGATCCATTATTCACAATATTGGTACACTGATAAAACAGAGAATCCCAAACAATCGTACCCGACAATTGGAAGACAAACTGAAGGGTATTCAGATAGACCAGAACGTTTATAAAAATGTTAAAAAGATATGCGGCTCTTCCCGTATCACTGGGACAATCGTGCACAATGGTGTTGTTGTTAATAACGACACCACTAAAGCAAATATCATCGGAAAGGCCTTCGAAAACAATCACAAACTTACTCTCCAAGATGGCGACCCGGATACTAATGCGATCATTGGTTCAGATATCCACAGTAAGTTGGACGACTTCAACGAGCCAATTGTCGTCTTTAACCCAACTAACAGTGCATACTTCGATGACACACGTGATAATGGTCACGGTTTCATCACACCAAATACCCTACAGACCCTGGTTAAATCTCGACACCCTAAAAAGTCACCCGGCATCGACAACATGTCATACCACTCGTTGCGAAGGCTTTCTGCCCTATTCTTTATAAAGCTCTCCATTCTGTTCAACCATGCTTACAACATGGGGTACTTTCCCCAAGCTTGGAGGCACGCTATTATTTGTCCAATAGCAAAAGTTGGGAAACCAACGTATCACCCGTCAAGCTTTCGCCCTACCTCGCTTCTCACTTGCATCGGTAAAATATATGAAAAATTCATATACGAGAAACTAAATAACTTTATCAGTGTCAGGAACCTAATACCTGATTTCCATTTCAACATATTTCAAAACCACGTCTGCGTGATCCGCTTTAATAAGGATCCAACGTTGCGGTGAGCCTGGACATTGAAAAAGCTTATGACACGACTTGGATCTAAGGTCTCGTTTTTAAATTATAGAATACTGGCCTCAATAGAACGCTATGTAGTATCATCTACCAGTTCGTTCGAAACAGAACCTTCCAAGTTAGAGTGAATGGAAAGCTTTCCCGAACTTTTCACGCCACTGCAGGCGTACCACAGGGCTCCATTCTAGACCCCATCTTATTCAATATTTACACCTCCGATATTCCCCGTCCTGTGGACGGGAGAGTAAACCAGATATGCTATGCGGATGACGTCCTACTGTACACGTCATCCAAAGGCCCTAAACTCGCAACAAATCGACTCAACCGTCACTTGGACGAACTGTATCAGTATTACAGTCGATGGAAAATTCGACTTAATCCATCCAAGCAGTAGCTATAATTCTGATTAGTAAACACTTCCAACCTACTTCTCGATATTCACAGAATATTCGGATAAAAACGGGAGATACTACGATTAGATCACAGGACAGGATGAAATATCTTGGGGTCATTTATACCCCAAAAATGAATTTCATCAAACATATGACCCACATTCTCCAAAGGGGTCTCGGTCGGTCTAAGCAACTGCACAACATCTTGAAGTGGAGCAACGAAGTTGACACCAAAGTTAAGCCTCTCTGCTATAAGCAGCTAATCCGATCTGGAATATCGTACGCCTTTCCCATATGGTCCTGCATATCTTCGGTTCAAATGGAAAGACTTCGAGTTTTCGAAAGGAAACTCCTCAGAAGATGCACCAATCATTCTAGAAGGCCTGGCGGTCGTCATTACCCCAACTCCCACCTATACGAAGGCGCCTCCATTACCCCTATCGACGAGTACTTGCTTCAATTAGCATATAAGTACCTCGAAAACATTCAGAACAGCGAGAACCTACTTGTACGGGACTCTTGCGTTTTTGACCCTTCCCTCTCTCGATCCCTTCGGATCAAACCCCCACAATTTCTTCTTCAGTACAAAACTGAAGAAAGTACCCTTCCCAACAACATTCCCCTCTATAATAGAGGATTCCTGGACCCATCCCATAGGGTCTACTATTAACAAACCACACACACGAACGCACAGTACAAGACGGCACAAACACAAACCTACACACCGACCAAAGCGCAGATTATCAGACGCCAAAGACGTGATCTGCGTTTACTACCGCATCCAAGACCTACCGGTCTTGTAGGATTTCTTTCCCACCATCCCTCTATAAAAGTAGGTAGAGAGCACCTGAACTAACACTGTCCACACTATCTTTGGATACCCCCCCTTTTTTCTTTTCTTTTCAGATATCGCGAGACCGAGCCCAACATCCTCACGGATGTGGGTGATTCTGGTTATCGCAAGATGACCAGAAGTCAGAGACAAGATGAGGGAGACATCTGTCCTTGTCTCGCTAAAGTCGGCCCTCTCGTCAACCATTTTTTTTTTTTTTTTTTTTCGCCAGTCGGCTGTCGTGTGCTGCTCCGTCCCCGGCTCCGTATGTTACGTCGCCAACAATTCCTGGCCAAACTCTTCAAATGTCATTACCAATCGCGCGCCCCTCCCTATAACCGTTTTTAAGAAATCAAGTGTTGCCATTTGCAAACATTTATGGCCTACCCTATATAAAGTTATTAATAATTTCCTTAATAAAATCATTGGAAAACATGCGCACCACAACTTCCTCAAAAAGGATAATGCTGTTAGTGTAGTATTGCGAATCTTGAACTGCCTCCACGTAGCCAAATGATTAATCCAGAGATTAACAAGTATCAGAGGAAAACAGACAGAATTGGGAAATTGGTATTTTTGTTTCCACTGAAGGTTGCATTTTCAATCTTATTTCACTTAAGATTTTAGAAAAGAACCATTTATATATGTGGAGGAATGATAAAAAACCCACTTCCTTAAATTCTGCCTTCTTCGCTCACTAAATTAACTGAGCAATTTGTACACACCCTTAGTTGAAAGCTCACCCTAATGAAGACGGAATGGATCTAGCACGGTAACAAAAAAAAAATCGAAGAAAAATATGAAACCGGTAAGTAACAGCGTTGCCTCAATTTCACATTAAAACCCGTACTGGCGGGGAGCACTGATAAATCCGGTTACCGACTTCCAAGCGGATGATAGGTTAATCTCCGGAAATGTGGGACACGCGAAATCATAGTGAATTAACCTTGTTCTTTGTTGAAGCGGAACGGAAAGATGGTGCCCTCCTTCAGTGCGGTGGTTGCCGAGGATATTCGCCCTAGTAGAGGAGATGTATTGTAAGGTATGCCGAGGCTTCTGTTTTCCTTTATTAATAAACAAGAAAAACCAACAGGACATACATAAAAATCGTAACCATGCGCTACATATACAGTGTAAGGGTGGTTGTGTTTTATATCAACCCATTATAACTCCTGATCCTACCACACAATCAAGGGGTTTAATTAAAGTCATAAGATGTCGTTAATACGTGCTCGTTTGTCTTGAATTTATTTGTACAATAATTACAGGCATCCGTTCGTGCGTACAAGGAGTCTCACTGAAATTGCGAACGTGTATACTTGAGGTTGAACTGCGAATAAGTTCGTCTTGGGGCGGATAAAGTTTTGTCCAGCCATCACATGTGAAATGAAATGCTATGATGCGTCAAGGCAAACCTCAGCTGCGACTAATTCAACACTTACTTACTTGCCCTGCGGTTTAAAGGACGAATCCGAAAGCAGGCTTTAAAACATCTCAGCGATGTGTGAGCCTTCACACGCTTTTTTTACCCAACTCCCAGGGTGAAGAAAAGTGAAGAATGGATCCGACACATTTCATATCCGCGGGGATATGGTGTTTTTCAAAAAAACTTTCTTGTGTACTACAACGTAAAATAGCACGAAAGCAGGGGAGGAACTAACCTTTGTTCCGACAACGTACTAAAGCCAACCCCTTGGGGCACCCCACCGCGTCGTTGGCACTGTTTGAATATGTGTTCCAGTAACGACTTGAAAGTCGTTTGAAGGATTGTGTACCAGTCATTTAAAGGTTTCATGCTTGTTTGTTCGTCAACAACATATTGATTTTTCGACGCGTGTCTTATAAATTGAGTTTTGTAATAACTGTAATAACTTCACATATTTGAAAAGGTCCTGATTGGAGGATGTTGGCAGGGAAAACAATTTAAACTGAGGAATATGGATTAACGAGGTCATTGGCATGGGGAAAATATCACATGTATTTGCTGTCAACTGTGAATACCAGATTTGACGTGAAGACAATAAGTTCAAAATCTGAGAATAAGACTTGTAGTAAATTATGGAATCGCGAATGTAGATCTATAGCCAAGATGTTACGAATAATAACATTGCACTTAATAATAATTGGCGTACATATAACAATACATTCAAAGTAAAACCATACTCATAAAGCAATGAGAGTAAACGATTCTATTCTATTTCTATTTATTGGCCTATAAGAACCCGGAAGTTCATTACCTCACCGACTCTGCTGCTCCATCGTTACCTGTCCTGTACACTCTCCTTCCACGCTTGACCAGCCGACCCAATTTCCTCAAGGTAAAACCTAACATTATCCTCCCATCTTCATCGCGGCCGTCCTTCCGCTATCCTTCACGTTGGTCTACCGTCAAGAATTCTAACCACGGTCCTATAGCTGCCCATTCTCGCCACATGTCCGGCCCATCTTAATCTTCGCGACCTGATTACTCTCGCTATTGTAGGTTTGCGATGAAACTATTCCACTTCGTGGTTATGGA
Organism: Microdon myrmicae; assembly: GCA_963931805.1. Lineage (NCBI taxonomy): Eukaryota > Metazoa > Arthropoda > Insecta > Diptera > Syrphidae > Microdon > Microdon myrmicae. The sequence goes on from OZ007496.1 coordinate 263,348,182, forward strand.
GTTTCCTCCATTGTCTTACCTATTCGTCATATTTGCCGCCAAAGATACTCCTTACAACTTTATTCTCGAATACGCGAAACTTTTTTTTTTTTTCCAGTTTTGTGAGAGCCCATGTTTAGAGCAATCGGTATGATTATGGTTCTATAGACACGGAGCTGTATGTTACTTGATAGCAGTTTGGATTTCAGCAGTTTGCTGACTCCGTGCCAACTAGCATTGCCGGAATGTAGTCTTTTGTTAATTTCCTTCGATGTTTCGTCGTTACTGGTCGTCAGTATTGTTTCCAGATATATAAACTCTTGAACTTTCTCAAATATCTTGCCCCTGACGTTTATATGTGTTCCCCGAGGTCCATCTGCTCTCGTCGCGATCATGTATTTTGTTTTGTCTTCATTTATTTCTAGCCCCAACTGTTCTCCCACTTGCATTTTTATTTCACTGTTTTTACTAACCGTTTCTCGATTATCGCCCAAAACGGTGATAACATCCGCATATACGAGCTCTTGTGTGACTCTATTCAGGGATGAATCAGCCATGTTGTCGTCTTGTACCTTTCTGATGACATACTCGAGGACAAGGTTAAAAAGATATGGTGAGAGGCCATCGCCCTGTTTTAGTTCGTCCCTGATTTCAAATGGTTCTGAGAGGTAGCTTTCTATTCTAACTCATCCTTTATTTTCGTTCATGCAGATTTGAATGAGAGCGACATATTTCTTCGGGACTCCAAGCTCAACTACAATATGGTAAAGTCTTTGCCTTGAGACTGAGTCGTGGGCTATTTTGAAGTCAACGAACAGTTGGTGAACCGTCTCTCAATATTCCCACTTATTTTCCAGCAGTTGCCTCAATGTGTACATTTGGTCACTCGTTGACCGCTTCCTACGGAATCCTCACTGGTAGTCTCCCAGTATTTCCTCTGCGTACGGAGTGATTCTCGCCAGTATGGCATTTGTTAGTAGTTTGTATATGGTTGGGATCAATGATATTCCTCTGTAGCCTTTTTCGAAAATGGGGACGACTATTGTGGTTTTCCGGAGTGACTTCCTTATCCCATATTGTTTTCATCAGCTGGTGGATCTTTCGAGCGATTGCCTCTCCTCCATGCTTCACAAGCTCTGCCGATGTGCACTCGACTCCGGAAGTCTTGTTGTTTTTCAGTCGATTTATTGCGTCCACAGCTTCGTTGAAAGAGGGCTCTGGGATCTGAAGTTCGGTTGTATGTACGTCTGGTGCGTTTATTTGTGGTTGATGGCTGCCCACATTGAGCAGGTTTTCAAAGTACTACTTCCATCTTGTCATTATATTGTTTGTTACTGTCACCAGACAACCGTTTGTGTCTCGAATTATTTTGGCTTCCCTCGGTAACCATTTCTAATTGAATTTATGCCGGCATTCATACCTCTGATATTCTTTGCTCTGGCATTTTCTAGGATTTTTTCGATTCTAGTCTTCTCCCATTCGCGTTTTTTGTAGATGAAAAGTCTCGTTGCCTCTTGTCGGGTATGTTTCTGAGTTGACTAGCCAAACCATGCATGGCGATAAGTGCACCTCAAATGATGTTGAAATTACATTTGTAGTTAGTGCGTCCCAAGGCTAAAAATAATATGGAAATTTACATATCTGTACAGTCGTAGATGAAGGTCTCATGAGGTGAGTCTGTGGGGAGGAAGTATGTTGCGCCGGCATGCAACGCTGATTCACTTCCTTCCTCATCAATCGTTTTCTCCACATGCACCACGGAGAAGAAGGTATCGGCAGTTGAATAAAAGAAAAATAAAATGCACCGAAAGTTGTTAAGTGTACAAGGTTTTTATTGTCGACAGATTTAATTGTATTACATGATATATTTGATACATGGTAGTGTGGCGTGGTGGTTATCCCGGAGGCGTATGGCTATAATAAGGAAGAAATGCGGAGGAGAGGAAAATGTGTTTTACGCTATTCACCTGGGTAAAGAGATGTTTGATCCCCAGCGGATGGAGGAACTGGGAAAAGGCCAAGTATCGATAGGGAAATATTATCGAGTGATTCAATCGAATGTTTTGATAATTTTCCCCAGCGGTTCTGCAATGATGCGACAACTCCGTCCGGCTGGATTTGGTTGTCGCTAATCGACATGAACAAGAGTTGCCGTATGGCAAAGGCGGGAAACTAAACTGTTTTGTGCGTTGTCCGCATGGAACAATGAGTTTAGCTATGCGCCCTTGGAGGTAACATGCTTTGCAGGTGAACAGGTAAGAAGGGGGAATGGGGTTTGTTTGACGCGCTGTAAGGCGATCGAAATTGGATGGGATTAGCCGGAAATGGTGGGTGGTTCTCCGTGTAGTTTAGAGAAACCCCCACAAGTCTCATCATATCCCGTCAGCAAACACGGTCGAGTTTTGGGAAATTTTTCCTCTACCCTTAAATGCGTCATTTGTTCAGTGTTGTCAATCAAAATAATAGAACCACCAGTTCCACAGGTTATTTGGTGGATCCTTCAACGTAAATTGCGATTAAAGTAATTTTTTATTTTTTATTTTAAAGTACAACTCTACTAAGTGACATCTACGTTTCTACCATTTTAAAAACAATCGTCCTTATCGGAAAACCCTCTGTATGTGGTTAAGAGTGTTTAGGACACAAGTCAATTGTTTACATCGTTTTCGCGCGAAAGCAAACAGCTGTTTCCAGCCAATCAATCAGTGCAGCCGCAAGAATCGGTGCACAATTGGCAGCTTTCCCATCCTTAATCAACTGTGGTAAATCTGTGTAAAACTGTGGTAAGTCCAGTCACTGTGATTACGGTCCTTTAAATTGCTTCTAAATTACAAAAATATTACCATCAAATGCGGTTGCGAGGCATCTGCGTTTCTCTCGATTATCCATCCCAACCGTACTTGAATTGATCAGGTGTACGCCCAAGACAACATTGCTACGGGGAAGGGATAAAACCTCCCAACCCTCGAGGCAACGTGGAAGTCTGACGGTGAGTTTGCGACGAATGAAAGAATAAAGGACGAAAAATATTAGTTTTCCAGGGCAACCAATCATTACACATTCCTGTGAAAGGGCCCTTGACTCGGGTTACTATGGGACCGTTTGAAGTTTCACCCATTCCCATATCCGTCCAACAGATATTGCGGATTTGTTTTCCAACGCCTCAAAGGACTGCTCAAATTAGTGTGTGATATTGGCAATTACGCCTGACTTCGGTGTACAATAAACAAAAGCCTGGTTGTGAGTTCATTTACTGCATCCCGAGGGGTTGAGCGACGCCAGTTAATAAAGTGGTAGCCACGATACGAGGGATGGGTTTCCAACACGCGTCAGAAAGGATTTATTGCAGGATGCTGAATATACGGACTTGCAGGATACTTAACGCTGCTGCGAGTAGCTAATTAACGAAAGGCAACCGTATATTCGTGTGTTAAACAAATTGTCCTGCAGTAATCTCAAATTGAATTAGAGTCCAGTATTAACTGTGGCCAATTAGGACACGATTCCCTTATATGTTTCGAGGAAATATTCGTAATTATCGTAAATTATCTTTCAACTTGTCCTGCTACGAGTGATTTTTGTTTTTGTTTTATGCATAGTTAAATGTTATTTCCGAATATAAATAAATATCTCTTATGTGTGGATAGTAAAGGGGTATCGATGAAAAGAATGGGGAGCTAAAAAGGATTCTATTAGATTCTATTAGATCTTAAAGAAAAATTTACTTAAATGACTATGGCATTTTATAATTCGAGAATTGTCTTGCCTTGCAATTTTTTCTTTTTTATCTAAATTTCTTTTTAGTTTTTTGCTTCTATTATTCGTTAAATAAATAAATAAAGTATTCAAAATGTGGAAACCACTTTATGGAGTAATAAACACATTACTTTGTGGTGCAGTTCATTACGAACTTTTATTATTGGAAATGATTTGTAATTTATCAAAGGCTTTAGGAACATCAACAGCAGTGCTTCCCTGCTTTCACAGAATGAGCGTAAGAGTATTGTCTTATAGGTAAGTTTGCCTACTAATTTCACGTTGTTACGATGAAATTATGACCACTTAGTATTTAGGTATAAGGTTGTAGTGCTCTGAAAAGCCCTACCACCTTTTTCCCCGGTTCATACATCCTAATCCCAATAATCCTGCATCAAAATCTAAATCTAATCAAAATTCAAAAATTCGCAATAAACGAATAAAATATTCGTTTATCGCTTTGCATTTGCCCCACGGCATAATCTAAATTCAAAATCCAGAAATACATTATCTCAGTCTGGTAAAAGCCGTCATAAATTAAATAAACCAAACCCATGGAAAATTGAACCAGATGTTCAAATTGCCATGAACAAACAAAACCCAAATTCCATTACATATCCTCATATGCACAATAGTTTCATGAGAATTCAGAAAACTGAATTCTTATCTTAAACAAACAATCGGGATTTGGTATGGAACCGTGCATTTTCGAGATACAAATCTCGATTTGTTTCCCTTTATAAAGGAACAGTAGAGTGATCTCACGGCCCCAGTATTCTAATATTCTTTGTGCCAGACGGCAGCATCTAGATGTCCATCTTGCCGAGCTGATTAGTGTTAAATATTCAACGTACCTGGAAGAAATACCCCAGGAACACTTCGAAATTTCAAAGGAACCATTAGAAGAATCAGAAATAAATAAAAGAAACCTTCTTGTAAGTAAAACCTTGTTTCATTTTGACTGTATCCCCATTTCAAGCAACCCCAGCGGAGACGAAGACTGTGAAAGCCGAAAAAGCGGCGAAAACCAACAACAGGACGCTGCTCTTCCCTCAGGCTCTGAGCAGGAAGCACGGTGGCGACCACAGTAGGACTTTCTCAGGAGCGGTCTGGAGAGATCTCTCTCCTTTTAAGGACTAGGAGACACGCTCCCTGAACAACAGGTCAACCTACTACAAGGTCATCCTATAATTCCGTTAGAATGTTTTGAAATTAGTATAGGCTATTTTATATCATCTCTATTTCTGGTGACTGTATCCGTGCAGCCAAGATATGTTTTGAAAAGAAAACAGGATTTTCTTTTTATTAGTTACAGATGAATTCATTGACATCCGTTTGGTTCCTGCCACAACTCTAAGAACATGACGTGGCTTCTGTAATATTTTGTTTTAGTAGTTTTAAAGTTGTAAGGGAACAACAAAGGCCCACCGTAATATATGTGACATTTACGGGGACAATGTCTTGATAGAATTCACCACATAGAAAACGTTTGCCAAGTTTCGTCCTGGAGATATGGGTCTCGTAGATAGAAGCCGAAATTATCGGTCCACCGAGAGCGATGTGGAGGCACTATTCGAAAAAAACTGGACGCCAAATGTGCGGAGATTGTGAAGGTACCTAACTTAATATGATATGGAACCTTTAAAAGTATCTGCAATAGTTTGGTTATATTTCTAGGCTTGATGTTTGGATTCCACATAATTTGTGAGTAAACAATTTTGCAGGCCACATAATTATCTGCAATTTTTTTCTTAAACGGTACAAAAATGATTTGTTTCTCAAGAAATTAGTGACACGAAAAGTATTATGAAAACTAGATCACTTACGATACCGTATTGGGCAAAAGACCATGGACACATGCCAGACAAGCCCCCGAAGGCCACCTGAAGGCTGTCCTTCTTCCGAAAAAGGCTTTACTACCCGTTTGGTGGAATTATTGTGGTATAACATTTTATGGGCTGCTTTCTCAAAAAAAGACGATCGATACGAATGTCTATCGCATGTCATTAATGAAATTGCACTAAGCGTTACAACAGAAACGTCCAGAACCGCTCAAACGTATTCTCTCACAAAAATGTCAGGCCTGTTTAAATTTGGCTGTAATTGGTGTTGTGGGTGACACATTGCTGAGGTGAGTAGAGCAACACTACATATAGACATCGTTACAGCTAATAATTATTGACATTTTCGCATGTTTGTGCAGTTGATGCGGAATTTGAAATTCAAAATGTAACTATCCAATTAAATTTGAACAAATCGCGAAAGTGGGAAACTAATTAAAACCGGTGAAGAGGTTCTATTGTTAAACAAAATAGAAGAATGTGTGATACCAAAGAGTTTAGTTTAGAAATTTTAATGTCTGAGTCAAGATTGTTAAAAAGGAAGGAGCTTACTGAAGAAAAATATTAGACCAAGAGGCTGTGAGGGTTCTTTAAGCATTCCCGAAGAACCACCCATCGTCCTAATCCAACTCCCCGTCCCCAACCTGCAAATACCCTGGAAATACCTGCATCATCCATAAGCAGCTTACCGTATACGAGCAATACAAAGCTCGCTTCAACAATCCATCTTGAAACATAAGTCCACGGCAAGATTACCATCTTGCCATGGCATCAAATACATAGCAACAATTAAACCGTATCGGTTCATCTGTCATGAACCGATCGGGTACTATGGGCGACCACATGCCCATCAAACACAGACCAATACTTCCGAGTATTCTTGTTCGCTAATACAAAGCATAGCGCAACTCGCGCCTAGCTGCCAAGAGCAGAATTCTTTGGCAGTGTAAATATTCACACTGGAATTAGACCCTGGACTCGCTACCAATGCAAAGCACAATTGACGTGGATAAATACACAAACCGTCATTGTGTAATCATCCTGATGACCAGATCAGGTCCTCCGATATCGTTTCCCTAATCAACCCATATACCATTGGCTAAGCCAAACAAACGCGTATCTTTGCGCATGACCCTCGAAATAGCGTTCTGTTGACATAATACTGAGGAATCTAACCCTGCATCAACGAATCGCTATTTTAAACATGACAACCTTTTTCGGCCGCTATACGAGCGACCATTTATTTGCACAGCTGACCTGAGTTGAATTCGAATATCATTTAGTCAGTTGTTGTTGTCGTTTTTCCTTATTCGTCTGCAGCCGATACATGCAATACTGTTCTTACCCATGTACAGGCCCTCTTCCTGTTTGTGTGCATCTCGAAGAGTGATATCCGCGCGAAACTACATCTAGAATCGTCGTGGAGTCAGATCGCAACTACAAAACAGGACAGATGTACCGGGGACGTCGCGCTTCCAGTTTTTCTCTGTTTAATTATCCCTCGTCGCGTACCATCACGACAAGGAGTCAGATTTCGTCACCGGTCGGTGCCACACGCGTTGGAGAATTTTTACCGAGTCGGTGTCACCAGTGGATACATTACCATCAAGTTACTTCAAGTGTTGATCGATTAGAGACGCAGAGTGGATACGTTTTCCTACAAGTCGCTGTAGGTTTTAATTCGGCAGTATAGCGCAGTCTTGTGTTTGCACCTGTCTAGTGAATTTCCGAACGATTGTTGCACAACTCTAGTTTAGTTTGAATGACGATTAATTTCACGGTAGCTCCTGCTTCATTTACATTTATTCGAACAGTTAGGGCCTCGCCCCAGTAACACCATTAAAGACAGTTAAAGAAAGGAAAACAGTGACAAAGGATAAGCTACAATAGCACTAAGACTAAACAATACCCATTGTGAAAGATACAGAGAACCCTTCAGGTAACCGAAGAACAAAAACAATAGAAGTTCACCTGTGTAGTCAAAAATTAAGTCTACCGAAAATAAAAAGCTGCTTTTATGTGACAATTAAATCGGGTGTTTTATTTGTAGAGTTTGATCTTTACGTGAAGTTTCAGCATAGCAGTAGTGGTGTTCCTGTTGAATCAGCGTCCGTGCCGACGCACCTAATAAGCACCACTACAAGGCCGCCATGGCATTGGCAAACGAAAGCCTGCAGAGGGCGAAGACCTCTGGTACAAATAACATATTAGACCTCTGGTATAAATAACATATTAGGTGTACAAATAACGCCGTTTGGCAAAAGATGCCCCCACCAGAAAATTATGTAGAAATTGTCACGTACATTAGATGCAACTCTACAAGCAATTTCACATCGTTTCAAATCGTTAGGGGTGATTCAAAAACAAAGAAATTGGGTTCCATACGAACTGAAGCCGAGAGATGCTGAACGTCAACTATGCATAAGTGAAATTCTGCTTGCCAGGCAAAAGAAAAGGGTTTTTCGCATCGACTAGTCACTGGGAATGAAAAATGGATCCACTCCGATAACCCAAAGAAGAGAAAATCATGGGGACCACTTGGCCATGCTTCAACATCGACAGCAAAATCAAATATTCATGGACAAAAACTTATGCTGTGTATTTTGTGTGATCAGATTGGTGTCGTGGATTATGAATTGGTGAAACCGAGTGAAACCATCACAGCAGTTCTCTACCGAACACACTTAGTGAGAGTGAGCCGAGCACTCAAAGAAAAAAAGGGCCCATTACTACTCCAGGCATGACAAAATTATTCTTCTCCATGATAATGGTCATCCGCATGTTCCGGTGCCGGTGATAAACTATTTGGAAACATCTCATTGGGAAGTCCTACCACACCCGGCGTATTCACCAGACCTTGCCCTGTGGGGAGGATGGTCTCGAGGCCAGCATGGGCGAGAGTTCTACTACCAACCCACAACTTCCATACAGTTCCGCCGAACCCCAAAAGAAACCTATTCACAAGAAAAACAAAAAAAATCTCCACAACACACTGTCCACAAGGAGTAAGTAAAAATGAAACACTGTTTGGTCTATTGTGATGGATGATGTTTAATTTATTTAAATGTTTAAAATTCGGGGAATGTTCGCAATTATTTTATCATAATGTCAAGTCATTTTAAGTGCAACTCCGTTTCATCTTACTTAACTATCCACTGAATACATTTTTGTTCTTAAATGATATCCCACTCACTGCCCGCAAACACAAACGAGATATAATACGGAGATTGCAAATCATCGATCACCGCATCCTATGCTTCCGGAATAAATTGACCGAACGAAACACGACGACCTAAGGGACACGTCCCGCAAGGGGGCAGACTCCGATGCACACCCTACGGGGGATGATAAAATCAATACTTGTGTGCGCCCTGAAGGCTGGAAAAAGACTCCACGGCATTTACGCATCCCCGGCGATACGGGGAGTGGAAGACGAACCGTCCGGATCGGCGGTTGAAATACGACTTAGTGATTCAACCCTCGTTTGGGGTGAGTTTGGTGGTGTTGTGAAAAGGAAATGAAATTTCCTTTGACCAGTGACCAATGGAAGGCGATCTCTGGCACGCGGTGGTGTGCGTGTGTGATCGTACCCATCACCGATGCATTTAGTAAACCATAAACGAAACCTGAAAAGAGGAAAAAAGAACAAAGGGATCGAATAGAATAGCTTACGCTGTGCATTGTGGCTATCATAGACGGCAATTCATCGGAGAAATGGTGATGAAAATAAATAAGGGCATCATTACAGTCGTGGATGAGTGGTGCGGATACGCTAATAGATGCGTCGCCATTAGGAAAAGGTGCTAATGGGTTTTAATGTTTATGGCCTGTCAGACTAGGAAATCCTAGAGGATTCGGTTCCGATGATAATGCTTGGGATGCGGTAATTGTTTGTCGATTGGACAAACGAATCGCGGGTCGGTTTATTGCAGCTGTATAAACAAGCTGTCTGGCGCAAGACTAATGACCTTGCCCGGAAAAAAACAAATCATTATGGAAAATTTAACAAGCCTTAGAACTTGCTAAATAAGGCCAAGACCGGCTCCCGGTTGTAGTGCCGATGATAATGATGATAAACAAGCTGTGCGGCATAACATTTTACGATGACAAGGCTGCCGAATGGTTTGGGATTTAAGATCCCGCATGATGTGAAGAATTCTTTACAGGAAATTTGGATAACGCATTAAATGCGGGAATGCTGCGAGAATTATCTTTCGGGATTTTCAGATAATGCGTTGGATGCATTAAATGTCCTTGAGAAAGGAAATGTTTCAGATATGCTGGTGATTGGGATGCAAATATGGGTTGCGAATATGGGGGGTGCTTCAGGTGAGCTTTAAGAACCCGCACAGCCCCTTCCAGCAGCACTTTACAACATATGAAGATAGCAAGTGGCTCGATTCGTGGTAATCTACAAAAGATGAAGAGCTCTTCCGACGTGGTATCCGGATGCTGCCAGAAAGATGGGAAAAACCAGTGTCTAGTATGGACAATACTATGAATAAAACGTAATGTACCGTTCTTTCACAATAAATTCCTAATTTTTTATAGCAAGCGGTAAAAGTAAGAACAAACGTTCACATGTAACCTCTCAAAACTTGATGTCATTTTGGCAGAAATATTCAACAACGAAGAATGAAAGTCAAACCAAGTGAGTAAAAACGCAGGATCAGTTAGCAAAGTCAAGCCGTTAATATGTTGGGATGGGCACGATTATTCTGAAAAGGGAATAACAAACAATAGGCAGTGTTACACGGCATTATTGGTGTGTGTCAGAAAAAGAGATCCCACAAAATTGCTAAAAACGATGACAAGATGCCAAAACTACATGAATTGTACTTGAAATCTCTTCCACATCTACCATCTGCTTCAAATTTAGACCCCAGCAACTGTTACCTATTTACGTATGTGAAAAAAAAAAAAAAAAAAAACAGATAAGGTGATCGCTGAAACTAAAGAGAGAAAGTTATAAAAAGTAATCCCTCTAGAATGACGATCTGATAGACATAAAAAAAATGAAAAGAATGAATTCAATCAGCAAATACAAGACATTACCTAACTCCGGGAAATTTTACAAAAAAGACTACTCAGTCTCGGCATTCGTTTAGCTAATACATGCATCCTTCATAATTTCTCGATGGTCCTGTCAACACCTCAATATCAGACGCGAAACTTCTTGCCGGAAATTCAAGTGCTAGTTGCACTTTCCCAAATGTAGTATTAGTTATCGTCGTGATATACAATTCATACATCCACGCACTAAACCAAAAAATATGATCTATTATCTACATTTTGTTATTAACTAGTGGGCATTAATTTAATTGTGAGGTTATATCGTGATATAGTATATTTTTGAAAAACGTGTTTTCGCTTAACCTTGAATGCCTTGGTTGCAAGGATTTGAAAACATGAGGATGGAAACAATCACCTGATTTCGTATCTTTAATTATGTTCGAGTGTGAGCAATTGTTATGCCAGGTAATTACTGCTTTCTTCCTTTGTTCAGTTATGAATTTGGGAGAACATTTATGAGGAATGACGGATTTGTTACCAGCCAATGATGCGAGAAATATTTTTGTATATCTGAATCGCTTGGTTGGGACAACATTTTTTTCGGGTTTTTCCGAATTGCGTTGCTACAATTATTTTCATTTCTTGTGAAGAGAATTTAATGCTAAATAGGGGTGTATTGTTCTAGTTATTTACAGATTCCAGATACCGATTTTATTTAGATATAATATTACAACGTGGAATATTAAAGAAATTTTTAATCAATTAACTAGTTGAACAACAAAGGTAAATCATCTCGGCTGATTCCATAAATGAATTATTATCAAAAATGGGTAGGGAGTTTTGGTGTATGAAAATCCTTTAAAAAAGAGTTGGTTATTAGTTGGCTCCCATCTTTCACGGATTTTTTGTTCTTTAACACTAGATTTACCATACCAGTCAAAATGACTGGTTTTACCTTTTATTTCATAAATATTTACTATGTATATTTATTTTTTTTCGAAACTATTATATGACTTTTATAACAACAATTAAATACAAATAATTTGATAAGTTAATTTGATTTTGTGTTCATAACAAAAATTTTTTTTTTGTTTTTGGTACTTATACCGAAACCAGTCATTTTGACCTGGTACACGTTTTTGTAGTTCTATGTGCAAATGCTTTATATTCTTCACTTTTAGGAAATTCCCTTGTTTGGAAAATGGCGTGTAAAGAAAAATGTTTGCACATCCCTGGTAAAATAGTATTGTATATCAGCATATTTTTCAAATTTCATATTTTTCGGGGATCTCCCTATTTATTTTTTTTATCAAGAATTTCGTAGGAAACTGTTATAAACCATTATTTATTCATTGAGTTCTGTTCTGTTCAGTAAGAAATAATTTTATTACTTTTGCTACATACAAATTGCTCATAATGGAAAAACGAAAAATTTTGAAATTGGAAGAAATACAAGATATACTTTCGGATCTATCAGACGTTGATGATGGTGATAGCGAATATGAGTTTTTGGGATGCGACAGTGATACGGATGATGATGGTAATCAAAGTGTTCATATTGAAAGCAGTGATAACGAGGAATTTGATGAAAATGTTGGAGGCGAATCGAGTGACGAAGAAGACAACATAAGACAACAGCATAATACGCAAAAACGAAGATGTATGCGGCTTTCCTCGAGTTCTGAAAAGGAAAACACACAAAATATGCAAATTGAAGTTTCTGCTGATGGAACAATTTGGAAAAAAATACAAGAAGGGGGTGCCGTTGGAAGGTTACCAAGTCATCGCATTTTCAAAGATTTACCTGGGCCTACAGCACATGCTAGAAGAAATATTATGGAAGAAGAGATAAGCAGTGCCTTCTTACTATTGATTGATCATCATATATTAGAACATATTAGAAATTGCACTGAAATAGAAGCCTCTCGAGTTTTAGGTAAGAAGTGGACCCTTTCGCAGGAAAAACTGAAGGCTTTTATTGGAATATTGTATGGCCGTGGTGCATACGAAGCAAAAGGTTTGAAATTATCATATTTATGGAACAAAAAGTGGGGTCCTGATTTTTTTTCCGAAAATATGAGCAGGAATGACTTTACGGAAATTTTACGTTTTATTCGCTTTGATAAAAGAAATGAGAGGAGTCAGCGCTTGCAAACGGATAAATTTGCGCTGGTATCAACTGTTTGGGATAAATTTATCGAGAATAGTCAAAACGCTTTCAAACCAGGAGCATTTATCACAGTAGATGAGCAACTCTTTCCAACGAAGGCTAGATGTCGATTTACCCAGTATATGCCAAACAAACCAGACAAATTTGGGATAAAATTCTGGCTGGCTTCTGATGTTGAAACGAAGTATGTTATAAATGGCTTTCCCTATTTAGGAAAAGACGAAAAACGAAATTCGTCAACTCCTCTCAGTGAATTTGTTGTAACAAGACTACTAGAACCTTATATCATGAAAGGAAGGTGTGTGACAACCGACAATTTTTTTACCAGCCTCCCCCTGGCTTCAAAATTATTAGCTAAAAATACTGCATTGGTTGGTACAGTACGTTGCAACAAACGGGAGCTTCCAAAAATTTGCAAAGAAAAAAAAGATGGTATGGAACGTTTTTCAACGCATCTATATGAAACAAATGAATGCACACTTACTGTTTATAAGAGTAAGCCTAACAAAAAGGTTGTTTTATTGAGTACTAAACACAAAGGCGTCAAAATTGATACCAGTTCCAAGAAACTACCTGAAACTATATCTTTTTACAATAAAACCAAATTCGGTGTTGATGTAACTGATCAAATGGCAAGAAAGTATAGTGTGAAATCAGGATCCAGAAGGTGGCCACTTCAAGTATTTTTCAATATTTTAGATTTGGCCGGCATCAATTCCTGGATTTTGTATAGAAGTATAACAGGAAAGAATATTTCTAGGAAAGACTTTTTGTTTCGATTAGCTGAAGAGCTCACATCTGAATATAAGTCATCAAGCCAAGGGAGGGCAAGTGAAATTCTCCGTCCAGCAACCCAGAATCCCCGGCCAGTACGTAAATGGTGCCAAATAGGACTTTGTAATAACAACAAGACAACTACAAATTGTGACATCTGTAAGAAATATGTGTGCGGAAAATGCGTGGAAAAAAAAGTTAGTATTTGTAAAGCATGTAAACATGATCATTCTGAATAAAACTGGAATATAATTGATGAGTTTTTATATTTTTATTTTTTATGGGGGTACGAACTTATGCCTCAAACTGAAACGGAAGTTATGCCCCAATTTTTTTTTGACATTACTTATTTGCCCTGTGACATAAATTGATTTTTGGGATATAATTTCATATTTTTTTGGGCATATTTCATAAATAACCGAGATATTAAATCCCTAAATTTTTAATTTCAATGTTATCAATGCGGGGGGCCTTGCCCCTCACACCCCCCGCTTATTGGAAAAACAACCCTTGCTTCGCCTTAGAACCAATTTTTATATATCTCATCAATTCTCTCAAACGATAAAGCATTATAATATAAATGAATAGAACTTGTCATATACAGTCAAATTGACTGGTTTTGGTATAAATAGGTATGTAAATTTGTTGGTATATCTAGTGTTAAAATCTGCGAAATTATGAATTGCAACATGGTTCGACAAAAAAGCATAGAGATGAAACACGTAACGAATGCCCGTTACTGTTTTTCATCCCAAGGGTGTAATATAATTTAGCCCACACCAGTGGTAGTTATACGTTTCGGTTTGGTGGTAAAGAATTTCCTTAAGTTCAATAGTGTGAATGCTAGTTTAATACTTATTTCCGTAAAAAGGTTTTCTCACTAATCCAAGAGTCACTAAATTTGCAATACTACTATTCTTTATTGGTTTGTAGAAACCTAAAACTTCATGACCTCACTAACTCGGCTACACCACCGTACACGTCCACCCTTTGTCACGTCTTATATTGCCTAACCATTCCGTCCCAGGCTTGCCACTGGTGGGAAATTTAGAATTGCCTATGTTTTGGTATTTAACGATTTAGGTATTACTAGTGAATCAACTGTCTGCATATCAAGTTGCCCCATGAGGAAAAAATATTCAAATACTCAAAACAAATTGATTTATAAAATTTAGGTTTAAAGATTTTTTCTGAATTCTTGGTCATCTAATCCTTTTACATGGCATTCTCTTAGGTCATACGACAGTACGAAAGTAATTTGTAATTTGGTGTGAGCAGAACCCTCGTTTATTACGCTTAGTGCAAGCGGTACAAGATTATAAGAGCAAAACTTATGATTATTAAACAAAAATTTGCATTTCGTATTGTGGAATCTCTACCTGGTGATTGGGTATAGTATATGCATTCTGTGTGGTTTTGAGACAATCACTTTCAGGCAGTGGTGGTTATGAGGACATAATATTCAAGCACAAATTATACGAGGGTTGCATTTTATATTTCGGGATTAGAGAACAAAAACAAATATTGATCATCGAAAATCACTTTATTGTTTTTCAAAATATTCCCCATGAAGATCTATACACTTTTGTATGCGTTTGAACCAATTGTCGAAGCACTTTTGCCACTCTGATTGAGGTATCTCCAACACATGCATTCTGAATGCAGCAACCGCTTCTTCAGGTGTCGAAAAACGTTGACCTCTCAGTTTGTTTTTTAGGTACGGGAATAAAAAGAAGTCATTCGGTGCCAAGTCAGGACTATACCGCGGATGACCCATCAAATCGATGTTTTGGGTGCTCAAAAATGCA
This sequence comes from Microdon myrmicae, assembly GCA_963931805.1. Classification (NCBI taxonomy): domain Eukaryota; kingdom Metazoa; phylum Arthropoda; class Insecta; order Diptera; family Syrphidae; genus Microdon; species Microdon myrmicae. The sequence continues at coordinate 263,363,523 of OZ007496.1, forward strand.
GTTGTCGCAGCCGATGTGTGAGAGCTCGCATTGTCGTGGTGAAGAGTGATCCGTCTTCGGCGGTTGGTTTTCCTGATTTCTTGGAAGACAACTGGCAAACAAATGGTTGTGTACCACTCAGAATTGACTGTTCTGCGTTGTTCTAGTGGTACGGTTGCGACATGTCCAGTTTTTTCGAAAAAACAGGCGACCATTTGCTTGAAAGTGCTTCGTGCGCGAACAACTTTTGTTGGATTTGGCTCATTTGAAACACCCAGACAGTCGACTGATGTTTACTTTCGGGCTCATACGCGTAAATCCACGATTCATCACCTGTCACGATGTCACAGACGTAATTCGAAGCACCGCGACCGTATTTTTTGAGCATTTCTTTCGACCAATTGACACGAGCCTTTTTTTGGGCGATTGACAAATTGTGTGGGATCCAACGCGAACAAATTTTTTTGACAGTCAAATGTTTATGCAATATTGAATGTATGCTGGTCCCACTAACGCCTAAGGTAGTCTCAATCTCACGATAGGTCACATGACGATCTTCCAATATCAGTTCGCGCACAGCATCAATGGTTTTCGGAACAACAACTGATTTTGGACGACCTTCACGAAATTCATCTTGGAGTGAACTACGACCACGATTGAATTCACCATACCATCGATAAACACTGGTCCTTGATGGAGCTTCATCGCCAAAAATTTAATTAAGTTCATCCATGCGCTCTTGCTGAGTTAATCCACGCCGAAAGTTGTAAAAAATAATCGCACGAAAATGTTGACGATTTAATTCCCTTTTTGGGCCGAGATGAATCTTTTAAGTTACTGTAAACAACACAAATAGCGCTCGTATGTCAAAACGTTCTGAGTGCGTATAACCTCAAAAATGTCCAACTTTACGACAGAGCTGTCAATTGCTGGATTGCAACGCTAGGGCTGCCAAATCCCGAAACATAAGAGGCCACCCTCGTAGAAAGGCAAGATTTGCTGGCATGAATTTTTTCAGCCAATCTGCCTTAAGCTTTACCCTTATTATTCCTTACATGGGTCTGACTCTCTCAATTTTTTCGAGTTTATGCAATTTAATGAGTCAACAGAAATAGTTGACTCCTAGCACTTCAAAATCGAATAAAAAAAACATCTTCTATCCTGATTGATGTGAATTAATATGCGCAAGTATCCGGAAAATGTGATATCCTCTCTCTTTAAAGTAAGACAGTGTAGATTTGATTTAAAATCGGAAAAAAGACTAAAACTAAGGCAATTAAAATAATATTTGCTGTACTTATTATTATATTTACTTGTTGAACCTATTAGTCAACTCTCTTTGAATTAGAATATGATTGCAACTAGACTGACTTGTCCTCAAAGGTGATTAAATGTCGAGTGGTAAGTGTGGACCCAGCGCCCTGCCGTCCGGGGAAATACCAACAACCTATAGGTTCGTGAAATAGTTGAGAGGAATCCTTGGCCATCTTTCAGAACTTAGACGAAAACAGTTTTCTTAGATGGTAAGTCGGTCCTAAGATCAGTTACCACCCCGTCAATGTAACGTTTGGCTGATGGCTCGGACTGAAGTTGATATAAGACATGATGGTACCACACTGAGATAAAGAATTTGGGAGGTAAACTATTGTAGTTGTATAGCGTTAAGCAAGGATAGTGAAGAATGTGAATTGAACACACGATGAAACGATTGAAAAGCGAAGCAGTGAAGCATCAGACTACTGACCGTGTTTAGAATTTGATTTCCAAACTCGACTATATTCCACTGGTATGAATTATTTTTATTTTATCGCTTGGCATACGGTTCTGATGTATTTTTCTTATTCGATTTTTCGTTCGGTGTTCTTCACTATTTTTGCTTGTGAATTGTGTGTGTATCTGTTAGAATCGCTACACCACTCCCGCCGCAGTAACTTCGTTACGATCAGATTCGTATGCGGACGATGGACGAACGAGAGAGACGAGGAAACATCGGAGGCTGTGCTCTATGCGGAAGTCGTGACCGTGTGTGAAGTTCTGCTTTACTATGGGGAGTGTATGCTGCGTGTGTGTACAGATCACGTCGTAGTCACCAATTATAGCGTTAAGCAAGGATAGTGAAGAAGGTGAATTGAACACACGATGAAACGATTGAAAAGCGAAGCAGTGAAGCATCAGACTACTGACCGTGTTTAGAATTTGATTTCCAAACTCGACTATATTCCACTGGTATGAATTATTTTTATTTTATCGCTTGGCATACGGTTCTGATGTATTTTTCTTATTCGATTTTTCGTTCGGTGTTCTTCACTATTTTTGCTTGTGAATTGTGTGTGTATCTGTTAGAATCGCTACAGTTGCACATACGGATCTCCGAAGGAGACCTGTAACAAATCGTCTCCGGGTAATCGTGTGTGCCCATGAACGTGAACTGTCAACGTTCAATTAGTAACACCATTTTGTAATATCAGATACATTGACTTCACCAATATGAATATAAACACCGTTAACCAATATTTGCAAACAGCGAGAGTTGAAACCGTAGACCTATTCGAGACACATGTTTACTAGTCATCTGACTCGACATATCCTCGTTTCCCAGGTACGATTTACATTCGAGATTGCATATTAAAGGTGAAGTATGCGTCTTCACTGGAACCGATTTAGTTCTCAAAGAAAAGAAAAAGAATAATTCATCCCTTGACGCTGTCCTATTAGAACCACTTGTGATCGCGCCGGTACAATTTTCATTGTCTGGCGTGGAGTTCTGCCCACATGTTGACACATGCCTAGTTGATAGCTTACAGGTGTAGGTAAACCGCCTAATCAAAAACGCAGCATTCAAAGCAGGATTGCTGTCAGTACCACACCGTGGGCCCATAGCGGACCTTTGTCTATCTTACGAATATTAATACATGGACTCTTCCTGGGAGATACGTGGAATTATTTCGGGTAATTTGGTTTATCTGCGCCGCACAAGACAATCTGATGTATTACATTAATTTGCGATTCAGCTCCGGCGGGCCGTCCACAACTGAACGGAAAAGCACGAATGTCATTTAATAGCTTAGCGCTAGAGGTTCGCCTCCCCTGCTAGAAATATATGTATGTATATATATATATATATATATATATATATATATATATATATATATATATATATATATATATATATATACATATATATATATATATATACATATAGTACGCTTGTTTCCTCCTTTTTGAGTGATCGGCCGATTAGTGCATCAACGTCGCACCAGCTGAGATGTAGACAGATTGACTCTCTGAATCAGGGTCCTGCAGTGGGGAAAGGCCAATCTTGTCGACTTCAACGCAACGAAGACCCAGTATACAACATTCACAAAGAAAACTGGATCATCGGTTCCACAGCTGATGATGAGTGGCCGGGCCCTCGAGGCTGGGGAAAGTTTGAAATTGCTCGGCGTCACGGTCTGTGGGAATGTATCATGGCATAAACACGTATCGGGTATCGCCAGATCAGCCTCAGGAAAACTGAGTTATCTTTTTAGAGCCAAGAAATACTTTACTCCGGCCCAACTTCTTCTCCTATATAAATCTCAAATTAGACCCGCGCTCGAATATTGCTCTCATGTTTGGAGCTCGGCTCCTAAACATACCCTCGACCTACTTGAGAGTATATAAAGACGAGCGATCCGCCTGATCGGGGATTCGGCGCTGACGTCGGGACTACAGTCGCTATCACATCGAAGGCGCGTGGCCGACCTCTGTCTGTTTTACAGATATTATCACGGGTGCTGTTCTTCGGAGAATCTTGGCATTGTTCCACGCAATTGGGTTTATATGCGCTCCACAAGACAATCCGACGGATCGCACCCGTTTGTGGTTCATCTCCCGACGGCGCGAACATCCCTGTATCAGAACTCGTTCTGTTACAGAGCGGGGAAGCTGTAGAACTGCCTTCCCACGCGAGTGTTCCCGGAGCGTTACAACCCGCAACTGTTCAAAAAGAACTGCAACAGTTATTTGATGGCATCTCGGGGCGCCCACTCGACGCTATAGGTTCGCCTCTCCCGAGAGAAGTCTAATTAAAAAAAAAAAAAAAAAAAAAAAAATATATATATATATATATATGTATATGTATATATATATATATATATATATATATATATATAAATATATATATATATATATATATATCGGGTTTTCCAATAGGGACTTTTTTTTAAATAAAACGCAAAATTTGAGATATTTCTTTATACTTTATTATCGGCTTGAAGTACAATCAAAACATTTATGAATGGAAATCGACTTCGTTCACATGGCCACCCCGGGCACGTTTGCAGCGGTCGCTTCGTAGGACCTAATTTTCGATGACTCGGACATACATTTCGGCCGAAACGGCCGCTATTTCGCGTTCAATGTTGGCTCTGAGCTCTTCCAACGTCGTCGGCTTGTTGGCATAGACCAATGCCTTAACGTAACCCCAAAGGAAATAGTCTCGAGGCCTTAAATCGCACGAACGAGGCTGCTTACCGACTGGCCCATTTCTTGAGATAACACGCTTATCAATCTTACTCTTCAATAAATCGATTGTATCGTGTGCTGTGTGGCTTGTGGCGCCATCCTGTTGAAACCACATGTCGCCCAAGTTCATATCTTCCAATTCGGGGCAAAAATAATCGGTAATCATGGCGCGAAACGATGGCCATTCACAGTAACGTGACGATCGTTATCGTCGACGAAAAAATATGGTCCGATGACGCCGCCGGCATGCAAACCGCACCAGTCATTTTTTTTGGATGAAGTGGTGATTTATGAAGCACATGTGGATTTTCACCCGACCAGTAACGCATGTTTTGCTTATTGACCAACCCATTGAGCCAAAAATGAGCTTCGTCACTGAAGATGATTTTCCGATGAAATTCATCATCTTGGCGCATCTTTTCCAGAGCACTATCAGAGAACGTATGTTGCTTCAAATGGTCCATCGGCTTCAATGCTTGAGTCAGCTTGATCTTGTATGGGTGTAAACCGTGATCCCTACGCAAAATTCGCCATAAAGTGGTCTGGGCGATGCCCAATTCTTGAGAACGCCGTGGAATTGACTGATTTGGATCGTTTGCTACGGACGCCTGAACGGTAGCGATCTTTTCGACACTTCGACATATATATTATATATATATATATATATATCCATATCTATATATATATATATATATATATATATATATATATATATATATATATATATATATATATACATATATTATATATATATAACAGGTCAATTGAAATGTCCCCGGCCTTCGATAGTAAAACACATTTTTTTGGCAAAATTCGTTTTTTTTTATTCAGCACAATTCCCTTCGAGGGTGATACACTGATTATAGCGACCCTCCCACTTGTCGATATCTTTTTTGTAGTACGATTTGTCCTTTGCTTCAAAATAGGCCTCAGTTTCGGCGATCACCTCTTCATTCGACGAAAATTTCCTCCCAGCGAGCATTCTTTTGAGATCTGAGAACAGGAAATAGTCGCTGGGGGCCAGATCTGGAGAATACGGTGGATGCGGAAGCGATTCGAAGCCCAATTCATGGATTTTTGCCATCGTTTTCACTGACTTGTGACACGGTGCATTGTCTTGGTGAAGCAGCACTTTCTTTTTCTTCAAATGCGGTCGTTTTTCGGCGATTTCGTCCTTCAAACGGCCCAATAACGCTGTGTAATAGTCGCTGTTAATGGTCCTTCCTTTTTTAAGATAGACAATGAAAATTATTCCGCGCGCATCCCAAAATACAGACGCCATAACCTTGCCAGCCGACTGTTGCGTTTTTCCATGCTTTGGGGCGGGTTCATCGTGTGCAGTCCACTCGGATGACTGTCGATTGGAATTCGGAGTGAAATGATGGAGCCATGTTTCATCCATTGTCACATATCGACGCAAAAACTCGGGTTTATTACGCTTGATCATCTCCAAACACTGGTCCGAATCATCAACTCGTCGTTGTTTTTGGTCAAAAGTGAGCTCACGCGGCACCCACTTTGCACAGAGATTTCTCATACCCAAATATTCGTGAATGATACGATGTACACGTTCAGTTGATATCTTTAGAGTGCCTGCTATTTCATTCAATTTCAATTTACGGTCATTCAAAATCATTTTGTGGATTTTTCTAATGTTTTCGTCGGTAACAACCTCTTTTGGGCGTCCACTGCGTTCATCGTCTTCGGTGCTCATTTCACCACGTCTAAACTTAGCATACCAATCCTTGATGGTTGATTTTCCTGGGGCGGCGTCTGGAAACTCGTCATCAAGCCAAGTTTTTGCTTCAACTGTATTTTTTCCCTTCAAAAAGCAATATTTTATCAACACGCGAAATTCCTTTTTATCCATTTTTTTCACAATAACAGAAGTTGCTTCACTCAAAATACTATAATTCACAAACTAATGATCCGACATCTCAAATTTATACACGCGTCTTTTGAAGGTTAGGGCTAACTAAAAATCATATGGATTTAATTCTAGTGCCGCCATCTATGTGTCAGGCCGGGGACTTTTCAATTGACCTGTTATATATTATATATATATATATATATATTTTTTTTTTATATGTATAACTCTGTACGCAAAAACAGCTATTTACGCTGAAAACTATATTACTGTAAACATTGTTTTCCAAAAAACTTGGAAACCACCAACAATTCCGTCAATATATATTGTTTTGTTGTTATGCAAGAGATGTAAAATCATTCGAACGATTTCTTTCAAAAACTTTTACAATTATCTAGTTCACTTAACCACGAGTTACAGGACTAGCCTTTACTGATCTGATATTCGTCTATTTTCTGGTTGGAATAACTCGATGGTGGTACATCCTCGTAACAAAACATAGAAGAGCATGAGTAGCTGTCAAAAACATTACCATGTGACCGTCCGTGAGTTACCCTTCTTTACTTAATCTGGCTAGGCACCAGAATTTAGGCATTTGTGCGCTGTATAACGCGAGTGTATAAACCTCATGTATTGGTGCATGTTTCAGCTTCATACAACGAAGTGTGCATTGTCGTTTCACAAATTGGCTGGGGTCAAGCGTTGACATCGCCTACGACGAGGAAATACAATTTCAAAAATGTCTACATGGAATGAATGGCAAGAGAAATTGCGGACATTCACCTGGCGAACATATTGACGCACGACCTGTAGATCTGAGAACACAAGCCGACTGACTCAATGGATCAATAACTGAAACCATCCGTGAAACATCTGCATATTTATTCAAGCACAATTGAAGGAATTTTATACGGCATTGTGCCGGGTGTAAATGTAAGCAATTGATGGGTTTTAATTAAACGGAAATAGTGGAAAGTGGTCAGGTAGCCTTCTTGTACTGAGAGACTTTCAACGGGTACGTACAGTACAATTACTAATTAGTGATATTACTACAGGTACAGGATTCAGCTGAGTGGAAAATATGAAGTCGGCTTTATGGTAATTTTGAACAACGACGTTAGTGGCGTAAAATATGTGGGTTGGGAGATACATAAAGACTTTTGGAAAGAGACTTGTGAAAATAAATTTGATAAATCACTAGGGTGTAAATATAAACTACTGTCAGTAAGGTTTAAAAACTTTTGCTGCACAAGTGTATTGGAAACCACTTCGAGTTTAATTACTCGTAAATGAAAACAGTCTTACGGAAAGACTCAATAATCTCGTTCATTAATCGTACATCAGAAGTTGACTTGTAATGTAACCTGATGCTCACTGTCTGATCGATGGGTATTATGAAAAAAAGTTTTATAGAGGTCGAATATACACCAAATTCAGTTGAACATCGAACATGAGCTAGACATGACACGTTGCGGATACACCCCCTGATAACTGGTTAAGACGCCCTCTTGATTTCTGGGTGTCTCGATAATTTTGTTCCATGTACACTACAAATATTGCTGTTAGCTAATCATTACCAATTTCTAAGATGATTCTAATAACCATATCCTTTTTTTGCTTTCATTTTCTTGGAATATTCAATTTGTCACTCATTGCCCGCGACAAGTGGTCAGGGAAGGGTTTTTTGAAATGAATATAAAATTTACAATGCTTTAATTTTTCTTTGTAATGAGTACTTCCTCCGTATTTACTTACAACCCCTTACATTCCTGATGGAAGAGATTTAAAATGTTTTTTAATCAATTTTCATGGGATTTTGTCCTATTCAGTTTTATTGGCATCTCTAAGGTCTTCTTCTGTTGGCTGTGTGGATTGCTGCATTATCTTGTTGCAGGATGAAATTTTTCTTGATTATGATGCACGATCTTAAGATAGTCGGCAGTATTCATCCTGCCGTTTACGAAGCGGATATTGGTCTTATTTTGATATGATAATCCTGCCCAAACCTTGACTACACATCCACCTTGCTGTCGTTGTCTTAAAAAGGTCGGCGTTCCTCAACCATTTATCGTGGAGTGTATCTTTAAAGTTAAGGAGAATGCTTATTTGGTTCCGACGAAGATTGTTAATATTCAACTCTTTGAATGCAAGTTCATTAACTTTCTTCTGGACTATCATCAAATAGTTATAATATTCTTCACAATTGCCCTGAAATGTTTACTACAGTGGAAAAAAGTGGTATCTTTTACTTCAGTTTCGGGCAGAAGATGAACTTTTCCTCATGGAATGTTGAATTTTCTCTAGGTTTCCTTTCTTGATTTATGTAATCAGATGCTTAATTCTTTTTTTCAAAGAATAAAGTATACTGATTTGTTGCTGTACTCAATAGTCCACCCCAAGTAGTTGTCTTGGAGCTTGTAACTGAACAAAAGGAACTCGAAATATCGATTGAATGATTTACCATCAAACCGCAAAATCCACTTGTAATTCAATTCAAATACTGTTGATAATTACTTGATTTTTGTCTAGCGCGAAGCTACCTCAGTAGGGGTAAAAAAAAAAAACAACAGCACCGCTCTACTCAGAAATAAAAAACCGACCAGCACGGCTCTTCTTTAGAGGTAAAAACCAGCAACAGCACAGCTCTTCTTTAGAGGTGAGAAAACAACAGAATTGGTATACGCGGAGACCAATATATATGTTAGCTCAGAACTGTCTCTCGGTAAAAACTGCATTTACATGTAAGATCTTTAATTTCTTATGGCCAAACATAAAAAAAATGTGTTGCTGGTATCAGTTTGTAGATTTTCTGCATAATGGTGACACCCTTTTTAAATATAATAATAATTACTTTGGGGAAAAAAAAATCCATAATTTTTCGCATATGTGTAAGAAATAACCGCTTTCGTGTGGTCGGTGGTTTCCCTTGCATGTTCGATCATTTATTCCACTCTTGCATTCCTTATAAAATTGTGTTGGAAACAAACATAGAGTCACGTATTGAACTAAAGTATAATATTCCTTTCTTAGTGTGCTTTAGAAATGTCCTGTATCCTTCTGCATTATAAAATAATTTTCGCCGGGCAACAACAAGAAAAACTGTTCCCAGCGAAAAATAACGTTTACACTATGTACGGTTAGAATAGAAAACCACCTCTCAGAACCATTTGAAATCCGGGACGGACTAAAACAGGGCGATGGCTTCTCACCATCTCTCTTTAACCTTGTCATCGAGTATGTCATCGGAATGGTGCAAGACGACAACATGGCCGGATCATCCCGGAACGGGGTCACACAAGCGCTCGCATATGCGGATGACATCGCCGTTTTGGGCGATAATCTAGAAACTGTAAGTAAAAACAGTGAAATCATCATGCAAGCGGTAGAGGAGGTGGGCCTAGAAATAAATAAAGACAAAACGAAATACATGATTATGGCGAGAGCAGGTGAACCCAAGAGAATACACATAAACATCGGGGGCAAGATATTGCCAATGTCAAATAATTAAAATACCTGGGAACAATACTGACCGCCAGTAACGAAATGTCGAAGGAAATTAACAAAAGACTACACTCCGGCAACGCTAGTTGGCATGCAGTCAGTAAACTGCTGAAATCCAAACTATCACGGAATATAAAGCTCCGTGTCTATAGAACCATAATCATGCCGATTGTTCTATACGGATGCGAAACATGGGTTCTCACAAAACGTAAAGAAAACCAATTCCGCGTATTCGAAAATAAATAATAAATAAGGGGTATCTTTGGTGGCAAATATGACGAGGAGGCAGGACAATGGAGGAAACTCCACAACCACGAATTGGAAGAGCTATACCGCAAACCTACAATACTGAGAGTAATCAAGTCGCGAAGGTTAAGATGGGCCAACATGTAGCGCGAATGTGCAACGAAAGGACCGGAAGGACGGCTGCGACGGAGATGGGAGGACAATGTTAGGTTTGACCTCCAGGAGATCGGATCGGATGGTCGAACGTGGAAGGAGAGCGCACAGGGAACAATGGCCCGCCCATTAAGGTGAATAAACTCTTGCGAATTTGCTCAACAGTCAATGAACTCAGGGAGAATGGGAAAATAGCAACGGAGAGCATGACGATTTAGGGATTGAAAACCAAGTAGGCGCCGCATGACCCCGTTTAATGTTTGAATTGCTCTCAGAGTGTAGAACCGAAAATGCACTACGAGAAGGGTAAATGACGGTTGAAAAGTATACTCATGCATACTTTTCACCTGATGCTGGTTTTGTTCCCTAGCGAATGGCTGTATCATAAGATACACGGGTATGCGGATGATGCTTGGGATCATCTTCTGCGTGGGAGTGCGCCAAAGGTATTGGTGATATAGGAAACTGCTTCTCTATGTAGCAACGGCGTAGCCTGCCCACGCTTAGCTGTTGCTAACCAGCATGGAATTTGGATTTTAGGTAGGAGATCTTATGTGGGAGATCAGGGAATGACGCTTTTTCAGGACAAAAAGAATGCAAATCAATTTAATGATTCACGGGAGGGAGGGGGGGGGGGGGGGTGTAACACGCAAAATATTTGGCAAAAACATGATTTATATCTCAACATAGTGTGTTTCGAGCTCCGGACACTACACGGCGATTTTCAATAGTTTCGATACTTTGTTTATAGTAAGAAATATCGGTCTCCTCAAATTAGTCATCTACTGCAGACATCACTTCTTCATCGCTGGCAAATATTTTACCAGGCAGCCATTTCTTCAAGTTTGCAAAGAGAAAATAGTCATCATCATCATTCGGCACTACAACCGGGGTCCGGTCCTGGGCCTTTTTTTAGCAAGCCCCGAGGCTTGTTAAATTTTCCATAAAGATTTGTTTTTTCCGGGCAAGAGAAAAAAAAAATTGTTTTAGCCTTGCGCCAAGAGAAAATAGTCAGAGAATGCTAAATCTGGCGTATATGGTGCATGAGGAAGTAATTCGTACCTCAAATCATTAATTTTGGCCGCCGTAATAATGGATGTGTATATATACTTATATGTATACCCGCCTGTCACGCGGGAGACCTATGACTAGACCTTGCCCGGAAAAAACAAATCATTATGGAAAATTTAACAAGCCTCAGGACTTGCTAAATAAGGCCAAGACCGGTTCCCGGTTGTAGTGCCGATGATGATGATGAATAATGAATGTGTATACAGGCGCATTGTCGTGATGGAACAACACCTTCTTTTTCGCCAAATGCGGCCTTTTTTTCTTAATTGGATCACTCAAACGCTGCAATAAGTTCGCATAACACTCGCCGTTGATGGTTTTTCCTTTTTCAAGATAATCAATAAAAATTACACCACGCACATCCTAAAAAAACTGAAGCCATAACTTTGCCTACAGATGGAACCCGTCTTTGGAGCCGATTCTCCCCTTCAGTCCATTGTTTTGACTGTTCCTTCGTCTCGGGTGTGTAGTGATGGACCCGTTTCATTCATAGTTATGAATCAACGCAAAAACTCGGCTTTGTTGCAGCGAAACATGGCCGAACACTCGATCGAGACACCCCCACGGCGCTGTTTTTGCTCGATTGTGAGGAAACGCGGCACCCACCTTCTACACAGCTTTCTCATGTTCAAATATTCAGTCAATATGCGATCAGCATTTTTGAAATACCTACCATCTTTGCTAACTCATGCACTTTTATTCGACGGTGATCCAATACAATTTTGAAAATGTTTTTTTCTATTTCTAGGAAAGTCTCCTAATTTGGTCACGGCAGCGTTTCCCTTGCTTCAGGTTGTTTCTTTCTTTTTTGAAATAATAAAGCAGTATGTGTCGAAAATGCGATTTACTTGTTTTTCTAGTGCACCATCTCGTCCACTCCAATTTCCTTTTAGGCAGACGTTCATATAAGCAATCCCTTTTTCGTCACCCTTGATTATACGCTTCGAGAATGGATTGTTTGATGAATTAACTGCAAATGTTCACACGCTTCCTCGAGTCAATTTCTTTTCGATGATATATCTACCGTAAATTGTATACAGCTTTTGCCTTGCCTAAGTTTCTTTCTTCCATTTTCGAAGTAAAAAAGTAAAATATGTCGAAAATTTAAAATTCTCCATGTTTGAACCAATATTGAAAGCGCAAAACTTATTTGGTTTTTTTTTTTAAGTTAAATGTCAAAAAAAAACCACAAACAAGCTTATAAAATTCGATACAAGTATTTATATCACGTGCACATACAAACAAGAGTTCTCTCCATAATTCATTGCAAACAAACGCGATAACCTCAGGTGGGTAATTTTTTACGATTCCTATCAATTTCATTACGTGACACTTTCCAATTTACATTTCTTAACAAAACATGCACAGGCGCAAAGATAAAACCCATGATTCACCATTGTAATGTGTGTACATTATTTAATATTTAATATACAAATTCAAATTGAAAACGTAGTAAATCTTTTGACATCAACACGTCCTTACATCAAGCAACTTTTCAGTTCCTAACTTTTCATTTTCGAGCCTACAATAACTCGATAACCTTGAAGTACTCTCAAATACACTTAATTTAGCCGAAATTAAAAGGTAATTAACCGCGTTTTCTTTGTAGTTATAAGGTTTTGTGCTCGTTCGTTTCAGAAAGTCGGAAATTCCGTATTAAGGACACATCGGCCAGAATCAGACTGACGTAATCTCAGAATCATGTGCGACAATGTCATTTTGCTTTGATACGAAATAACAATTTCTTTCGCGTTTACTTCTTTACACAAAAGAAATGAAATTAAAAGAGTTTGTCAACAAGTATTTCCAACGAACACTGTCAATGAACTGAGCTAGCCATTCTTGCTAACTCCGGAAGGTGCAATCCGTCTCCGGCCCATCAGGTAATCAATTTTTCTACTTTGAAGATGCAGGCACCGTTTATACGGCCGCATACATCATCCTGACAAATTATCGCCGCAAAAATTCTAGGTAAGGATGTTGTTTCCCTTTATTCATCGGCATAAATCCCAGACGCTGGGGGAAATTACGTGCTGCTCCGGAGACATTCTTAACGTAAGTAGGTTCTTCTTCCTTGGAAACAAATAAAGTGAGGACACTTGGAGATGTCTTTGTCACATTATCAGGTTTGTCCCATTTTCAAGGCAGTAAAATTTTAATCTGTTTTTAAAGCGACCCAACCGACAAGCAAATTATATGACTAGCAGGAAGGATACACGGGAAAATACTCAAGAAAGATTGGTTTTTGGGTCAGTGACGGTGAATGTGGCGCCACAGTGCAATTTTAGATAATGGTGTCGCATCTACAAAATGTGTTTCGTAGACTTTTTAAATGGAAGTAATTTTTGGAAATGAAGCATCCTTTTATTGCTGTTATTAAAATAGTAGGTGCAGTAAGGAGAATTTAGATTTTTGGTCTCAGAAGTACATTTGGAATCAGAACGGCCTTGGAATTTCATTTCGCAGTTCTTAGTTTTGTATATCTCTTATTAGTAGAGACAATAATAAATATTATTATTATTGTAAAGCATATTCAACATCACTGAAAGTGTACCGATGGGACGTCCAGGTTTTTAACTGGACAGAGATATAAGCCGCAATTTTTCTGCGGAGAAACCTAATCTATCTTTTATATAAATACTTTGGAATTTTGTAGGATAAAATACAACTGTCATTTGATGTGGGGCCATTATTACGGGAGATTATTGAAAAAAGGCACGGTACTTATGATATATGTTGTAGGTCTTTTGTAATGGAAACAACTTGACTTGGGGGTACATTTAACACTCCGTCGACCAGACGGCTCCAATGGACCCAATTGCAATATTTTTCACTCAAAAATATGCATTAATATTTTTATGACTTCCTGACTTTTTTATATTGGTTGGATTCAATATTATTTATATGGCGGAGTATCTTTTAATTTCAAGCATCACAAGAAGTAAATAATCCAATCCAATTACAATTTAAGAATTTGCAACTATAGGGTGGACCATAAATTTTTGCAAATGGCAACATTTGATCTCTTAAAAACCGTTAGAGGGAGTGGCGCGGGACGGGCGGGGCGCAATAAACGTATAAACGATTTCCCGTGTCTCGTGTGCCCCTCCCTCTAACGGTTAAATTTCAGTCTGTGTTGCTGAATTATTTTCCAAAATTGGAGTATGAATCGGAATATTTATATTAGTGCTTGTTTTCTCTTCGTTTATTTGTATCGCTTTAGTTATTTGGTTAGGAGCTTCATTAAAATTGTCGTTATCTATTGCCAAAGATCTGATGTTATAAATAGACAAATTTTGTCTGTCTTCCACAAAATTGGGTTGGCGTCAGGCCTCGTTTTCCGACTCTTGCACCCGAGAAAAGTGAACATTTTGCCTATCGTTTTGTCTATTGGTGATTCTAGGATTTTCACTAAAACGATTTTCGGTGTTTGCAGGATTATTTCGGAATGGATTACGCGTTGTTGTACCTTGTTGGTAATTTGTTAAGGATGGTCCATTCCTAGATATCTTGTATCTACACTCGTTCTCTGTGTGATTATTCCGTCCACAGAAATTGCCTATAATGTTATATTCTCTTTTAATTGGTTGTCTATTCGGAAAATTGTTGGACTGCATGTTCCGATAACAAGTGTCCTGAGAATGACCTGGCTTACCGCAGGTTTGGCAGACTATTCGATTAAATCTGTCATTACAGTTATATGGCCTGGGAGAGTTGTCCATTCGAGCAGCATGTGATACTACATGTGCAATAGACTGTTTTAAACTACTTCCCCCATGGACTTTGGCTAGGATTTTCAGTTGTTCATTCTTGAGACCATCCTCAAATATTTGCACTGCCAATTTTGAGTTTTCTTCTATCAAGAATTCTCTAACCACCGCGTCTGCTGTTATTTCACACGTAGCAGAGTTCAGCGTCCTCAGAGCATTCGCAACTCTATCTCCGTATTCCCGAACGGTTTCTCTGAAGTTTTGTTTCAGGGATATCAACTCATTGTGTGCCGTTGACCGAGATTGCTCCTCTTTATATTCTGATTCAAGTTTATCCTTTAAATCCTCACATTTAGCAATTGTGCTATACCTAATTAGATCATAGGCAGGACCCTCTAGTCTATTTTTGGCTAGCTCCAAAAATGTTTCATATATCTCCGGGTCTGCCCTTTTTATAGATCTAAATAAAACGTCTCCCCCGGAAATAAATTTATCTAGGTCGCAGGGTTTTCCGTCAAAGGTAGGGACGATTCTGAAAACATCAGAAATTCTGACAGAAAGAGCCATTTCAGGGGGGTTATGGTGTATTTGTAGAAAGTGGATTTGTTTTTCCCCCTGCCTAGCCGCCTGTCTCGTGTAATACGGACTCGTAATCTTGAAAACTCTGAAATCAATGTATGGCAAAATCACTTCTTAAAAATACGGTATATAAAAATGGCCTTTCTTTTAGTTATTCAATATATATGAAAAAGAAAGTTAATTTGCTCTCAAAGCTGTAGAGAAAGAAAATTCGGCGAAAAAGACAAAACGGAAATGTCGTCGAAATACTGGAAAGAGAATATTCGAAATAATTTCTATCGGACAAAATTGTTAGTAAAAAGGAAAAGTTAAAAGTTCCAAGGTAAAAATATTCCTACGGAAAAATGAACAGAAAAATTGATATTTCGCTAACGATTCTTACTACTAATATATGTTGATTGATGTTTTGTTCTTCTTTTTTTTCTGAGGTGTTGTCTTCTTGTGGTTTTTTTTTTTTTCGTCTGCTGCCACTGAGGTTAATTTAGATTTCATCTGGAACTCATCGGCAGACCTTCCTTCCCTCTTTAGGGTTTTATCTTGCACTAATCTTCCTCTGGGATCGATTCCTCCTTCGAGGATTAAGTCGTCCTTGGGGATTGGTCTTCCTTCGAGGATTAAGTCGTCCTTCGGGGTTTGGTCTTCCTTCGAGGATTAAGTCTTCCTTCGGGGATTGGTCTTCCTTCGAGGATTAAGTCTTCCTTCGAGGATTGGTCTTCCTTCGAGGATAGAGTCGTCCTTCGGGGAGTCCACCAGTCTTCGTGGATCGGTCTTCCTTCCAGGATTGGTCTTCCTTCGAGGATAGAGTCGTCCTTCGGGGATTCCACCAGTCTTCGTGGATCGGTCTTCCTTCGAGGATTGGTCTTCCTTCGAGGATAGAGTCGTCCTTCGGGGATTCCACCAGTCTTCGTGGATCGGTCTTCCTTCGAGGATTGGTCTTCCTTCGAGGATAGAGTCGTCCTTCGGGGATTCCACCAGTCTTCGTGGATCCCACCGCTGCCACCAGTGTTACGGCTCCAGCGCCGTGCTTCCTCTTTCGAGGGAAGAGCGTGGAGGTTATTAAAATCTTTTCTTTTATTATTAAAACAATTATAGTTCTTATTTATTTTTATATTTTATTGAACTCAGCTATCTCAAGCTGAGCTTTCTTCTTTCTACTTTTTTCATATAAATTTACTTGTTTATATAGAACATTTTGTTCTAACTGACTGTGGCGTATAAACTGAGTGGTGTTTTTTTGGCCATGTGTGGCCATGTTTTGAAATGAAAAATGTGCTTGTTATGAAAAGGGACATATTTATGAAATGTGCTGTAAGTGACTGGATATAGAATATAGTGTCTGTTTATTTATGAAATGTGCTATATTAACTGAGAATGTAAGATATGTGAGGATGTAGTTTTAAGGGTTGTGTTTGAAAGGACATGAGTTAGTGTTAAAGCGAATAAGGGTAGTATTCTGGAATACAACAGAATAAACCCATGGCAAATTGAGCAACATTTTCAAAATTTTATTTTGACACCTTTGCAATTTTATTTTGTGTGTGTGACCATACACAGGGGTGACGTACATGAGAATAAATTGGAAAATAGTTTTAAAAATTATAATTTTGTTTTCGAGACTAAGCTTTGACATTGTACACACTAATGGATAAAGAACTCATACAACATTGTTGATTTTGGAAGATAAGTTTTTTGTCTAGAATAATACCTAGATATTTTCAGTCTTCCGACCAATCAATATCAACAGAGCACATATTGAGTTTAGTGCCATTTTGTAGGTAACACTGTTTCCTGCATCTTGAAAACCAGACAGCTTGTGTTTTATTACAATTTATTTTTATTTTCCATTTATTGAAATAAACTGCTAGCTTAGCAAGAGCTGCTTGCAAAGAGTTGTAGACGTTAGTAAATAAGGCACGTGAAGAAAATATGGCTACTTGAATATTTCCATCACGACATGGTAATTCGAAAACAAACAATGTGAATAATATGTGTCGAAGGACCGAGCCTGGGCACACCATAAAGAATTTGGTAAGTAGAGGATTTGTCAGTTCCTATATTAACAACATATTTTCTCGAACAAAGAAACCTCTGAATAATTTTAATAAGCGGTATTGGCAGCTTAAGTTTGAGAAGCTTATAAATCAAGGCGTTGTGCCAAACCGTATCAAAGGCTTTTTCGATATCTAAAAGACCAGTCCCGTTGACTCCTTGTCGATGAATTTATTAGCTATGTGGTTTTTAATGCAGAAGACTTGGTGGATTGTGTTGTGACCACTACGAAAACCGAACTCAAAGTTAGGTACGACATTATAGGCTTGTGGCGGTTCCGACAAACCCCAAGGCCCGCTTACCTGAAGAACCCCCATAACTTCATCCCAGTCTGCATAGGTTTTTGCTAATGCAATCACGCATCAAATGGATCAAATTTGCAATCTAAGGGTCCCTGTAAAAGAATCCTTACCTTTCATGCATCTCTTCGCATACAAATTCCATGTATGAATTCTTTCCTAACTTATCAGGAATCCCAAAACCAATTCGGCACCTTGGGTACCAGCCAAATCCCCCTAGACGAATTCCTGAAAACAAAATGATTTGGTTTACATACAATGTAACCATCATAACAGGGATCCTAAACATTGCGTCGCCTATTTCCCGTCCTCACCAAGTGTATCATAAATCACCATACATACACATTGGCCGGCGACCTACACCCAAGGACCGAAACAAATATACGCATCTCGTGTCTCAATTAAATCCTTCAGCACAGGCAAATGCAAATAGGAATTGAATACCTACCTTTACCAGCGATGCCATAAACACCATTTCTCGGTAATCAAGCTAAAACCAATTAGCGCATTTCCACATTGCATTGCCGCCTATTTATTTAGCCGCAATGCACATATTAGACAAAGACCTAAGCGTTCCCTTTGTATTCTCATATTTCGGGATCTGCTTCTCATCAGCAGCGGCATGAGCAAACAAAAACCATTAGCATCCAAGGAGACTCCGTTTTGTTTGCTTTACCGAACTCACATCTCATGGATACACCCTATGCCCTTTTTCTCGTTTCAGGTTCGTTCTCATGGTTTGCCCCATGAAAGAACCCATGTACACACATACATGTGTACTACCAACGATCTTCACGGTCCCTTTGTCCTTACCGCCTGTCTGCTTCGTTTATCCGTCGCCTTCGCGCGTCTGTTGAATATTATGATCCTCACGATCACCCATGCACACATACTATCATGATCTCCATTACGAGATCTTGTTTTCTGTTTCACAAAGAGAGACTTTACGTCTCTCTTGTGGTAGGTAAAACGTATCCTTAGTGGGGAGGAACACTTTCTCCCTCGGGGAAACTCACCCCATTAGCGAGTCGGTTCTGCACGAGCCGTTTATCGCTGAGTCCAATTACATCCGTTTTGCTCCCGCTGTCCGTAGCGGTGCGGACAACCGTGTTGTACCCCGAGACGTGGCTAGTGTTGCGTCGAATACCGTAGTGTTTAATATAATCAACCATAAAGTAACTATCGCTTAACTTCAATAAACCTTTTAATCAATAAGTAACAAAAACAAGTGACTTTTAATTCATGTTTTGCATTTAATCAACCATAAAGTAATTATCCATTATATGCGATAAACCTTTAATAAGCCATAAACAGTGAGTTTCATTTACTTTCTTTATTGGTGCATGTCTTGTGGCGAAGTTTCGTTTCTTGTTGGTGTTTCCTCGCTGCAAGCCTTTAGTGGAAGTAGTGGGTGGGTGGTAGAATCCGCGTCCATGCCGACGCACAGACCATACCTTCCCCACAGGCTTCCACGAAAACATCAATTTTTTCCTTGATAATTTTTTCTAACCGCTTACTCAGACAGCTAGATGACTGATAGGTCTGTAACTCTCAGGGCTAGTCTTCGGTTTGTCGGGTTTCAGGATAGGAATTACTTTTGCTGGTTTTCAACAGTCCGTAAAATAACAATTCCTAAGACAAGCGTTAAAAATCGACGTTAAATACTTACTTGCATCAGGTGGTTAATTTGTTACTAATATTATCAAGACCAACAGCCTTTTTTGATTTTGAAATTGTGGCGTTTCTAGCAGATACACACACGACTAGTGAAGAAGAACACCACCAAAAGCACATCCATTAAAGCCATATACCATAGCAATAATATACCATTTCCACATTAATCGTGTATGTTTGAGTTTAGAAATCGAATTCATATACGCGGCAGTGGCCTGATGGGTTGAGCTTTGGTTCTATATTTTAGTGATTCTAACCGTGATAGCGTTGGTTCGAATCACTCGCTCTTCACTATCGTCGCAAAACGCTGTAAAATTTGTATCAATTCTTTAACTTTGATAATATTAGTTACGTAAGAACGTTATTGGGATAATTCCTGAATAGTGTTAGCAACTTTAGCCTCGGTATTCGCGTCGCCAAGATGCATAGATATGGAGTAGTTCTTACTAAACGTGCAAGAAGGTTGGATTTCTCCACTGAAGAAATAAACAACTTGTCGTGTACTTTAAACGATGGAATACTTGAACCTCTGATTGTCATAACTTTTGAAATTTTCCACAACGGTTTGCTTGTTTTGTCAAGAGAGGAAAGATGGTTATTCCAACACTTGTACCTGAAGGCTGTGATTTCGTTCTTAATGGTACTATTTAATAATTTAACCTTATATAGAAATCAATCGATTCTGTAACGAAGCCATCTTCTTCTTTCAAAGTTTCGTAGTCTACTCAGATGTAAGATGTTTTCAGGACGCGGTGCCTTATCGACTGGAGTTGTGAGACACTTAGGTATCGCAAGATCAGCCGCTTTTAACCTGGGACTGGCTTCATCATACACAAAGAGGTTACGCCCCATGTAAAAGATGAGCATTTCATTAATGACCGAATGTCGGTGCTAAAAATACAGGGACCATGGTACAATTATGTATTTATAAACGTGCACGCCCCAACAGAATCTACCGACGAATTGTCATGAATTTCTAAAACCTGGCGAAATTGTTGATGCGCAACGCTACCGACAACAAATGATCAATTTGAACCAAGTATTGATCGACCAGAATGGGCCAAAAGACACGGAAAAGTAATTTTGTTCCATGGTAATGCTCCGCCCCCGCTTGGTAGCAATCTTGACGTGGTGCGGGGGCTTAAACTACAATGAATCACTGTTGTTGACGGAAGCACACATTTCCAGTAGGGCCACTCATGTCAGACAGGCTAGCGAGAAGTAACACACAAAGATCTACCACCCCTAATCCAGGGTGTTACGCGTCACCGTGCCCATTGGATGGTTTGCAGCCAGGGGTACATCGGCTCTATTATAACGGCGCCTCTCTGACACCGGGTCCAATCCAAGCAGTAAGCAGACCTTACCATATCATTTGAAACCTCAAGACTCGTGGGAACAAAAATGAATAATCAATATCCAAAAAACAATCCCACGAAAAACCCGGTAGGCGTAGGTGTGATGAGCCGACACTGCCATAAGGGAACAAATCATCGAGAAAAGACCAACTCGGCAAAAAGAAGACGTAGGGACAAACCGAAAAAGCGGCATATACGCTTTGCGGCGTGAAATGTTCGAACGTTATATAAACCGGGCGCGATACAGACGGTCGTAGAAAACGCGAAACAATATAAAATGGACATCGTCGCGCTTCAGGAAGTCCGAATCCCACATCAAGTAATCGAAACCAACGGTTTTCCACTGGCGTGTGGAGATACCGATACATATAACCTCCGAACCGGCTTCATCATAAGCAAGAAGATTACGCCCCATGTAAAAGATGTGAAATTTATTAATGACCGAATGTCGGTGCTAAAAATACAGGGCACATGGTACAATTATGTATTTATAAACGTACACGCCGCAATAGAATCTACGGGCGAAGAAATGAAGGACACATTCTACGAGACCCTATATGAAGTATTCGATGGGATCTGATCATTCGATGTTAAAATCGTCCCCAGGGACCTTAATGCGAAAATTGGAAAGGAAGACAAATTGCAACCAACTCTAAGTAAAGAGAGCCTACACGACGTTTCAAATGATAATGGAATTCGAATTATCACGTTCGCAGCGTCCAAAGATCTGGTAGTGAAAAGCACGATGTTAGAGCACAAGCAAATCCATAAAGCCACATGGATATCACCCGACGGCGTAACGTGTAACCAAATAGACCACTTCCTCATAGACAAAAGACACCACTCGGATATCTTTGGCATAAGATCATATAGAGGAGCACATTGCCAGTCCGAACACCTTCTAGTGATGGGCAAAATTAAAAGTCGGCTCGCAGCAAACCCACATGGGCAATCACGGGAGACAAGCAAAAAGTTCCACATTCATAAACTAAAAGATCTACGCGAAAGGGCTGAATATCAAAAGGAACTAACGAATAGATTTAGCATCCTAGAGAATGGGAGTAGTGAGGAAGAGGAAACCAATAATCTGGGCACTAAATGGACATCGATCAGAGACAGAATCAAACAAACAGCCCAAAAGGTATTAGGATTAAAGAAAACAACTAAGTCCAAAACTTGGTTTGACAATGAGTGCAGGGCGAAGATCGAACAACGTAAACGCCTCAGAGTGATCCACGTAGAAAGATATGATGAGGTCAATGCAGAAAGATACGCGACAATTCGGAAAGAGACTACGAGACTTTTCAAACGCAAAAAACGCGAATGGGAGAGTACTCAGATCGAAAAAATCATAGAAAATGCCAGAGCAAAGAATATCAGAGGTATGTATGCCGGCGGGACACAAACGGCTGTTTGGTGACAGAAACAAACAATATCTTGACAAGATGGAAGCAGTACTTTGAAAACCTGCTCAATTAAAAATATACGCACCAGACGTAAATACAGCCGAGCCTCAGATCCCAGAGCCCTCTTTCGACGAAGTTGTAGACGCAATAAATCGATTGAAAAACAACACGGCTCCCGGAGCCGACTGCATACCGGCAGAGCTTGTGAAGCATGGAGGAGAGGCAACCGCTCGAGAGATCCTCCAACTGATTAGAACAATATGGGTATAGTATATATAGTCGGCCCCATTTTCAAAAAAGGTGACAGATCGGACTGCGAAAATTACAGAGGAATATCATTGCTCCCAACCACATACAAAATACTAACAAATGCCATACTGGCGAGAATCACACCGTACGCAGAAAAAATACTCGGAGACTACCAATGCGGATTCCGTAGGAACCGGTCAACAAGCGTCCAAATGTTCACAATAAGGCAACTACTGGAAAAGAAGTGGGAATACGGAGAGACGGTTCACCAACTGTTCGTTGTCTTCAAAAAAGCATACGACTCAGTCGCAAGGCAAAGACTTTACCATGTTGTAGTTGAGCTGGGAATTCCGAAAAAATATGCCGCCCTCAATCAAATCTGCATGATTGAAAACAAAGGGCGAGTTAGAATAGAAAACCACCTCTCAGAGCCATTTGAAATCCGGGACGGACTAAAACAGGGTGATGGCCTCTCACCATGTCTCTTTTACCTCGTCCTCGAGTATGTCATCAGAAAGGTACAAGACGACAACATGGCCGGATCATCCCTGAACGGGGTCACACAAGTGCTCGCATATGCGGATGACATCGCCGTTTTGGGCGATAATCTAGAAACTGTAAATAAAAAGTGAAATCATCATGCAAGCGGCACAAGAGGGGGGCGTAGAAATAAATGACGACAAAGCGAAATACATGAACATGGCGAGAGCAGGTGGACCTCAGAGAACACACACAAACATCAGGGGCAAGATATTTGAAAATGTCAAAGAATTTAAATACCTGGGAACAATACTGACGGCCAGTAACGAAATGTTGAAGGAAATTAGTAAAAGACTACACTCCGGCAACGGTAGTTGGGATGCAGTCAGTAAACTGCTGAAATCCAAACTGCTATAACGGAATAAAACCTCCGTGTCTATAGAACCATAATCATGCCGATTGTTCTATACGGATGCGAAACATGGGCTCACAGAAAACGGGTAGAAAACTAATTCCGCGTATTCGAGAATAAAGTTCTAAGGGGTATCTTTGGTGGCAAATATGACGAGGAGGCAGGACAATGGAGGAAACTCCACAACCACGAATTGGAAGAGTTATGCCGCAAACCTACAATAGTGAAAGTAATCAAGTCGCGAAGATTAAGATGGGCCGGACACGTGGCGCGAATGAGCAACGATAGGACCGTGCATAGAATTCTTGACGGTAAACCAACGGGAAAGAGACCGAGAGAGCGGCCACGACGGAGATGGGAGGACAATGTTAGGTTGGACTTCGAGGACATCGGATCGGATGGTCGAACGTGGAAGGAGAGCGCACAGGACAGGGAGCAATGGCGGAGTCGAGCTGGTGAGATAATGAACTTTCGGGTTCCTACAGGCCAATAAATAGTAATAGTAAGATCGGCCGCTCTATTAATAACAGAAACAAAATTGTTACATAAAATATCAATGTGCTAGCTGCAGGTTATAGAATTTAGGCTAGTATCGTCAAGTTCCTGTTTATATATGATTTATAAGAATTCCAGTAGGCGGGGGAATAGTTGTAGTATAAACTGCTGCGTTTAACCGATACTGTATAGTTCACAGTGAGACTAATTAGAAGATGGTCTGCACTTAACGCATTATGAGTTAATGGTACTGAGCAGAAATTTGTAATATTAGTAATATAAAGATCGAGAGTTAAAAGGTTCTTGTTAGGATACGAGTGGATATAAGTGGGCAGAACTGGATGAAGTATGGTAAAACATGGGCTGGATTTAGTAACATCTAATAAAATATTGGCGGATGGGAGCGAACATACAGGGCAAAGTCTCTGATTGTTTTCAACCCGGCGAAGGCCAGGACGATCCAAGTTGACATCCAGTCTCCACGTGACACCCCTGGATAGCTACTTTGGCACCCGCCAAGTAGTCTACCAATGCATGTAGCGACATCCTGAGAAAGGTTGGCGCAAGGCTAATAACCGTGCGTGTAAAAACAAATTATTATGGAAAATTTACCAAGCCGGGATCCGACCTTGGTCTTATTAACAAGTCCCGAGGCTTGTTAAATTTTCCATAACAATTTCGACGGCGATCACGGAAACGAAAATGGCTAAACGATTTAAGAATTTTCTCATGGAACGTCCGCTCACTATACAGAACTCGAGCTGCAGAGCAGCTAGCCGAAGCCTTGTCCGAATATATGGCTGACATAATGGCATTACAAGAAATAAGATAGCCGGGGAGTGGTGTTATTCAAAGAAACAATATTTAGTACAGCTGTCATGCAAAACACCATGTGCTCGGGGTAGCCTTTCTAGTCAGCAAAAAACTGAACCGATAATGGCTTTAATGCAAAAAACGAAAGGCTATGCATTCTTCGCGTGCGAGGCAAGTTTAAGAACATAAACCTCATAAACGTTCACGGACCTACAGAGGAGTCCCCTGACGACGTCTAACGAGCTCTCAATGCCTGCCCAAGATACGATGTGAAAATCGTTCTTGGTGATTTAAATGCGAAAATAGGTCGGGAGCCGGTTTTCAGGCACTACGCAGGTTCCCATAGTTTGCATGAAAACATTAATGACAATGGACTACGAGTCATCGAACTGGCAGCATTAAAGCACTTGGTCTTTGTGAGTACAGGTTTCCGGGTAAAGATATCCACAAAGCCACCTGGGTATCACCTGATGGAGCCACTCGCAACCAAATTGACCACATGTTGATAGATCGCCGCCACTCCTCGAACCTGATGACGGTACGAACGTACTGCGGTGCCAGCGCCGACTCGGATCGCTGTGTTGTTGGTATAGTTTTCCGAGGGGGGATTGCCTTACGGGGACGTATTGCATCCGCGGATCAGGTTCGAATCAACACGGCTGCCTTACGCAATGAGAATACCAGTAACACCTTTGGTCATGCGCTAAGACTCGCCCTCGAAGAGCTCGACGGATGGGGACTAAGTCCTGTTGCCATAATGCCGAGCGTAGAAGAGAAATGGACACGCCTTAAGAATACTGTCATTAGTACTCCCAACTCCATCTTGGGCAGTAGTCGTATAGAGCGGAACGACTGGGTTGATGATGAGTGTAAGCTAGCGACTGAACGTAAGAATGCTGCATACCGGGTAATGCAGCAGTCTCATAGAACGCTGGTACGCGAGGAGAAATACAAAGAGCTCAGAAGATATGAAAAAAGGCTTCACAGACAAAGGAAAAGTGCCTGGGAAAAAAACCTTGTCTGTGAAGTAGAGAAAAGCAGAGAGCGGGGTCCGCACTAGGCGTGGAAGTTCTACCAAATAATCCACAGTATGACGCGATACACATCACGCTGCACTTACTGCAAGGATAAAGAGAGTAATTTGAACACCGATCCTAAAGACAGTCTGGAGCGATGGGAAGTGCACTTCAATGAATTAGTAAATAGTGGAGACAATATTTATTTAGTTTACTGCGACCTTCTTCAGTTAACTCTGAATTTTACCATTTTCAGCAACTCCTTTTATACAAAAATTCTTAGGAAAAAATCAAAAACGATGCACCCAATTCCTCTCCACTCACCATTGCTACGTACAAGTCATTTACCCAGTCGGCATAGATCCATATTGAGTGTAATCGCACGGCACGAGTTATTCTTCCAGCTTAGTCAATGTTGATCCACATAAAGTACAGTGGCCTTACTTTAAAAGCATACTTCGTCACTTCAGTTCGCCGGTGGCGACTCGTTATTATTCGTATACCTTTCTTTCGCAGACATAAGCATTTTTCCTTGGGAATTGCTATGCAAGTGCATGCCACCTATTATGGCGTTGGTGTATGGTAATTTGTTATTATCCCTATGGTTCATTTCTGCAGGCGTAAGCAATGGCACCCGGTATGGCCCTTGCTTTTGACACTTTAGTATTATTTGTATGCTGATGCGTGCACTTGTGGGTTACGATATGAATGACTCGTAATTTGGTATGGTAATTAATCGTGTGTCATCATCATCATCATCGGCACTACAACCGGGAGCCGGTCTTGGCCACATTTAACAAGTCCTGAGGCTTGTTAAATTTTCCATAATGATTTTTTTTTCCGGGCAAGGTTATTAGTCTTGCGCCAGATTAATCGTGTTTCACACGTTGGTAATTAAAGAAGAAATAGTTTCCTAGTGCATTGTGTGTGATTATCAAATATCACTACAATATTTACCCGATCGTGCAGATTAAGTAGTTGTTGAGTGTATTTCCAATATTTTGTTTTGTCCAGTAATCCAGTAAAAGTTTAATTTTTGGCAGTTTTTAATGGGCTCTTCGAAAACACAAAATAAAAGTCATTTATCTCATTTTAAAATACATACAACCGTTTTATTTTAATTTTTTAGCACGAAAGCTACTTAAAATTTAGATTTGATCCAGATAAAACAACATTTTTTGTAAACCACACACGTCCATCCTCTGGGTGTGGCCGAAGCCAATTGACTTATGCCCAAAGAACAACATCAAAAACCGAGGCCCTCGAAATTTTTACAGAATTCTAAATGATTGATGTGCCTCTCATGTTGTTTTCTTTCACTATCGAAGTTTACTCGTAAATGCTCGTAAATTGACGACAAATCACCAGTAGCACCGTCCAGGGAGTGAAGTGGTTTCGCTAGTGTGGAATATTTGATGTTTGATATCGTTGCGATTTTTTAAACATAGAATTAAAATTAAGAAATATTGGGTACAAGAATGGTGGGATAGTGTTGAAGTATCCGGATAGACCAATACGTGAACATTTAATAATCACATGAAGATAAAATCTTTATTAAGGATTTATTAATTTAAAATTTAAGGAAAGTTGTGGTTGAGTTATATTTGACACAATTGATAGTTATGAAGGTCTTTAGTTGACAACTGAAAAATAAAAACAGCCTAGAAAAACTGCTTTATCATTTCAAAATGGTGTGTTCTACAGCGATGGCAATTAAGAATGGTCAAAAAATATCAGTCCAATCCGTTTAAAAAGGGATATCCAGGAAAGTAAATCATTTGAAATTAACCGCCTTCTCAGATATCAAAAATTATCGAGACACCATCATTGTTGGCTTATTATCTTTAAGTGTCTGATCAAATTACCAAAAGAACGCTTAGGGCACTTAATAAACTTCGCCTTATTCAGGATATGGACATTTTTATGACTCTCCCATAAAGTTCTGAAAATGTCGGAAGTCTCGAGAAATTGGGATAGTAGTAGGCGCATTACACATAATTTCATTGCTATTACAGCCGACAGTAATTGGGTACCTAATAGGACAGGATGTGGGAGGGTTAATAGCGTTTGATATTCGCCTGGGATCATTGCACTGGCGTCGTGGACAAAGATATTAGGTAGCTGGGGGTAGTCTGTGAACTTCCTACAGCTGTTATTTTTATTTAAGTTAATGTAATGCGACTGTTCGTATTTAAATTGTAATTGAAGTTAATGTAATACTTGTTGTAGTGTTTAAAGATGAGTGGTTCTGCTATGATCTGTTGTGTTCTTCAGTTAATTTAATTTTAAAAAGGGAAAAGTATGTCATTTAGGATAGAAAGGTAACGCTGCATATGAGTATTACACTCCGAAATGTGCAGAAGATAATTTCACATTGACAATTATGGAAAAAGGAAATTCTCTATACAAAAGTCGCAGAATTCAAAGAATGTCTGATACATTTCCCCTTCTACTAACACAGCATCAAATTAAGTAATCGGGCGTAATCACACGTACAATTACTCATTTCATCCATTTGGAACGATGATTAAGATCTAGAAGGTTCGTTGTGATTTACAAAAACCTCCTACAGACATCTTTTATATTACTTCGACATCATGTGCCTATGTTTAATTTAGCCATTTCCACACCGGCTTTTAGATACCAATTTTTCGTTGAGGTACTGACATGTAATTAGTGTGTTTTCCTAAGGCTATATTGTTTCACTTTGGTATCGTTCTCCTGGTTTCAATTGCAGGTGTATATTTACAGTCATCGTTCGAGACTAGATGTTCTGGATTTACCCAAAACCGAGCATTTTCTTTCAATGACTGCATCCCTGAGTGACAACAAACGGTAGAAGTTTTGTCGTTAGGATAAAAGCTTTTACATGCAAGTATTCATTTTGTCTCCTCTAACCCGAACCCGAATGGATTTTTAATGTAATCCATGTTTATCAGAGAAGGTGTCTTAAATGTCTACTTTTAGCTTGGAAAATGCAATTTTAAGTAAAAGTCCGTAAGCCAATGATTTATTTTACACGTACAGCTTTTACGGTGGGGGCAGGTCATATCAATCAGAACAGTTTTTGGGTTTGTGGCACAAGTTTAGAAAAAAATCTTATCAGCTTTGTATTAAAGTCGCTAAAATTCTCGGATGGCCTACTCTGCGTCTCGGTTGAAAAGTCCCGTAAGCAAATTAAGAACGCACTTAATGTTTATCACCTCAAACACATTCAACTAATCGTCATTTATTTATTTATTTAGCCTCTTACAACAATCTTATTACCAGTTTTCCGTTAACTGAAATAATGTTTAGACTAACAGGAGAGGATAAGAAGTGATTGTGGGCAGGATGTTTTTAGTGAGCTTTTTGGATTTTTTTTTAAATTTAAGTTCTCATTTATTTAAAAAATGCATGCCTTATTTTACAAATATTGTTCTTATGTTAACTGTAACACCTGAGCGTAGCCCCAGATGCTATCATTTAATATTTTGTTATCGGAAATGAAGTAGAGTTAGGTTGACAGAGTCCTTGGAGGTGTTATATTCCCTGCTCAGGAGCCAATGTAACACCGAGCTGAAAAGTATCTTTACCTGGTTGGGTTTGGTCCTTTGTCTGTTTTATTTATTAATTAAACAGGGCTTTATGTGGAGGGCAGGCTTCTTGTTCGTCTAAAGCGTTTTCTTTGTGAGTCAGGTTTTTTGTTGTTTTGTTTATCGGATTAACAAGACTTTACTTTACTTTATTTACAACTTTTATTGGGTTTTAAGCAAGCTGGGAATATCCACCCCTTGACACTTTTGTTTGACAATTTAGAAACTTTATTTAATAGCACTTTATTTAATAGCAAGAAGACCCGGTGTACTAACGCAATGGGCCGCAGTCATCTTGCTTGATTATTACACTGCTCTACACTGCGAAGAAACTCATTTGCACTACCCTTTTTATACTAAACGTATAATGTGTAACCTATTCTGAGGTTATTTGCCTGACATAGGCCATTCGCAATATTCCATAATCGTTTAATTTGCTTTACTAAAAATGAACCGGCAAAGAATTGAGCAATTGCTTAATTGGTTTCATACGAAGAACCAATGATAGGGCATTGCCCGTGTGTACCAATCGTACGATTAATTTCACATCACTCCTGTGTTCCCTATTTCGTCGAACTCAGCACTTTTCTGACGCTCAATTATTCGTAGTCGGTGGCCTTTGACAATACCGCTTGGGTCATATGTCGTGTATCACACTTGTTTCCCGTCAAAAAATATATATTTGCAATATGAAACCGTGTAGGTCCGCGGACAGCTGCTCGCTTGATTTTTGAAATACGAATCAGAATGCAGTGGCCTTGGGGAGTGGGTCAAGTGTTTGATACATGATAATTGTTTTGGCTTTGGAAGGTGGGCATGAATGGGTAATTATCGCAACGTATGCGATATGAATTAATTGCCCGTGGAGAAGGCTTTGCTTCCGAATGAATGCGAATTTTAATTGTATGCATTGTATGCAAAAGACTTTGAGGATTGATCATATGCGACTTTCAATTGCTTGTGGGAAAGGCGAGTATTGCATTGTATGCAGAATATTTTGAGGATTGTTTGAGAGTATTGGATGCAAGGATGATGGAATATCAATTGTTTGAGAAGGGGCGTAAAGCGAGGTGTAACATAACTTACTGAGTCGTTTCAAGCATTCTATATTATACTATATCTGGTTTTTGGTTTATGGTTTTCGGCGTACAATAACTTTAATAATTTTCTTTACCATGACAGCCAATATATAAGTGGGCTTCCTCTTTTACAATTTTTGCTCGCGCAATATACACATAGGTTTTCTATGTTATTATTTTTTTTCTCAATTTTTTTTGTTTAAACAAGCAAAAATTTAAAACAAAATGATTAAAGATGTAAACAATAATCCACAAATTAAAACGAATATAACTAAATTAATAAACTAAGCTAAATATGAAGGATGAAAAAAGGGGGAGCGTTGAAACTAAAAAGAATACTATGTTTAGCGACGCGTAGTTTTCTCTTCGTCGCAAGTCCACCACCAGTTGCAATGGGATCAGTCTTTCTTAGATTTATCTCTTTCACTGATCACCATAGGCTGGAACATTCGAGGTATCGCTATCATGGAGAATTCGTTTATCCATGGGACCGCGAAAAGCGTGGTAAATAATAGGGACTCCATGTTTGTTTGGAATAAGACCCTTTCTATTCAAGAAGGGGAACGCTTTTGGGGCAAGAAACCCATTCTGGAGAGTACTCTCCATATAAATATCATTAGGATAGAATGCTCGTGAGAAAAGATTATTTTCACTCCGCATTGGCCTTCCAGTGTGAGTGTTACATGCAACGCCTACCATCCCCTAATACTCACCTTTTTGGAGCCAACCCCCACCATTAACAGGATTCATCTTCATCTGAACCCTCATATGTTGGTTAATCCTAATCAACATATCTAATGCAATGAGTACCTGTAAAAGTGCATTAAAGCCAAAATGCATACACGGGCGAATCATGGCGAATTGGAAGAGCTATACCACAAACCTACAATAGTGAGAGTAATCAAATCGCGAAGATTAAGATGGGTCGGAGACGTGGCGTGAATGGGCAACGATAGGACCGCGCATAGAATTCTTGATGGTAAGCCAACGGGAAAGAGACCGACAGGGCGGCCGCGACGGACATGGGTGGACAATGTTAGGTTTGACCTCGAGGAGATCGGATTGGATAGTCGAACGTGGAAGGAGAGTGCACAGGACAGGGAACAATGGCGGAGTCGAGTCGGTGAGGTCATAAACTTTCGGGTTCCTACAGGCCAATAAATAGTAATAGGGCGAATCATTGAATCCAGATACCACATCTGGGAAAAAACGATTACGACACTAAGAAAATAATGTGCTACTCAAAACAGAGAACAACTCCATGGTAACGAAGCAATAATATATACAAAATATCTTTGCCATCGTTGACTATAAATGAACACTTGTGTAAATACAAGGTTCTAAAAATTGTATCGCACACCTCCACACAATCAGGTGTCGCAGATCGTAAACATCTTCAATGTTAGATAAACAAAAAATATACTGCGAAGCATACATCTGTTGTGTGGGAAAAAGATCTATTGTGCGTTTAAACAACGGATGCATCCATCGGTCTGCACGATCGAAGGAGAGATAATAAGGAGTCTGTGTGCGTCCGGTTTGGACATTTTATTTTTAAAGAGTGTCTCTCCAACCACCGTCCGGGACGGAGGCGACCTAAAACAAAAAAACTAGACTCGCGAGATTTTTACCCTCTATAAGAAAAGACGAGCGGATGTATAGGGAGTCGAAAAAGGCCGTCAACCAAAACGGATGATGCGGGTCGTGGTACATAAAGTTTTAATAAATTGAAGAAGAGTAATTTTTAGCTAAAAAGTGGTTTGCAATAAACATTTAAATAAATAAATAGAAATTATTACCCTAACCTGAAATCTGAAAATGTGACTCGATTCGGCTAACCACGATTCGATCACCATCCCCATGTGCAATATAGCATATATCAAGCCCAGGAGACAAATAATATGCATTATTTAAGTTCTCCCCACGCCCGTGGACAATTTGCTCCACAGCCACAGGCAAACTACATAGAATCTTACGATCTGTCTGTCCCTGTGCAACAAACTACATAATCACAGGCGGCATTAAACAGTGTACCGGTGGGGTTCTCTATACTAAATGGAGCACCAACCCACAGTTCCAACTTAATTTCGACCGCCTACAGCGCGTCACATTATCCCCTATCCCACCGTTCAGCTATTTTACCTGTAAAAGAAAGCATTCCTGAATTCATTATTCCATGCAGATAATGCAGAATTGATTCAGCTACCTTTTTGCCATACGGCAACTCCATTTTTGCTAGCCCATGAGATTTCCATCGGAAATTACATCATGTCGGTTAGCAATAACAAGTCGAAGCAGACGACACTGTTGCATACTCATGCAACCGCTGGGGAATTTATCGAAATATCTAATTAGTTCTCACTATAAATTACCCTAGCCAATTTGGCGTCACTTCGGCTTTTCCGCAGATCATCCATTCGCTTGGGATCAATGATCTCTTTTCGCAGGTGAATATCACCGGCCACATTTCCTCTCCTCCATAATTCTGCCTCCATACGGTTCAATGCACTCTGAGATCACCACAGCCGTAACACTGGGGCAGTAGGTCATTCTCAGAAACTGCATTTGATACCAGCGCACAAGCTAAGCCAACCCCGAAGTTATTGCGGTATTTCTTTTGTTCTTTTCATCCTTCGCATGTCCAGCGACTGTCGAATGATGCGCGAGTATTATTCACCTCACTGAGGCATGCAAATGAGAAGAGTCATAAAAAGAGCGCTATGATGATTGGCTAATAGCTGTGCAAAAATAGCATACAGAATTTCATTCCTAATTCAAGCAGTGACATCCCAATCGTCACAGCGGACAGTCACGCTGCCGCTAATAGTATCTGAAACGCCATCTAACATACTCGCCGCAGTACTTTCAAAATGTTTTTAAGTGCTTGTGTATTATTGGCCAAATCGTACTTTTACAATAGTTACATTGTGTCGTGATCTCTTCCTGTGTAAATACAAATACAAGTCCGTCCATTTAAATTGAACTATTAATTAGTTGCCGCCAACTCGTTTTGTATCGAAACACAAATATTCTAAATTTGCGTCAGTGTCGTTAATTATTTTGAATCAAGTCCAAATCAGTAAGGAATAGAACAACAACCAAGCCAGGCATAATAGTTGCAGTAGCATCAAGTAAAATAAATCCAAATAATATAAATCTCATTCACCACCTAACGATATGGATATCATTTAAAATAAAAAATAAATAAAAAGAAACTTTAATATCAAAACAACACAATGCGTTTATATTTTCTTGATGAAGAACATTTGTGAACATTTCTTTCGGTGAAACATCGTTGGGGAATTGGTGAAACTAGTGTCGTACGTCGGCATCCATACTACTACCCCACATACCTGTCAACTCTCGTTCTGCCCCTGTTCCATATCTACAAGTGGCAGTAAACCAAATACCAGTCGACTCCCCTGGATTGAACTCTTTAAACCCATAGACGGAATTTCAAAAACAAACTGCCAACATTATTCTGAGACTGCCAATTGTTTTATATGGATGCGTGACGAGGGCGCTTACAAAACGAGAAGAGAACAGATTCCACATACTTGAGAATGAGGTTTCAAAGATTATCTTTTTCGCTAAATCTAATGATGACACGGGACAATAGAGGAAACTTCGGAAGAGCTAAACTTTAAACCCATGATAGTGAAATGTACGACAGAGCCGTCCATAGAATCCTCGACTGAAGACCGGTAGAAAAGAGACCCGTGGGAAGGCTGTGATGGAGATAGGGGAACAACATGGGACGCGATCTTGAAGAAATCGGATTATGTGGCGAAGCGTGGAGTAGAAGTGCGCAGAATAGAGAAAAATAGCTGCGTGTTGGTGAAGTCATTAACTTTTGGTTTCTGATACACCCATAAATATAAAGAAGAAAGAAAGGAAGTAGAATAAATGCTTGGAGATATCTTCATTTGCTTGGGATTTCAGAGAGAAATAATCGCGTTACCCATAAATTTAACGAGATATACACTGTATGTTTAGGATACCTATGACAGGGTACATTAATGACATGTAAATGCGCATTGAAATATAGTTTTTGTACACGTTTCGGGTAAAAAATTTATTCCGAATTTGCGATTTCGTGGGGCAGGTGCATAAGTGTTATGATCTTGTGGCGGTTCTACGAACCACACAATCCACTATAGGTCGAGATATTGTCGTTCCACCAAGGAACATACTCACCGTGCACGTGCCCACAGTCACGTGTCCTCAAAAGTCCTCCTTTCCACCTGAAATAAAAGGAAACATGCACCTAGAGTCAACAACCCCACGTATCCACAGATACATGGGCCACAAGTCCGAACAATTTTTCCTACGCCTGCTCGGCGATCGAAGGACAGGGCCCAGTATAGAAATTGTGTATCGATCCATTAACTGGATATACACAAACGGTTGGCACAGCTGCGCCAGATGTCGACAAACATCACGTCTCCGGCGATAACATAATCCCTGCCGCAATGTACGTTGCTAAACCAAGGCCACTGCGATGCAACAGCAATAAACGAAAATGCTGTTCCCTTAGGGCTATCTAAACAACGATAATTACATTATCCCATGACCGCCTAGAGGAAATCGCTCACCCTATTGTTTACGTAAGCAATCCATTAGAGGTGTGAAATTCTGATCACAGAGTGATCTACAGCATGCGGACAATAACCTCCGCATCTGTATGTGTAAGCACGATCTGAACTGGTAGAGAGATTCTGGATCGAGAGAAGGTCACCATCAGCGAAGGAGAAGGGAAAACTGTGGGGTGAATGGAATCATCCCCAGAGAAGTTACCTCAGTCTACTCCGTGCATCACAGTCGACACAGAGAAACCCTACGAGAAGGAAGGTCCGCGCCGCATAATATAATTAATAAAAAAAACGTCAATATTCGACGTTCACGCGCAGCAATGCAACGCGCTCAGGCCTGTGATCCTCACTAGGGACATTTTTGAAATGTGTGTATCAGGCGATAAAATTGTTCTGTAAAATAATTAAGGAGGGCGGACAGTAAATACGAAGACTGAGGCGGTTACACTTTCGTGGTATCATAACGAGGGTGAATGGCTATGTGCGATAAACCGAAATAAATAAGAGTATTTTCGATTATTAATGCGATTAAGGTCGTAGTGGAAGTTGTTGTTCTTGTGTTAATCTACTACCCGAACTACTAGTATAAGCAAAAATCAAAAGTGTGTTCTAGACGTAAGTGGAAACTGAACTCGAATACAAAAAAAAAAAAAGGAAAAACAATAAAAACAAATTTGAAAACAATTTCTCTCCGTGTTTTATTTGTGCTGCTTCGCTCCGTGTTGATCTGTGGTAAACAATGTTCGGCGGAACACTCCAATCCGCCAAAATCTGACATGCTAGTTTGGTAGCAGTACATCAATTAAATTGTGAATAATGTAGCGTGTTCACTAACACACTATTTGCGACAAACAACAGGAGCGTTTAACCATCGACTGTGCTTAATTACTATTTGTTGTTGTATAAAATGTTTTTAGAGCTCACTAATGCTACACATGCATGGTAAACACCGAATTTTATACACAGTAAATAAAATCACGTGGAAGATAGACGGTTTGGTCTTTTCAATTAACAAAATGCCTTTAAAGTAGGCCTTTCTAAGGGGTAAGAGTATCGACATGTTTAGTACGTAGTTATGGGATTGTTCTACCGTTCTACCTGGAACAGGGTAGAGAACTTGCTTAGTTTCTAATAGGGATTTTGCATAACTTCTTCCTCCGCTGCTTCTTTGCGGGTAATCCGGCGTATAGCAAGTCGTCCCTTGACGGATGTGTCTCCGAGTTTTGGACGATTGATAAACAGGATCAACACCCGCCCTTACTTGAAGAAATCCAAATTAAAGTGACCACTACTTAATTCTCCCTAGTATCACCAATTCAACGCGACCCACAGTTGATTCTTCTGCTTGCACCCAAAGCTGATTTATGACATCTAAATCTAGAGTATACGTAATGAAAAGCCGATCTCTCTCCTAAAAGTAGCTCGACCCGGTATCATTCCCCTACTGTTGGCTTTAACTAAAAAACTACTGTATACAGAAATGTTTTGTACGCATTAATATGATACGAAAACGCCTGTTCTGAATGAAAAATGAATACGTTAAGAGAAGAGACCCATTAGGAAGAGCGAACCCTTTGCTTGACTTCCGCTTCTGTTTTTCGTGTGTTTTTTGTATATATTTTTTTTACACGAGTCACCCTCGGCACATGAAGTGCCGACGCATCTGTATTTTTGCGCAACTGAACGACTTTTATATGGCAATTAACTTATTGAATGAATCAGCTGCAGGCTTATCTCCTGCGTCTGGTTTTATCCCACCCATAGATCATATTTCATTCAATTTTTTAATGGACCCCTCTCAGTCTTTGGTGCATTCTGAAAGGTGATTTCTCTTTCAGTTTTGCTTACCAAATATTATCCGAAGGCAAACATAATATTTATGCGGGCTGTGTCTCCTTCCGCATAAGGACCATATGCCACGACATCTCATATTGCTCTCGAAGCCCGAGAGAAAACCAAACAAGAGGAGGACATCAAGTTTGAAATGAACAAAAACAACAAAAACCAGTCCGCAAAGGGGTTTCTTCCACTGTGTGGACTGTTTAAGGGTAACGGCAAAGGGCTGAGTGATTTCATTAATTCCTTGGTCAATAGACAAGCGTCGAATTGGATAAAAGGACAGTCGAGAGAAGACCATCAACCATATGACACTCGTTCTGTGGTCTTTCCGTCACCCACTCACAGCAGATGCACAAAGAGAGATATGGTGAAATGCAAGAAAGTCCGGCACTGAAGACACGTCCACTCTCTACCTAAACCTATTCAAATAAATCGATGCTCGGAACAAAAGGAATCCCAAGGGCCAGGAATGAAAATATCAGCCATGGAAGCCGTAGACCAATAAATTGTAAAATTAAATAAGAAAAAATCCTGATTGGTCATCCCCAAATGATGACCAGAAAACACTTATAACCCTGGTCAGCAATCACAGGAGTGACTGAACTAGAAGAGACGGACCTGCAGTCATTCCCCGCGCCGTCCATTCGGTCCTAGCTCAGAAATTGATTCAGCCTGTCAAATGCAGTTAAATGTGTAAAGCCGTTTGTATTGTAATTAAAAGGATCGACTCTGCACATTTATGGACCGGGTTTAGAATTTTTCCAGATTTTCTTGTTTTTTTTTTCGTTATTTGAACTTGGAATTGAGTTGTTTGCTTTGATGGACTAGATTTGATTATTTTAAGGGAATGGCCGTGACAAGGGCTTACAGGAGTAGGGCAAGCTGTGTTGGGTCCTTGTTTGCTTAGTGTTGTTTGTTGGCGTTATTAACAAGGGTTCGGTGGAAATTTGCGTTGAATGGGCTAGGGATAACTTAATATCGAGCCGAACCAAAAAGTAAACACGAACATGCCACGTCGCGTGTGGGGCAAGTTAATATTTGGTTCTGCTTCCCGAAGAGAATTTAAGGATTTTTCATTTAACTTAGGGCAGGTTTTCAGCAGGTGCTGATTCTATTTGGGAGGGAATTACTTTATAATTACTGGATCTTAGTCCCGTGTGAGCATCAAATATTTCTAGATTCAGATATATCTGCATCATATTGGCCCTTATTGCGCTACACCGTCGATACATTAAACTGATTATTGAGTCGAGAAGGGACGAGAGTTTCGTACTCATATCCGGTTCCAAAAAAATTGAATGAAAATGTCATCTCAAGGACATCACACCTCAAAAAGTCTGCACAATTTTTAATGTGGTTTGTTTTAAATTCCAACAAAATAATAATTATTTCATTTAACTTATTAAAAAAAAAATGAAACTACCATATTGGTGGAAATACTTATAGTGTGATTACTTTATGCATGATTAGTTCGTTCGCTTAGCGTTGCTTATTGAAATAACTAATTGAGGACTAATGATTTTAGAAAAATAGGAAAAAAAAAGGTAGCAGATATCACAAAAGGCTGCGACATGATATCAGTGAATGCTCGAGTGCAAATAAAAGCGTAATTGACAGACATTATTAAGAATTTAATTATTCGCTAAAAAATAAATCATCGTCATCATCATCATCATCATCGACATTACAACCGGCATCCGGTCTTGGCCTTATTTAACAAATCTTTCCACCGATTCCGATTTCGAGCCGATGTCATCCAGTTTGGCACTCCCAGGCTCTCGGCGTCCTGGTCTACGCCATCCCTCCATCGCAGACAAACTCTGCCGAGCTGTCTCCTTCCATACATTCAGCCGCAAAAGACTTTCCGGGCAGGCTCCCACCGGAGTCTACCGAGCTTGATTTTTCTTACAACATTAGCTTCAAGGTAGATTGCGTACAACTCATGGTTGTAGCGTCTCCGGAATCGTCCTCCCTCACATACGGGGCCAACAATTCTCCTTAAGACCTTTCTCTCGAACGCGGCCAAGAGTTCACAGTGCCTTTTATTAAGCACCCAGGTCTCGGATCCATACATGAGTACTGGTAAGACCATGGTCTTGTACAGTAGCAGCTTGGATGTTCTGGATAAATTTCGGGATTTATAGAGCCTTGATAGACCATAGTAGGCTTTGTTGGATTTGATCAGCGGTTCGCGTATTTCTTCTTTCATATTGTTATCGGCTGATACTATTGACCCAAGGTAGTTAAAGGATTGACTTCAAATTCGTGCTCCACTACGTGTTCGTTTGACCAACGTTAGGTCTTCTCTTCGCAGAAGTTGCCACCATGTATTTAGTTTTCCCTTCATTAATGTGCAGTCCCAGTTTTTGTGCCGCCTGCTCGATCTGGGTGCAGGAATACTGTACAGCCGAATCGGATCTACCGATGATGTCGATGTCATCTGCGTAGGCAAGTATCTGGCTGGACCTGGTGATAATAGACCTCTAGTTGTAACACCAGAGTCTCGTATTGCTTTCTCCAACGCCAGGTTGAAGAGGAGGCAGACCACCCTTGTCGGAGTCCATTATAGATGTTTATTGGTTTGGATAGAATTCCCGATCCCGCTATTTCTACTTGACTAGTTACGTTGATGATGGTCAACCTACAAAGTCGTATCAATTTGTTTGGAATGCCGAATTCTCTCATGGCATTATATAGTTCTACCCTGGCTGTGCTGTCGTTGGCGGCCTTAAAGTCTATAAACAGATGATATAATGGAATCTTAAATTCCTGACATTTTTCCATCGCCTGCCTAAGGGTGAATATCTGATCAATTGATGATTTGCCTGGGATGAAGCCACACTGATATTGACCAATGATGACTTTACCGTATGGGGCTATCCGATCTTGCAGGATAGTGGAGAGTATTTTATAGGCGGTGTTATACTCCTATAGTTGCTGCACAGTGTGATATCTCTTATGTATGGGGCAAATTATTCCACGACGCCAATCTTCCGGCATCTCCTCTTGCTCCCATATGTGCACCACTATCTCATTAATTGTGTGATGTAACGCTGTCTCTCCTTGGTTGATCATCTCACCTGGTATGCCATCAGCTTCGGGGGCTTTATTTTTTTTTTATTTGAGCTGTCATATGACTTTTAATGTTTCCAAAATGCTTGGTGGCGGCAGCAGTTGGGCTTGGTCTTGCATTGGTGGAGCCTCCAATTCTTCTGTGAGCTGACCATTTAGCAATTCATTGAAGTGCACTTCCCATCGCTCCAGAATGCCTTCAGGATCGGTGATCAGATTACCTTCGGCATCCCCATCGTTTGTTTCGCTTTAAATATAATTTAATAATAGATGGTAAGGTGGTGAAAAAACACACGATTCACACGGTGAATGTACGAGTGTACTCTTGTTCGATTGTGGATCGTGTGGAAGCTGGATCCCTGTTTCGGAGTGGATGGAGATAGAGAGGGAGAAAGGTTTTTAGTGCGTTGAAGGAAGAACAGCAGTTTTTTGTTCCGTTTGTTTTTAATGAAAAGAGAGAAGTTTCTGTTCCGTTGACTGAACTATAGTGTAGTGGTTCGAAACGAAGAACAATTTTTGAGAAAGAAAAAAGAATCGCAACGTCCCGTTTCCCTTCTGAAAAACAAAAAATTTGAAAAAGTAAAAAAAGGTTAAGTTAAAGTTTAAAGTTGCTTTGTTTGTTTTTTTTTTTTTTGAGAAATTAAAAATTGAAAAAGTAAAAATAAGGGTGTTTTCCTGGAGGCGTTTCTAAGTTCTGGTCCGGTATTTCATCTATCACCGTATGCAAGTGCGGGAACAAGGTATACTGGAGTCTGGACAAGGAAGGGACACATAGAGATTTCATCTATCACCTTATGCAAGTGCGGGAAGAACTTATATTGGAGTCATACAAGGAAGGGACACATAAAGAGGCTTCCGACTCACAAAACTTAACCCCAGGTAACCCTTTTTACATACTTAAATTTCTGTGGCGGAAGACGGCTCACTTCTTTATCCATGCAGTAAGTGCAGCGTTGTGTGTACCGCGTCATACTGCGGATTGTTTGGTAGAACTTCCGCGCCTGGTGCGGACCTCGCTCTCTACTTTTCTCTATTTCACAGACAAGGTTTTTTCCCAGGCGCTTTTCTTTTGTCTGTGAAGCCTTTTTTCAGATCTTCTGAGGTCTTTGTATTTCTCCTCGCGTACCCGCGTCCTATGAGACTGCTGCATTGCCCGGTATGCAGCATTCTTACGTTCAGTCGCTAGTTTGCACTCATCATCAACCCAGTCGTTCCGATCTCTACGACTACTGCCCAAGATAGAGTTGGGAGTACTAATGACAGTATTCTTAAGGCGTGTCCATTTCTCTTCTACGCTCGGCATTATGGCAACAGGATTTAGTCCCTCTCCCTCGAGCTCTTCGAGGGCGAGTCTTAGCGCATGACCAACGGTGTTACTGGTATTCTCATTGCGTAAGGCAGCCATGTTGATTCTTGGAAAACTGTAGCAACAAGATAGTGATCCGAGTCGATGTTGGCACCTCGGTACGTTCGTACCGTCATCGGGCTCGAGAAGTGGCGGCGGTCTATCAACACGTGGTCAATGAGGTTGCGAGTGGCTCCATCAAGTGATACCTAGGTGGCTTTGTGGATATATTTACGCGGAAACCTGGTACTTGCAACGGCCAAGTTTTTTGATGCTGCCAGTTTGATGACTCGTAGTCCATTGTCATTAGTGTTCTCATACAAACTATGGGAACCTGCGTAGTGCCTGAAAACCGGCTCCCGACCTATTTTCGCATTCAAATCACCAAGAACGATTTTTACATCGTATCTTGGGCAGGCATTGAGAGGTGTCGCGAGTCTCGCTCCCTGCGTCGGCTTCCCTGGTGTTAACAGCCTGCGATGTTGTCAGCTACTTAACCTTGGTGATGTCGCCAGTCTTACACGCCTCGAACAGTTCACGAAGCGGATCATTCACCATTTCAGCGTCCAGAACAATATTTAATATGTTCCCATTGCGATTGGGCCTGCTAACACTGAGCTCCAAACACTGATTCCAAACGATCCGGTCCAAATCTCGTTTCCTGATGTACTTCACAATCCTGTCTTCTTAATGCATAAGTGTTTAGTGTTTAGTCTTTAGTGTGGGCAGAACCCTCATATATTCAGCTTAGTACAAGCGATAAAACTTAACAACAATCTTAAAACTATTCTTATATATATAAACTATGATTAAAAAGAAAAGAAAGAGAGGGGAGGGTATGTTTGGCGACTTGGTTACTGGGTCTATCCACCAATTATCGCTCATTCATTCACGTCGCCTAATACAGGATGTAAGAGTGTAGACGGGGAGTGGGCGAGGTCAGGAGGGGAAAGAGAGGAGATGAAGTTTGAGAGCAGTAGAGGTAAAGTTGAAATCGAAAGAGGTAGGGTGGGAGTTTGCTCGCCGCAGCATTCGCGAAATGGGTTCATTAGAGCCGTAAGAAGTGTGGCGGGTGGGCTGATAGAAGAGATGCGGGTTTCGCAGGTTACGGGGGTTAGTGTGAAGTGGAATGATGGAGAGCAAACTTGGGCAGTTGATTGTGCCTGAAAGGAGACGGTGGACGAAAAGGATATCGGCATGAGTTCTGCACTCCTCAAGTGTGTTGAAGTTGATCAGGTGGAGCTGGCTTGTGTATGGGGGCAGAATCCGAGGATTCGCCCAGTTCAGTCTGCGAAGGGCAAAACGCAGAAAACGACGTTGCACGCTTTCGATTCTGCGGACATGGGACGAGTAGTGTGGGGACCAGACCTGACTATGTAGAGAGAACGGGAAACATAAGGATTAGAGAATTCTTTAGACCAGCGTTTCACAAACCCAAGGACAGAGATTGGTCTTAAGAATAATATCATCAATATGCGGGATGAAGCTGAGCCCCCTGTCAAATAAGAACCCGAGGTCGTGTATCGAGGGTACAGATGATATCTGCTGGTTTAGCAGGAAGTAGGAGCGTGGGGGGCAGGGGGACGTTTGCGGGAGAAGGTGATGGGGTGACATTTGGCAACGTTGAGTTCAAGGCAGTTATTACGGCACCAAGTTGAGAAGCTGTCGAGGTCCGTTTGGAGAAGTGAGGAGTCGAGAGGAGAGATGATCGTTTTGTAGAGTTTGGCGTCGTCCGCATAGAGGGAGATGGCTGAGTATTTAATAATGGAGTCAACATCATTGATGGTAAGGATAAATAGGAGGGACCTAGATGGCTGCCTTACGGAACCCCTGACGTGGGAAGAAAAGGATTGGACACTGAATTTGACACCGTAGGATCGATCTTTCAGATAATAAGATAACCACTTGATCAATAGTGGTTCGAAACCTAGGGAGGACAGCTTAAAAAGGATGAGATTATGGGAGATTTTGTCAAAGGCCTTGCTGAAATCGGTGGTGATTACATCGACTTCCTTGCCATTCTCTAAAGCACGGAGAGTATGGGATGAGAACACGATCAGATGCGTTGTGGTCGACCTGCCCAAAAGGAAACCATGCTGGTTGGATGAGATCATGGATTTACAACGGAAAGATAATGCGTTGTAAAGAATTCATTCGAACAGTTTGGAGATATGAGACAGTTTGGCGATGGGACGGTAGTTGCTTATATCGTTTTTAGGTCCCTTTTAATGTATGGGGGTGACATAGGAGGATTTCCAAATACTGGGGAAGGTCCCTTGTGAAAGGGATAGATTGAATATCATTGATATCGGGAGGGAAAGAGAAGAAGAACATTTCATTAAAAATACAGCCGGGAGTTCATCAGGCCCATGGCTGAACTCGTCTTTGAGTAAGTTTAATTTCTCCTCAACTACCTGACGCTGAATAATTTGAGGAGTGAAGGGACCGAGGGAGAATTCGGGCAAGTCTTTAAAGTGAGACGGATTGGGTTCGAAGGAGATGTCTGTGAAGGATTTATTGAAAAACGAAGCGAATAGATTGACAGTAGTTAGGGGGTCGTTACTTACGGTATACAACTATCTGAAAAGTTTGTCCTGAATTTGCACAGCTGACTCCAACGACAATTCCGCAAAAAAAAAAAACACATTACGCCAACAGCAGTTCGCAATTTTTAACTACAATTTATTCGGATCAAACCACGAAAATGTCGAACTTCAAATTTACAGAACCAATCCAGAACTCATTCGCAACAATGAACAACCGTGGATGTATATATATTTCACAACCCTGATAAGTTTATTTTTACATAAATCTCGCTTACAGGTAACTTTAACAGAACGAACTTAAAACAAAAAAAAAAAACAACGATAAGAAACTCCGAACCG
Source organism: Microdon myrmicae (assembly GCA_963931805.1). Classification (NCBI taxonomy): domain Eukaryota; kingdom Metazoa; phylum Arthropoda; class Insecta; order Diptera; family Syrphidae; genus Microdon; species Microdon myrmicae. The sequence continues at coordinate 263,407,773 of OZ007496.1, forward strand.
CAACCTTTTCCTTTTACTTTAGTTCAACACACTCTGACACGATCCCTACGGTTCACACCAAACTTCAACTGTTCTCCAACAAAACACCAAACTGCAACTGTTCTCTGACAAAACACGCCATCCTCTCCCGTTACCTACTTGGTTCCCTCGTACCGTTGTCTCGGCGAAGAAATTTGGCCACGATCAACTCCGAAACTGTTCGAAGCCGTCGTCGCCGAATGGAGCTGGGCTTATACACCGGCTATGTTTATCGGTTATCATTTCTAATACCAATTTTAATATATTTTATGTATGTTTAAAGGCGTTTAAGTTAATATGTTTAATTTATTTTGTAAATATTTTTATTTAGTATGTGTGTAAATCACAATGTACGTGGTGTTTTGTATTTATTTAATTAAGTTTGGTTTGGAATTGTTTAACGCTTATTTGTTAAGTATGCCGGTTGATTTCTTATTCCTTTCTCGCCGAGACAGGGGCGGCGGGGTGAAGCTACCACGTAACAATGCGCAGATTTCCAGGCGCGTTCGTTTTTGGGGCTCGTTCAGTTCATGGGGTACCCACTTGTCCAGTTTCTTTACCTTTCCTATGAGAGAAAGGTGTCGAGTTATTGTCATTGGAGATACTCCCATGGTTTGTGCAATATCTCCCACCGGTTTCATTGGTCCGCAGCCACCGTTGCTCTTAAAACATCGTCGTCAACTAATGTTTCCGGCTCATCCTCAAATGCGTCATTAATGTTTTTCATTGCCATTGACGCATGTCCCACTTTAAATTCATAAAGGAAGAGGGTTCGAATTTGAAATGCCGGCATGGTAAACAATTCCTAGAAAAAAAAAAGTACTTGTAAGGAACCCTAAAATTCTCGCACGACAAGCACACGTACCACTTTATTTAAAAAAAAAAGAAAATTTAACGTGCTGGCACAGATGTTCACTCGAGAATATCTTCTTTCCGACTGAGCAAAAATCGGACATTTAATGTGGTACAACCCAATATCACCTTCAATAAATAAATAAATATTAGTGACTTAAGTATATATTAGAAAAAAAACTCTTTATTAATAATAAAACACGAATTAAAATGAGAACATTTATTTTGATCCTTTGTACATTTCAAATTTAATTATTTACTTTTAAAATTTACTTACATATATCATCATCATCATCGGCACTACAACCGGGGCCGGACTTGGCCTTATTTAGCAAGTCCTGATGCTTGTTAAATTTTCCATAATGATTTGTTTTATTCCGGGCAAGGTTATTAGTCTTGCGCCAGAGGCTCCCCTATGGGGAATCGAACCCCGGGTTCCCGCGTGACAGGCGGATATACTAACCACTTACATATATAATACATATATTATTATTATTAATGTTATTATTATTATTATTATAATTATCTTAAAATTTACTTTTATTACTTAATACATTTTAAATAATAATTGTAAACATCAACCTAACCACAAGTGTTTTGTAAATACCATACCAGTATTTAGAGAACATTTGAACTAACCCTGTCCACACCCCCCCCCCTCCCCTCCCAATTTAATAAAAATAAATGAAAAAACACCACAAGCAAAAGTCTTTCATTCTTCCACCCGCCCCAGTGGACAATCAAGGCCACATAATATCCCGCGAAGCGTACCATAGATACAGGACCTAAAAAGGATAAGTTAAACGGCGATATCAAGCTTTCTAACTGTCAGATTTTACTCATAGGACTGGCGAAAAATGCTTCAGTTGATGTGTATTCAGTCTCTAATGTATTTTTGAAATACTCAGGATTAGTATAAGACAAAGAACTAATTAGTTTTCCTCAACTCCTGCTGACAGGGCGAAATTAATTTTCGCAATATCAAGAATTACATTGTCAATTCTGGACACTCCAGAAGTATTATACAGCTTCTCCTTAGAAACATAATGTCTAAAGTCGGAGTGTTTGGTCCTATACCTTCGCATGCAGGCTCTAAGGCATTTTCTCTTTCAAACACCCAGTTTTTCCATATTCGATGGATTAATATTCCCTTATACTGGACTCGCATAAGTCAGGATTGGACGGATAAATGCTTGCTTGGTTGCAAAGCTTATGAGAGACATAAATGCCGCCCTTCTACAACTGTGCATTCGTCCAAATGAACACTACAGTCTTGGGCTCCACCCGAAGACTATCTGAACTCATTATTATGAAAATTTTCCAATTACATCTCAAATACTAAAATAATAAAATAAATAATAAATTACATCAAATACACAAAAATTATTTGTGAAATAACTGTGATGGTGGAAGTATGAGTGCGCCGGCGTACGACGCTGTTTCACTTCCCTGCCCCACCACTAATACCGCTGAATATGAAAACACGGTCACCAATAACAAAGAGGAAAACACACCCAGGAATTGCAGCATGGAAAATTAAACACTTGTTTGGTCTATTGTAGTGGGTGATCTTTAATTTATTTAAACTATTTAAAATTCGGGAAGGTTCACAATTATTTTACTCGTAAGGTTATACTAATAATGACACGATGGACTGTTATTAACCCGCGTAGTGTATAAACTTGCCGTACCGTACTGTGTGCACGGGACGGCGAAGGGGAGAAGACCCGACCGCACTGAAGATTGAATTACGACTCAACGATATCTTGCTCGTTCAGAGCTCACTCGCTCATCGTGATCATGGCGGTGGTGTTTGTGCCTAGAACAAAGAAAGACATAAAGTGCATTCCTAGGATACGATTTCGGCAAAGCAAATAAAACCGAAATCGTCGGATGCCAATGGAATCTTTGTTGGAACATGTGCGGCTAAACAAAGAGACGATGATCCGATGTGAAAATGTGCTAATTGGTTTTAGCTAGGTCACTAGGAAATGGTGTTTATGGCATCGCTAGTAAGGGTACGTGTTGAATACCTATTTGCATTGTTTATGCTTGGATTTCAATTGATGCCAAGGGACGCGGAATGCGTATTTGCTTGGGGTTGCACATTGTGCGAGTCAGGGAATTTTATTGCTGGGAGAAAAACGTCGCCAGCCAATGTATACATAAAGAAATTTATCCTATACATGAATGAAGCTGGGAATAGGCGACGCCATGATAATTATCTCTGGCTGGAATGGTTACATGATATGTGAACCGGGGGTTTTCTTGTCAGGATAATTTATGATAAGAAAAGTAAGAGCTCTTACAGGGCATTTGTAAGCGAAGGGCGAAGGAATGCTTGAAAAGGTAAGAATTCTTTTGCAGGTACTTTTGGGTTATACGAATTGGATATATTTGATGCGTGAAGCATTTAAGATGCTAATGCGATTTGCATTAGCGAAAGCTTATGCAGACTGGGTTGTGGTTATGGGGTTTTTTTCAGGAAGGCGAGCCGTGGGATCTGGCGGAAACGCCACATAACCACATCGAAGCAAATGGTTGGCTTTCTCTATATAATTTCCTCATGTGGCTAGAGTACGTTAGAGCAATGTAGGATGATCAACTTTGTTGTATTCCAGAATACTACCCTTATTAAATTTAACACTGAATCTCCTAACACATCCTTAAAAACTTCACTTAACATATATTACATTCTCACTTAATACATACCATTCATAAACATTCACAATATTACCAGTTACAGCACACTTAATAACCTGCACCTTTTTATTTATTGAAAACATAGCAACTTGGATTTTCGTCCGAATTGAATGTGAAAAGTCACAGAAGAAAAAACATGATAGAGAAAAAAAGTTCAGTTCAAAAAGTTCAGTTGGATTTAGCAGTTGTAGTTAGAAGTTTGATTTATAAGTGGAATATTGTAAGAAGAAGTTTTAATTAAGAATTGTAAAAGCAGTTAAGTTTTTAGTGTTTAAAATAAATACGTAACTAATATCAAGAGAGAAGGAAAAGTTTTTCTTTGACTATTGATTCTATCGGAGCTACTCAACAATGAAACGAGACTTGATGAAAGAAACAGAACTAAAGAAAAAATAAAAGGTCCCCGCTCTTCCCTCATACCGAGGAAGCACGGCGCCGGACATCAACACTGGTGGCAGCGGTGGGATACAACCAAAGGATCCCAAATAAAAAGAAGAAAATAAGAAGAAAAAAAAAAAAACAAGAAAAAAAAAAAATTTTTTAAACAAAACAAAAAAAAAAAAAAAAAAAAAAATGTTTATAAGAAGAAGAAAAAAATAAACATAAAACAACGAAAAACAAAGTAAACAAAAAAAAATTTAAAACAAAAAAAAATTAAAGTGAACACAAGAGAAATAACCAAATAAGAAGAAGAAAAAAAAATTTTTCAAGAAAAAAAAAAAAAAAAAACCCAGACAAAACTACGAAAAAAAAAAACATAAAACAACGAAGAAAAAAAACATAAAACAACGAAAAAAAAAATCCAGCAAAAGACCAGGATATTCAACTTCTAGGGCATGAAGTCTGCCTGGCAAGAATAACAAAATAATATAAAATAAAGAAAGGAACACAAAGAGGAACTCTACGACACAACAAAGAAGAAAAAAAAGGGACAACAATAAGAAATTCAACAAGACTTCTATCAACATCTAGAGTAGTAAGAAATTTTTTCAATATTTTGTTTTTTCTCTCTAATTTTTTTAGGAATATTTTCTACTTGGAAGCTTTCCTTTTTACTAACATACATTTTTTTCGATAGAAATTTCTATCTATATTCTTTGAAAATTCTCTTTTCAGTTTTTCGACGACATTTCCGTTTCTTTTCCTTCTCGTCGAAAATTTTCTTTCTTTTCAGTTTTGGGTCCAAACCATATCGTTTCCATATATATATATTGAATAATAACATAAAGGACATTTTTTCATAAACCATATTTTTAAGAATTGATAACAAATTTTCGCCATACTTTAATTCAAATTTTCAATATTACGAGCCCATATTACACGAGACAGGCGGCTAGGCAGGGGGAAGAACAATTCCACTATCAACAGATACTCAGTAAAACCCCTGAAATGGCTCTGTCTGTCGGAATTTCTGATGTTTTCAGAATCGTCCCTACCTTTGACGGGAAACCCTGCGACTTAAGTAAATTTATTTCCGGGGGAGACGTTTTATTTAGATCCGTAAAGAAGGCAGACCCGGATATATACGAGACGTTTTTAGAGCTAGTCAAAAATAGACTAGAGGGTCATGCTTACGATCTGATCAGGTATAGCAAAATCGCTAAGTGGGAGGATTTAAAAGATAAACTCGAATCGGAATATAAAGAGGAGCAATCTCGGTCGACGGCACACAATGAGTTGATTTCTCTGAAACAACGCTACAGAGAAACCGTCCGGGAATACGGCGATAGAGTCGCGAATGCTCTAAGGACTCTAAACTCTGCCACGTGTGAAATAACAGCAGACGCGGTGGTTAGGGAATTCTTAATGGAAGAAAACAAAAAATTGGCCGTACAAACATTTGAGGATGGACTTAACAACGAACAGCTAAAGATACTAGCTAAAGCCCATGGGGGAAACAATTTAAAACAGTCGATTGCACATGTAGTGTCACATGCTGCTCGAATGGACAACTCTCCCAGGTCATATCAATATAATGAAAAACCTACATTCAATAGTATAGTCTGCCAAACCTGTGGTAAGCCAGGGCATACACAGGACACATGTTATCGGAACATGCAATCCAACTTTTTTCCGAATAGACAACCCATAAAAAGGGAATATAACATTGTATGTAATTTCTGTGGACGGAATAATCACACAGAGAATGAGTGTAGATACAAGATATCTAGGAATGGATCGGCTTCAACAAATTACCAACAAGGTACAACAACGCGTAACCCATTCCGAAATAATCCTACAAACTCTGAAAATCGTTTTGGTGTAAATTCTAGGAGCACCAATAGACAAAACGATAGACAAAATGTTCACTTTTCTCGGGTGCAAGAGTCGGAAAACGAGGCCTGACGCCAACCAAAATTTATGGAAGACAGACCAAAGTTTTCTATTTACAGCATTAGATCTTTGGAAATAGATAACGACCATTTTAATGAAGCTCCTAGCCAAATTTACCCTGAGCCCACATACTCCTATAAACCAAGCCATATAAACGAAGATAACCCTGTCCCCAATATAAAGACTCCGATTCATACTCCCATTCTGGAAAACAATTCAGCAACACAGACTGAAAATCCGAAATTTTCAGCAGTATTAAAGACTGAAATCGCTAATATCTCAGATATCCCTATTGACAACGCAGACACTTCAGCAACCAAGACTGAAAACTCAGCAGTATTAAAGACTGAAAATTCGGATCCTGCAGAAAATATACAAACAGAAACCCCTAATATTCCGGCTATCCCAATAGACAACCACGGCACTTCAGCAACAAAGACTGAAAATTCAGCAGTGTTAAAGACTGAAGACCCAATAGTTGCAATAAAATTCGAAACCCAAGTCAGTTCAGCAGCTAATACTGATGAACAAATCTTTTCAGCAGCAAAGACTGACGGATTAAATGTTTCTACAGCAGATATAACTGAAGAAATAGTTCAAACAGCAAATAGGACTGGGAACCAAGATGTTCTAACAGCTAATAAGTCTGAAGAACTATTCGAATCAGTAAATGAGACTGAGAAACTAAACGATCCATCAGCAGTGAGTAAGACTGAAAAGGTAGACGTTCCGACAGCAGTTAAAGCTATGGACAATGACAATACTAAGCCGAAAACAATAAATATTTTAAACAACGAAAACAAACACAAACACTTACTCAAACACGAAATAATAAAAAATGAAAATAATAATTTAACTAAAATAGGTATTGTAAAGAGTAACTATATAAATACATTACAAGTCTTTTTTTTCAACAAAAAAAATTTATTCCAATGCAAAATACAAAAAAATAAAAGGTTACACCGTCATTTAAATTATTTAAGATCATTTTTCAAGAAGATTTTTGGTAATAATCATCTTTATTCAATCATCATAGTAATAGGCCCAGAAAGGTTTTGGAAACTTTTCCATAAATTTAAGGAAAAGATAAACACATAACAAATGGCCTTTGTTTTATTATTCAATATATCTGAAATAATCTAACAATTGTAGGAAATGACGGAAATGAAAAAAAAAAAAAAAAAAAAAAAAAAAAGTTAATGAGGGGGACGAAAGAAAGAAAATTTTAGAGGTAATATATGTATTGGAAATTTTGGAATTAATATATATATTCGAACGGAAATGAGAATTTTGAAACAATAATATTAATATTATATAATTAACTTTTGGATAAGAAAACAAAAGGTTCCAAGGAGAAATATTTAAATTTAGTTAGGTAATATGTAATGTAAATAGACTATTTTGACTATTTTTCTAGTGTTAAGAACTTTTTGATTATTGAAAAAATTTAGTTAATATATAATGTAAATAGATTAATTTTCTAGTATTAAGAACTTTTTGATTATTGTAACCTTTGATGAAAGATTAATTTTGAAAACCTTTGTAATGTAATTGAACGAAAATCCAAGTTTTTAATTAATCTTAATTTAATATATAGTTAATAGAAAATTATTCTCTTCAAGGATAATTTTCTTTCTCAAAGAAGGGTGGGATGTTGTATTCCAGAATACTACCCTTATTAAATTTAACACTGAATCTCCTAACACATCCTTAAAAACTTCACTTAACATATATTACATTCTCACTTAATACATACCATTCATAAACATTCACAATATTACCAGTTACAGCACTCTTAATAACCTGCACCTTTTTATTTATTGAAAACATAGCAACTTGGATTTTCGTTCGAATTGAATGTGAAAAGTCAAAAAGAAAAAACAGAATATAGAGAAAAATTTGAGTTCATAAAGTTATGTGTTTCGGGGAATAATCTCTCAAGAAAAGTAAATAATAAAAAGCAGTATGACTAGATACAAAAGAACAAGAACATCTAGAAGAAATTCAAATAAGAAGAAATTAAACAATAAATACAAATTAACTTAATAATGACAAATAAAGTTAAAAATAAATTAAACAAGACGAATCTGTAAATGAGTGTTTATAAAAGGTCCAAAGGAAATTAAAATGGATAAAAAATAAAGAAATAAACAAAAAAGAAGAAAAGGAATAATAATAAGTCCACGCTCTTCCCTCATACCGAGGAAGCACGGCGTCCGGACTTCAACACTGGTGGCAGCGGTGGGATACAACCAAAGGATCCCAAATAAAAAGAAGAAAATAAGAAGAAAAAAAAACAAGAAAAAAAAAAAAAAATTTTTTTAAACCAAACAAAATTTAAAACAACAAAAAAAAATGTTTATAAGAAGAAGAAAAAAATAAACATAAAACAACGAAAAACAAAGTAAACAAAAAATTTAAAACACAAGAGAAATAACCAAATAAGAAGAAGAAAAAAAATTTTTCAAGAAAAAAAAAAAAAAACCAGACAAAACTACGAAAAAAAAAAAAACATAAAACAACGAAGAAAAAAAACATAAAACAACGAAAAAAAAAACCAGCAAAAGACCAGGATATTCAACTTCTAGGGCGTGAAGTCTGCCTGGCAAGAATAACAAAATAATATAAAATAAAGAAAGGAACACAAAGAGGAACTCTACGACACAACAAAGAAGAAAAAAAGGGACAACAATAAGAAATTCAACAAGACTTCTATCAACATCTAGAGTAGTAAGAAATTTTTTCAATATTTTGTTTTTTCTCTCTTCCTTTTTTTTGTAGGAATATTTTACTTGGATTTTTTTCCTTTTTCAAAAAAAAAAGTGTTTTCTCGATAGAAATTTTGAAAATTCTCTTTCCAGTTTTTTTTCGACGACATTTCCGTTTCTTTTCCTTCTCGTCGAAAATTTTCTTTCTTTTCAGTTTTGGGTCCAAACCATATCGTTTCCATATATATATATTGAATAATAACATAAAGGCCATTTTTTCATAAACCATATTTTTAAGAATTGATAACAAATTTTCGCCATACTTTAATTCAAATTTTCAATATTACGAGCCCATATTACACGAGACAGGCGGCTAGGCAGGGGGAAGAACAATTCCACTATCAACAGATACTCAGTAAAACCCCTGAAATGGCTCTCTCTGTCGGAATTTCTGATGTTTTCAGAATCGTCCCTACCTTTGACGGGAAACCCTGCGACTTAGGTAAATTTATTTCCGGGGGAGACGTTTTATTTAGATCCATAAAGAAGGCAGACCCGGATATATACGAGACATTTTTAGATCTAGTCAAAAATAGACTAGAGGGTCATGCTTACGATCTGATTAGGTATAGCCAAATCGCAAAGTGGGAGGATTTAAAAGATAAACTCGAATCGGAATATAAAGAGGAGCAATCTCGGTCGACGGCACACAATGAGTTGATTTCTCTGAAACAACGCTACAGAGAAACCGTCCGGGAATACGGCGATAGAGTCGCGAATGCTCTAAGGACTCTAAACTCTGCCACGTGTGAAATAACAGCAGACGCGGTGGTTAGGGAATTCTTAATGGAAGAAAACAAAAAATTGGCCGTACAAACATTTGAGGATGGACTTAACAACGAACAGCTAAAGATACTAGCTAAAGCCCATGGGGGAAACAATTTAAAACAGTCGATTGCACATGTAGTGTCACATGCTGCTCGAATGGACAACTCTCCCAGGTCATATCAATATAATGAAAAACCTACATTCAATAGTATAGTCTGCCAAACCTGTGGTAAGCCAGGGCATACACAGGACACATGTTATCGGAACATGCAATCCAACTTTTTTCCGAATAGACAACCCATAAAAAGGGAATATAACATTGTATGTAATTTCTGTGGACGGAATAATCACACAGAGAATGAGTGTAGATACAAGATATCTAGGAATGGATCGGCTTCAACAAATTACCAACAAGGTACAACAACGCGTAACCCATTCCGAAATAATCCTACAAACTCTGAAAATCGTTTTGGTGTAAATTCTAGGAGCACCAATAGACAAAACGATAGACAAAATGTTCACTTTTCTCGGGTGCAAGAGTCGGAAAACGAGGCCTGACGCCAACCAAAATTTATGGAAGACAGACCAAAGTTTTCTATTTACAGCATTAGATCTTTGGAAATAGATAACGACCATTTTAATGAAGCTCCTAGCCAAATTTACCCTGAGCCCACATACTCCTATAAACCAAGCCATATAAACGAAGATAACCCTGTCCCCAATATAAAGACTCCGATTCATACTCCCATTCTGGAAAACAATTCAGCAACACAGACTGAAAATCCGAAATTTTCAGCAGTATTAAAGACTGAAATCGCTAATATCTCAGATATCCCTATTGACAACGCAGACACTTCAGCAACCAAGACTGAAAACTCAGCAGTATTAAAGACTGAAAATTCGGATCCTGCAGAAAATATACAAACAGAAACCCCTAATATTCCGGCTATCCCAATAGACAACCACGGCACTTCAGCAACAAAGACTGAAAATTCAGCAGTGTTAAAGACTGAAGACCCAATAGTTGCAATAAAATTCGAAACCCAAGTCAGTTCAGCAGCTAATACTGATGAACAAATCTTTTCAGCAGCAAAGACTGACGGATTAAATGTTTCTACAGCAGATATAACTGAAGAAATAGTTCAAACAGCAAATAGGACTGGGAACCAAGATGTTCTAACAGCTAATAAGTCTGAAGAACTATTCGAATCAGTAAATGAGACTGAGAAACTAAACGATCCATCAGCAGTGAGTAAGACTGAAAAGGTAGACGTTCCGACAGCAGTTAAAGCTATGGACAATGACAATACTAAGCCGAAAACAATAAATATTTTAAACAACGAAAACAAACACAAACACTTACTCAAACACGAAATAATAAAAAATGAAAATAATAATTTAACTAAAATAGGTATTGTAAAGAGTAACTATATAAATACATTACAAGTCTTTTTTTTCAACAAAAAAAATTTATTCCAATGCAAAATACAAAAAAATAAAAGGTTACACCGTCATTTAAATTATTTAAGATCATTTTTCAAGAAGATTTTTGGTAATAATCATCTTTATTCAATCATCATAGTAATAGGCCCAGAAAGGTTTTGGAAACTTTTCCATAAATTTAAGGAAAAGATAAACACATAACAAATGGCCTTTGTTTTATTATTCAATATATCTGAAATAATCTAACAATTGTAGGAAATGACGGAAATGAAAAAAAAAAAAAAAAAAAAAAAAAAAAGTTAATGAGGGGGACGAAAGAAAGAAAATTTTAGAGGTAATATATGTATTGGAAATTTTGGAATTAATATATATATTCGAACGGAAATGAGAATTTTGAAACAATAATATTAATATTATATAATTAACTTTTGGATAAGAAAACAAAAGGTTCCAAGGAGAAATATTTAAATTTAGTTAGGTAATATGTAATGTAAATAGACTATTTTGACTATTTTTCTAGTGTTAAGAACTTTTTGATTATTGAAAAAATTTAGTTAATATATAATGTAAATAGATTAATTTTCTAGTATTAAGAACTTTTTGATTATTGTAACCTTTGATGAAAGATTAATTTTGAAAACCTTTGTAATGTAATTGAACGAAAATCCAAGTTTTTAATTAATCTTAATTTAATATATAGTTAATAGAAAATTATTCTCTTCAAGGATAATTTTCTTTCTCGAAGAAGGGTGGGATGTTGTATTCCAGAATACTACCCTTATTAAATTTAACACTGAATCTCCTAACACATCCTTAAAAACTTCACTTAACATATATTACATTCTCACTTAATACATACCATTCATAAACATTCACAATATTACCAGTTACAGCACTCTTAATAACCTGCACCTTTTTATTTATTGAAAACATAGCAACTTGGATTTTCGTTCGAATTGAATGTGAAAAGTCAAAAAGAAAAAACAGAATATAGAGAAAAATTTGAGTTCATAAAGTTATGTGTTTCGGGGAATAATCTCTCAAGAAAAGTAAATAATAAAAAGCAGTATGACTAGATACAAAAGAACAAGAACATCTAGAAGAAATTCAAATAAGAAGAAATTAAACAATAAATACAAATTAACTTAATAATGACAAATAAAGTTAAAAATAAATTAAACAAGACGAATCTGTAAATGAGTGTTTATAAAAGGTCCAAAGGAAATTAAAATGGATAAAAAATAAAGAAATAAACAAAAAAGAAGAAAAGGAATAATAATAAGTCCACGCTCTTCCCTCATACCGAGGAAGCACGGCGTCCGGACTTCAACAACTTTTGTTATTAATAAGAAAAACTAATCACGGATGTCGAATTATTCTGTATCATGACAATGCATGCTCTTAGACATCGGCTCAAACAGGTGTTTATTGGAGGGGCAAAAACATAAAATTCATGAGTCATCCGCCATATAGTTGCAATTTGGCACCCAACGATTTCTTTTTATTCAACGACCGAACAAGGGCTTGAAGCGCTCTAAATGCATTTATTGGTGGTATCTAAATCAGAATGGAAAACGTACTTCTAGATGTTCAAACGCATGCAAAAGTATTAATCTCCGTGGAGAATATTTTCAAAAACAATAAAACTATTGTAATTGCGATGATAAATATTTTTTCATTATCAGGCTTTTATAAGTAGCATATTTCCTCTATTCGTATTCATTTTTAAAGTCGTTACTCAAAAGCGGTGTCATTTGATATTAAAACTCGGCAACGAGTACCTGGCTGACTTTCAAACAGACAACTTGTCTCGCAGTTTTGCTCGTGCTAGTTATCTTAATCAACCGTTATTTTCACAATAATTTTCACAATTTAATTATCATTATCTTGTTTTCTTTGCCTCGTTTTCCGCATACAAAAATTTGAACAAGTGTTATAACCGTTAAGTTATGGCCCCTGGGCCACGTGTATTAAATAAAATCAAGCGCAAACGGTTGCGTTACGACCCCGTTATTGGAGGCCAAACACCTCCCGATAAACTTTCAAAAGCGAACAATAAAGTTCTCGAAAAATCTAAAATGTGTTCAAACACTAACTTTTTTCAACCACTTCAAAGTCTGATGGAAGACTCTCCTGAAATGGATCCGACCAATGACGAACAGTGCGCAGAACTTCCTAAAGAAACCGTTCCGCCAATTGTGGTATTAAAAACAACTAGTGCTCAAGTGCGTGATATTTTGAGCAACATTAAGATAGACAAATACTTAATCAGAAACATTTCGCTTGGGCAAAAAATATGTGCCCCAACAATGGACATATATAATAAAATCAGAACCGAACTCTTACGGTTAAAATGTGAGTTTTTCACCCACTCACGTAAGGAAAATCGTCCATTAAAGGTAGTGTTATCCGGGCTAGACTTAATAAGCAACGATATAGTGAAAAATGAGTTAATTGCACTCGGGATTAAGTGCCTAGATGTTAAAACCATCACATTAAATCCGTCAACAAAAGCCCTGTACAAACACTACTTGTACATCGTCTACATTCAACGCGGTACAGTTAAATTAAACGAACTAAAACGGAACTACTCCACCTTGTTCAAAACCATCGTTCGCTGGGACTTTAAAAAACATAATCCAGGTAAGGTCACACAATGTCACAATTGCCAGCTCTATGGTCACGGCTCGATGCATTGTCATATAAATAGCTTCTGTGCAATATGTTCGGGAAACCATAAAACATCCGACTGCAAAACAAATGAGGTCATCAAGTGTGCAAATTGTAGTGGGCCACATAAATCCACCGATCCAGAATGCATAAGCCGAAAGCAGTACATAGACATTCGCCGCAAATTATCCCCACGCGGACGTGGTACAGGAAATACAACCTTCCTACAGCCTCCAAGTGACAAACAGCAGACAGTGCCCGACCGATTATCCATTGATAATTTTCCTCCACTACCCCGAACTGTGCGTCAACCTTCACTTCCTTCATCCACCTGGGCTTCTGGCCTCCATCAAACCCAGCAACCTTCCAATAGTGATACGACACACACGAAGAAAAATCCGTCAGAAACATTAACTAATGATAACCTGTTCTCATTTAGCGAGATAAACTCTCTTCTTAATGAAGTTGTAACCAAGCTTAGTGCTTGTCAAACCAAAGCTGACCAATTTAACGTCATTACTTCATTAGCTATTAAGTACATATACTCGGAAAAAACATGTTAAGAAATTCTCTTAACATCATAACTTGGAATGCGAGAAGCATCAAAAACAAAAAGCATGAATTTTTTAGTTTCTTGATAAATTTTAATATTGACATTGCACTTGTTTCAGAAACCTGGCTCAAACAAGACATTTCTTTCTCACATCAAAATTACATATGTTATCGCCTAGACAGGGTACATGCTAGTGGTGGAGGTGTCGCCATTGTTGTGAAAAAATGTATAGAACATTCCTTGCGTCCTTCATTGCGCCTTAAGTTAATTGAGGAAATTAGTATAGAGGTAACATTAAGTGACAATTCCAAGGTGAGTCTTTTTTCGGTCTATTTCCCTGGAGGAAATAGAAACCTAGAGAAATCTACTTACTTTAAGCGGGATCTGCAAAAATTGTATAGAGTCAACACTCGAAACAAGGTAATTATTGGTGGTGATCTAAACTGCAGACATCAGTCGAGGAATTGTCTTAGGGCAAACAGCTGGGGTAACATTTTACTAGATGTTACTGAATCCAGCCCAAGTTTTTCCATACTTTATCCACTTCTTCCCACCTATATCCCAGCGAGTGCTAACAAGAACCCCTCAACTCTTGATCTATATATCACTAATATTCCAAATTACTGCACAGTACCATTAACTCTAAATGCGTTAAGTTCAGACCACCTTCCGATCAGCCTCACAGTGAATCATACAGTAGTTGTAAATCGTACCAGTTTATACCACAACTATTCCGCCGCCAACTGGAATTGTTATAAATCATATATAAACACGAACTTGGTTCTAGGTGATACCAGCCTAAATTCTATAACCTGCAGCGAGCACACTGATATCCTATGCAACAATTTTGTTTCTATTATCAATAGAGCGGCCGATCTTGCGATACCTAAATGTTCCACTGCTCCAGTTGATAAGGCACCGCTTCCTGAAAATATCTTACATCTGATTAGGCTACGAAACTCTGAAAGAAGAAAATGGCTGCGTTATAGAATCGATTGTTTTCTAGTTAATGTTAAAGTCTTAAATAATATCATTAAAAACGAAATCTCAACATATAGGAACAAGTGTTGGAATAAACACCTTTCCTCTCTTGACAAAGCAAGCAAACCGTTCTGGAAAATATGAAAAATTATGAAAAAGAGAGGGTGCAGTATTCCTCCGTTTAAAGTTCACGACAAGTTCTTTATTTCTTCAGTGGAGAAATCGAACCTACTTGCTAACACGTTTAGTAAGAACCACTCCATATCTATGCATCTAAGCGACGCGTATACTGAAGCTGAAGTTGCTAACACTATCTATGTACTTTCTCAAACACCAGCTGAAAGTACTTACGCAACTAATATCAGCAAAGTTAAAGAATTGATAAAAAAATCGAAATCAAAAAAGGCCGCGGGTCTCGATAATATTAACAACAAATTAATCAAAGCACTTCCACCTGCTGCAAGTAACTATTTAACATTCATTTTCAACGCTTGTCTTAAGAATTGTTATTTTCCGGACTGTTGGAAAACAGCAAAAGTAATACCTATCCCGAAACCCGGCAAACCGAAGAACAGCCCCGAAAGCTACAGACCTATTAGTCTACTTAGCTGTCTAAGTAAGCTCTTAGAAAAAATCATTAAGGAAAGGATTGATCGTTTTGTGGAAGACAATAACATCTTACCAAACTTTCAGTTCGGTATCCGTAGTGGTCACAGCACAATCCACCAAGTCTTGCGCATTAAAAACCACATAGCTGGTAAATTCATCGACAAGGAGTCAACGGGACTAGTTCTTCTAGACATCGAAAAAGCTTTTGATACGGTATGGCACGATGCCTTGATTTATAAGCTACTAAAACTTAAGCTGCCAATACCGCTTATCAAAATTATCCAGAGCTTTCTTCGTTCGAGAAAATATGTTGTGAGTTTAGGAACCGACATATCCTCTACTCACCAAATCCACCATGGTGTCCCCAGGGCTCGGTCCTTGGTCCCATATTATTTACATTGTTTGGCGCAGATTTACCATGTCTAGGTGAAAACATTCAGGTAGCTATGTTTGCCGATGATACGGCCATTTTCTCTTCGGGTGCCTTATTCACTAATGTCTACAACTCTTTGCAAGCAGCTCTTGACAAGCTAGCAGTATATTACAGGAAATGGAAAATAAAAATAAATGGTAATAAAACACAAGCTGTCTGGTTTTCGAGATGTAGGAAACACTGCTACCTACCAAATGGCACTAAACTCAGTATGTGTGCAGTTGATATTGATTGGTCCGAAGACTGTAGATATCTAGGTATTATTCTAGATAAAAAACTCATCTTTCAAAAACACATCACTACCACAATTGACAAAATAAACAAAGTCGTAAGAGTTATGTATCCATTAGTGTGTAGAAAATCAAAGCTTAGCATCGAAAATAAAATTATAATATTTAAAACCATTTTTCAAGCTATACTCCTGTACGGGGCGCCTGTATGGTGTAATTGTGCTCGCACACACAAAATAAAATTGCAAAGGTGTCAAAATAAAATATTGAAAATGTTGCTGAATTTGCCATGGCATTATTCGACACATGAACTACATGAAAACGCCAACGTTAAACCGGTAGAGTTCCTTATTGACAAAATCAATCGAAACTTCTTCGACAATTGTTCTTTTTCTGACAATGTTCTCGTTTCCCGTCTTGCGTTATCCTAAGTCACTACATATGTACTCTGTGTATGAAAATTATATCGAGGTCATTACTACATAAAATAACCGGAAGCTCGTGCAATATTAGTCTTAAGATTCAAATAAGGGTTTTTTATTGTAGTTTTCCCTTAATTTATTATTTGTTATTCATTAAAATTGTGCTATTGTCGTTATATAGATTTAAGATTATAGTTGTAAAGGAATTGCTATCCTAAATCTCTTAAGTACTAGTTGTAAAATATACCATAAATGTAATTATCTACTAAATAAAAATTGAATTGAATTGAAAAAAAACTCGGCAACAGAAAACCTCTGTCACAAAAACCGGAGCTTCTTTGCGATTTATTCACGATGAAATAGTCGGGAAAGCCGACATTGTGTACTTTAATTAAATACAAATAAAACCCAGCCTTCGGAGTGGGATTAAAAATAATGTTTGTGGCATTCTTAACCGAAACCCCACCGGGTGCATAGGAGAGTACAATGTTGGATTTCAACGTTAAATATCCAAGTAATAACAAGCTGTCAAAAAGAGAACCACACAAAGCAATGTAGTATTTCCCAGTAAATGTGTTTATTATCTTCATTTCTATTTATTGTTATTACATTAAATCTAAATCTAACGAAATGCAATTAACAAGAGTGGAGGTTGAAGATGTTAAGACATAAAAAGACAAAAACGATTCCATTTTATGGCAGGTAAACTAATCACAACGGAAAAAAACGACCCAAAAGATAATGATACGTGAAGCGTGTCATCTATTTTACAGGTCCCCTGTAGGTGTCAACCATTATCCGACACACTATCTACGATTTTTTGTTATTGAAAAAAGGTGTATCTTCTATTCTTCATATCAGTTTGGTGCCATTGTTTTATTACCATAACGTGAGAGGAACATTCGGCACGCAATGTCCTGCTGACAGGCGAAACGCCCGCTGTCTCTCAAATAATTTGAATTGGAAATGCTTTCGTCATGGTAGGCAATGCTACTGTAACAAATTAACCTCAAAGCAAAGGTTCCGGTGACACAAACAAAAACTCCGAACCGCATCAAAGGAAACTTTATAATTAGTGTTTGCTAAAGAAGGAGATCTCTCAGTGTGACTTTTTTTAAACAATTACTTGAAGGCCGAGTGAAGTATTACGTAAAAGAAATTGGGGGTGTAATTTTTACTGCATTGAGGCATGTGATGTCTGAACGAATCTCAGTCACATCGATTACAATGCGACTTGGATATCTGGTTCTGATTGTAGTTCAGGATAGTCTACACTCGATTATTGATTATTTTAAGAAAACCGAAAAATCAATATTTAGTCTTTTTATCAAAGTTACGGCCGCAAATGATCGGTTATGGAAACAGACAAATGTATGTTTCGTTTTGAGATCTCCATCGATTGGGATGATGTTCTAAAAAGCCGGAAAAGCTGGAGTGAAAAATTGATAATTATTAATAAATTGATAATCGCATTCATTCGAATTCACCTTAACGTCCTTCTTCGAAAAAATATAAACCGTCGAACTATGAGTTAAACTGCCTTTCATACAATCTGCCCAAAAAAAACCAGATATAACTATAAAGTGTTTGAGTAATTGGTTCAAAACATCACATAACTAAAATCAACTAATAATCAAATAGATTTAAACTGACTTCTCTAGGGAGAAATTAAGAATTTTTAATTCAACCCCCAGCCCAAAGTCTGTTTATATCTCTTCCCATATACTGTCCTAGAAAAAAGAAACGGTGTTAAGTAACGTTAAAGTTGCACTCCTCCTGTCTTTCGGCGGACCATATGGACATATCATTCTGCTGTGAGCAGGGCCCAGGTTAACCGACAACCGTGTGCTATAAGATCGGCCTTTTACAAACAGCTTCCATACAATCAACTGACCACTCGTTGAAGTAAGAAAAGGTTCCGTGGCATGTGTGGAAATTATGTTCGCCTTAGCGGTCAGCCTAATTGCTGGTTGCTCGCTGAGTTCAGCAGGAAGAAAATTACTGAATCACTAGACACGGACCAACTAAAACACCACCACCACATGACGCGAGGTCGAAAGCAGCCGGAATGTGCTACATCCATTCATATTCGCTTTTCTAATCGACCTTTTTTTGAGAACTTCGACAGCACATAACCACAGGGCCATTGCCGTGAACGTGAATGTAACATCCAAATTATACGGCAGACCGTCCCTCCGATTTAAATCTAATTTCTGGCAACAATTTCACCTCTACACCTTCTGAGCACCTGCAGATGCTATTGTTGCGCGGCAGGCAATTTTCAATCATTGACGGATCACTCAATATAAAGGAGGCAGACGATTTGAGTCTGAGGCCAAAATGGTTACCCGCATTTTGAGTATTTTAATGGGTCCCTCCTTTGGTGTGCGGGATGGCCATTATTGTTTAATTTTGATATGGATGCGGTGATTTGGGATACAAACTCCCAGAAGATTATTACTAAAATGTAGGGATGCATTAGTTGAAAGATGGTGAGGCAAAAAAATTAGATGCAATCCGATACAGTGAAGTTATAAGTTCATTTTAAAAATGAAGGGGGCTAAGTTAGACATTATTCTTAAAAGATGAGACATATATGTATATATATTTTTATTGTTTTTTTTAAATTTCGTCTTGTAAAATACTAATATTACGTGACAGCTGGAGGTAATGTAAAATAAACAGAAAGCTCAACTTACACATAAACTCTTCTTTTATATTAACACATCATTCAATAAGTCCCTAGACTAACTATTAAAACAACATTTTTTTTGGAAAAATCCTTCTATATTCATCAACATAATCTCCTTCAAGCGCGATACAACCATTCCATTACTTTTCTAACTCTTCTCTATCATGTGAATGATATGTCTTTAGCTTCAAAATAACCACCAGTTGCAGTGATGACTTCATCATTAGAGCCAAATCTCTTACCATGGGGTTGTGGCGGTTCCGCCAAACCCCACTGTTACTTACCTGAAGAACCCTCAAAACTTCGACCCAACCTTATAAGTTTCGCTAATGCAATCGCATTAGCACCTTAAATGCTTTACGCATCTTGGTTATCTAAGTTATAACCTGAAAGTCCCTGTAAAAGAATTCTTACCTTTCATGCATACAAATTCTCTACAAGAATTCTTTCCATTATACAGGAGCATAAAACCAAAACATATTCGGTATCTTCGGTTGTGTTACGTGCGGTTTCCGCCACCACCATCATTTGATAATTTGTAATTATAATATAATTTGGTTTTAATGTAGTTTGATGGTAAGGCGGTGGAAGAATTGCGCGATCCACAAGTGAGTGTTCGAACACGCCCCGATTCGAGTGTGGATCGTGGGCGAGTTTGAATTCGGTTTTCGAAGTGGATGCCGATGAGCGAGAGAGAGACAGGAGGATGTTTAAATTCGGTTTTTTGGATTCCGTTGTTGACTGTTTTTAAGAATACAGTTGGAAGATTTTTTCTCGAGTTGAGAGCTCGTTAACGACAGTTAAAAAAGAAGCAGAAAAAAAGGAGGAAAAAGCGCAGATCAGAGAAGAGTTGTTCCGCATAGTGAAAGAAAGAAAGATTGTAAAAAGTAACTTGTTGATTTAAAGATTGAAAAAGAGATAATTGTAAATGGAAGTAAAGTAAAGTGGAGATCAATAAACACGTAAATAAAGTTGTCCTGTTGTATGGCGTTCGAAAATTCATCCTCAATTTTGATCAAAGTATATTGGTTGGAGTTATTGGATATAACAGTATTATATATATATTGGATTGAAACCGGACCTGGCCTAATTCAGACTTAAGAAAAGGTAACCCCATTTGTGTTTAAATCAAAATATTTGTGGTTCTTTATACACCACAGTTGCCAGGCAAATTCCAACCCTCCCACACTTGCATCGCAATCTCCCCGCAGCAAAAACATTTCCTTCCCAAGGATAATTAATGCTTTCAATGCATTATCTGGAAATGCCTGTAAAGAATTTTTCCTACAAGGGCATTCATACATGTATCAATGCATCTCTGCATTAGCGACCAAGAACGAATTCCAAATTAGTGTAGATATTCACACTAGAGTTCGACTCTGGCGTCGCAATAGATGGCATGCACAATTGACACAGATGGTATACACAACCGTCATTGTGTAACCATCCAAATTACTTTCCAAAGACTTGCAACTATTGATTCAGCTGCAAGCACTGCTCTCGGAAATACTTCTTTATTTGAATCTTCAAACAATCACCAACGTCGCGCTTAGCCGCCGGATTGGATTCAATAGCATAAACATATGCAAACAAAAAAATCCGATTCTCCCAGTCGGCAGAGATACGATATACGATGTCCATTATCTCAATCCTTTTTAGCATCTAATGAGTGGCTGCTATTTACTCAGCTGACCCTCATTACCGGACGATGCATTAGGTGGCTACTTCCTTTGTTCGGCATCCCTTGTCTAGGTTTCGTTCGCTTTGACCTGCGAGCGTTAGCAAACAATCTGATCTCAACGATCAACTTCACGCACACCACTACAGGACCTCACCAGTGAGATCCTCTTTCCTGGTTTTCACCACGAGAGGAACACTTTCTAGCTCGGGGAAACTCACCTCATTAGCGAGTCGGCTCTGTACGAGTCCTTTATCGCTGAGTCTTTTACCATCATCTGACCAAGCCGGTCGGCATGCCCCCCGCTCTCCGTCGCGCGGCGAAGAAGGATAAATATCACGAAGTCAAGTGTAAGCAAGAACTTTTAACTTAAATCCTGTTATTGAAATTACACGGGTCGTGGATAAAGTAACAAACAAGTGGATGTACAGAGTTGTCCAGAGTCGCTGAGTTCAAGTATAAAAATAGTGCGCATTAATTAGAAACATGTGAATTCACAAATAAACCTTAATTCGAATTATTCTAGCGGCACCATGTGTACTTGGATGCCAACACAATATGTAGTCAACGTACGGATTAATAAAGAGAACTTTAAATATGTTATAAAGATTTTCAGTGTTTCATTTAAGTTGTTGCCTTCGGACGCTGAGTCGAGATGCCTGGTTTCTTTTCTTTTCTTTCGGTTGAATAGTGCGTTTTCTTGCTCTTGGAGAACGATCAGCAGCGGAACTGTGTTAAGGAGTTGTGGGGACGAGGTAGAACTCGCACCCATGGCGGTGCCACGACTTCGCCCCCCACAGGGTATTTTTCTTTTAGTCTGTGAAGATCCAGTAACCACTAGAGGCCAGATCTGGAGACTCCTGTATATGAGGCAACAATTCGAAGCCCAATCCGTCTAGTGTGGCCATCGTTTTCAACGACATGGGACATAGTGCATTGTATTGGCGAAACATCCCTTTTTTCTTCATTTGTGGCAGTTTATTTTCTATTAATGATAATTTCAAGGTAGTCGACAAATATTATGCCCTGCGCATCTCAATACCCGGCGCGATACGGTCGTAAATAGTCGTAGAAAACGCGAAACAATATAAAATAGACATCGTCGCGCTTCAGGAAGTCCGACTCCCACATCAAGTAATCAACACCAACGGGTTTACACTGGCGTGTGGAAGTACAGATACACATAACCTCGGAACCGGCTTCATCATAAGCAAAAAGATTACGCCGCATGTAAAAGATGTGCAATTTATTAACGACCGAATGCCGGTGCTCAAAATACAGGGACCATGGTACAATTATGTATTTATAAACGTACACGCCCCAACAGAATCTAACGACGAAGAAACGAAGGACACGTTCTACGAGACCCTAGATGAAGTATTTGATGGGATCTCATCATTCCATGTTAAAATCCTCTTCGAGAACCTCAATGCGAAAATTGGAAAGGAAGACATTTTCCAACCAACTATAGGTAAAGGAAGCCTTTCGTTTGAAACTTTGAAAGTTTCAAATGATAACCGAATTCGAATTATTACGTTCACAGCGTCAAAAGATCTGATAGTGAAAAGCACGATGTTCAAGCACAAGCAAATCCATAAAGCCGTATGGATATCACTCGACGGCGTAACGCGTAACCGAATGGAGCACTTGCTCATAGACAAAAGACACCACTCGAATATCCTTGACGTAAGATCATATAGATCAATATATCATTGCTCCTCGATAGTATAGCGGTTAGTTTACCCGCCTGTCATGCGGGAGACCGGGGTTCGATTCCCCGCCGGGGAGCCTCTGGCGCAAGACTAATGACTAATGTATCTACCATAAGCAGCTTACCTCCAGACGAGCAGTCAAGCTCCCCTGCAACAATACATACCTGGAAGACTTTAGCCGTGGCAAAATCATCTAGAACGATTACCGTTTGCTATTTTGCTATCGCATTGGCATCTATAGAAGTTCAGCAGGGGCATGCTTGCATATAAACCATCATGTCCGGAAATCCAACTCGGTTTTCCCATCGTGTAACCGACATAAACATCCGAACATGTCAATGCGCATGGCTGAGGAGCATTTTTTCCATATTCGGCATGTCACGCTTACCGTTGCCTTATTGGTAGACCCATCGGCCGATCGTCCTATCAACAATATACAACATAGCCATAGCTGGCTATCCACAAGCGATCGAGTGTTGTTTAAAGTAAACACACACTCGATCCATTGACCTAGGAGACGTTACATTTCGAGTAGAATCGAAGTGACCCTTCACACCATGGCAAAAGTGTAAACAAACACTGCCCCCATGCTCCTCAGATACAGCTGCAGCCGATAGTTTCCCTTCCACGGTAATCTTATATCGCACCCATATCCTGAGGTTCGCAACACTTGCGACCAATTCCCTTTCATCGGTTATCAACCGATCATGGAATTTGGGCATGGATATGATCATTGTTTAGACAATCTTACCCAGGCCATGCTCTATGATGACCCGCCAGCAAATCAAAGCAAACACACAGTACCTCACTGCGTTTGATTTGTTTACTAACCACTGGTCCATGGTTCCCCTGGGTTTGCTTGCACATCTGCAGGTCAAATCCCTCACCACCATAAATAATTTTCCCCCTAGAGCACCAGAGCCATACGGCTAAAACAAACAATCCCCAAATCTTCGGTCGACCTATCGTCACCGAAGAATGTATCGCCTACAACGGCATTACATAAACACAATGTCTGCAGCCCCTTGCTGCTCGTTCACTTGTTTGATCAGGTGTCGGCGATCATTGTCTGTATTGCAGGCAAAAGGGGCATTGTACGCGTCCCTATGCAGTATTTGAAAAATCCTCCCATTGAACCCTTTCCTCGATCACCATTGGCCGCTGCCATGTTGATCCGTTTCGCTCCTCCCATATCGATGTGATCCACCACCGCTGAATCTGATGGATGTGGATTGCATCGTAGAGTCAAATTTACAATCTCGAAGAGGCGAGTTTCTACATCAGGAGAGTGCGCACACGGAAGTCAAATCGGTAATTCGATAAATCCTCTGCTTTGCATTAACGTGGTTTAAGATCTTGTTCGCATCAATGTTATAAATTGAAAAGTGAGAGTGGCGTCTCGAGTAATACACTAGCTTTGTTTAAGATTTCCTTAGTATTAATGTACAGTAACGTCACCGGTTACTAAAGAAGCAAATACGAATATAAAGTGTTAATATTAAGACAGAACAAACCAAATCTCACTTAAGTACAAACCGAAATTACGATGGAAAGAATAAATGTGGATTACTAATAAAAGAAAGCAGCGAGTTTTATTTGAATTTACCTTTTTGTGAACGTGCGCTCGGAGAAGCAGTTTTAGTGTGTAACATCTGTGCCAAATAGAGAACATCACCGCTGGAACTATTAATTAATGGAGAAGCAGTTAGTGCGACATTTAGTGTTGTGGAGTATTTCACTGAACTCGGGTCCGTGCTTACGCCTAGTAAATACCACCCACAATGTCATCAGAAAGGTACAAGACCACAACATGGCCGGATCATTCCTGAACGGGGTCACACAAGTTCTTGACGGTAGACCAACGTGAAAGAGACCGACAGGACGGAGATGGCAGGACAATGTTACGTTTGACCTTGAGGAGATCGGATCGGATGGTCAAGTGTGGAAGGAGAGCGCTGCGGCGTCAAGTCTGCGAGGTCATGAACTTCCGGGTACCTACAGGCTAATAAATAGAAACAGTAACTGCTTCTTTTAGTCAACCAGAGCATACGGCATCAGTTATGTGCATATAATCACGTTTGGTAGTGAAAAACGTAATTCGAACCCATTCCTAGTGACGCATCAGACCACGGTAACGTGAATGTAAAGTATGTCTCAACTCGCTACATAAGCATTTGATTGGTATGTTAATGCTCTGGGATAAGCGCTTATGTTTTTCATCGTAGTTGCGTGTGTGTAATCTGTTGAAATCGTTCTAAGCGCAGGGAGAGTCCGAAAAATCCTTTTCAAAACCCTTCCCGGCCTTGAACGGTGTCTTTACCCGTTAAAAAGCCATACTTTATGAATACTTGAAACTGTTTTTTTTTTTTTTTCAATTTTTTCAAAATTACAAAAAATGGCGGCAGTTATATCACTATAATTCAGAGCGTTACAGTTCGATTGTTATGAAATTTGACACTGTATCTCACTTTCTTTTACCTGTTCAAAAACATACAGATATTTTTAACTCTGGGTTAGTTTCAGAACTTATTGAACTATGTGATATATGGTAGTGGTAATATGTTTCGTGAGTAGGGTGTTAGATTATACTCACAGCTAGCCCGGCTTATTGTAAGAGGCGACTAAAGGCCGAACGGTGGATGGGGTCCCAACGCCCTGTCGCCCGGTGAAATACCACCCCATAAAGCTATAGGCCCCGTGAAATGGTCGGGAGAAATCCCTGGGCATCTTTCGGACCTTGGCTGATGGACCGGTTCGAGAAAAGGTTGGTTTAGGTGGTGAGTCGGTCCCGAGGTGAGATGCCACCCCATCACGCTGCACATTCCGCGATATCGTCCAGAGAAATTTCCGTACATGTTGCAGATGTATGGATCGGACTGACATGGAAATAAGTCATGATGGTACCTTCTGAGATAAAGAATTCCGGAGGTAAACGAGTTTCTAGGTGGGGGCTATTTTAAGGGGGAACATCATGCACATATCTTGATAAATAACCGAAGTTTAATAAATTCGTCATCACGTAATTGGGCTCGTCCCCGAAACACTGTCGACGTTCAACTGGTAAAGACTTTTTGCAACAACAGGGGTGTCGGTTTCGCCAACATAAATGTGAATGCCGTCCACCAATAATTGCAAACAGCGAAACCTAATATCCTTACCCTAACTGAGACCCAGGTGGACTCGTCAACTGATTCGATATATCTTCGTTGCTCACGATACCATTTGCATTCGAAATTTCGTTTGAAGGGCGGAGTCGGCGTATTTACGCGATCCGATTTGGCTTGCCAAAGTATAGAGGCGTTAGAGCCCATTAACTTGGACATCATGTGGTTGGAAGTCATGCCCAAGAATTCTGTAAAATTTCTTATATGTTGTTGTATTTCTTACCGCACCCCTAACGTCGATCGACGAGGGACACTTTTCGAACATCTTTCACATACCAGCAACGGAATACAGATAAGACATCCGGCTTCAGAGATGGTCGGCCTTTGCTATTTTAACGTACTTGACTCCGGCTGGTTGGTACATTCTAACAAAGCCGACGAGGTTGGGAGTTTGACTGATATGTTCGCTGCCAGCCGCAATTGAACTTAACTCGTGGATGAACCTACCGGATATCCGAGGGTATACGAACAACCTGGAATTGTTTTCAACATCTGACCAGAGCGTTTATACCGTGGAATCTACTCGCGTCCATGCTTGATATCGGTTGCGCAACCACTTACATTTAAAACAAATAACCTACTTAAGCGCCCCTTCCACTGCTTAACACACCAGACCACCACCGCGTTGTCAAATTCGATCGCTATTCTCGAGTATACTCAATTGATCTAGAATTGGTATGGTATACGGATCTGATACTGTGCTTATTCGAATTTCTTTCGGTGTTCTTCACTATTTGCTTGTGTACTGTGTGTGTATCTGTTAGAAACGCTACAATATTATCACAGGGACTGTTTTCCTGAGATTCGTGGTATTGTTCCCTGAAATTCGGTTTATTTATATTCTATAAGACAATCCGACCAATCGCACCAATTTGCAGTCCATCTCCCGACCCCGCGAACATCTCTGCATCAGAACTTGTTTCTGGGGAATTCTGTGGAATTCCCTACCGGCCCGAGAATTTTCGGAGTGTTACACCATGAAACTGATCAAAAAGAACTGCTACAGTTATTTGTTGGGATCCTGGGGTCCCAACTCGGTGCTACAGGTTTGTCCCTCCCGAGAGAAGTGTAATAAAGAAAAATTAAAAAACGGGCCGATCCTTCTTTCTCATTAGTCAATTACATGGCTCTGACTGTGGTAAAGACCAAAAATTGAGTTTTCGCTTTTTTTTTTTTTAATTTCCGAATTTCGTAGGTTGTTTAATTTTAGACTTTAATCCTGACTTCAACTCCCTCAAAGTCTTGCTCCTCGGCGTTTGGTAACTTGAGATCTTCCTTTATTAGTAGACTTAGTGTTATTTGGCCTGCTCTCCGATATATCCTTATTTTCTAACGGTTTTTTGTGTGATGATAGCGTATTCCGTTTTCAATCAGCCTTGGTTGACGAGTTACGATGTAACACTATTTTTGGTGTTGCACCCAGGAAGAACGTACCATAACCTTCTGAGTGAAGCGAATGATATGAAACATTTAGAGATCACTAGTTTTCCTGTGACTATAAAATCCAGTTACGTTCTTCTATAAGTTTTCGAAGCTACTCTTTAGCATAAATTATTTGACCAAGAATTTTGTGCAAGCGCCCACCTACAATTTATGATATCGATGACGAATACTTCAAGCCTACCTTCCAAACCAATATTCTGAAGACGGATTAACTCAAGACTATGGCGGTGGATTTTTCACCCAGCAGAATCAACACTCGGGCTGGTCCCCTTGGTCCAATATTACCGTCTTCAAATCATATAATAAAAATTCTTGCAATACGTAAAAACGCATGTTATGGTGCAGCCATCGATCTTACTCATATGCCATCATCAAGGGAGACCCCGTGGGGTGAAGAACTTGGAAATCCACGCTCTGCGTGTCGATCTTAAATGTCAGTAACCAAGCAACTTGATGAATGGGCTTCTTCTATTTACTTACCCTTCTTCATCCCAAGTAACTCAACAACAGATTAAACATTTGCCCTGATGCAGACGATGGAAAATGTCAGGTTACAAAACTTCACAATCAGTTGTTCATGGATTTTAAGGGCATGTATGATAGCATAATTAGAATAGCATTTTTTAAAGACGAAGAAATTGGGCTGCCTGGATAAAATGGTACTGTCCAAGCCTTTTAATGTGTTTATTAGGTTCTGAAAAAGCACTGGGTTGGTCGGAATTGAGTCTTTTTTTTTTACACTTCTCTCGGGAGAGGCGAACCTATAGCCCGAGATGACACGAAATAACAGTTGCAGGTTGTACCGCTCCAGGAACACTCGCGTGTGAAGGGAGTTTCATAGCTTTCCCGCTCTGTGACGGAACGAGTTCTGGTGCAGGGATGTTCGCGCCATGGGGAGATGAACAGCAAACGGGTGCGATCTGTCGGATTGTTTTGTGGAGCGCGTATAAGCCGAATTGCGTGGAACAATACCACGAATCTCCGAAGAACAAAACCCGTGATTATAGCTGTAAAACAGACAGAGGTCGGCTACGCGCCTTCGATGTGATAGCGACTGTTGTCCCGACGTCAGCACCGAGTCCCCGATCAGGCGGATCGCTCGTCTCTGTATGCTCTCAAGTACGTCGAGGATATGTTTCGGAGCCGAGCTCCAAACATGAGAGCAATATTCCAGCCCGGGTCTAATTTGGGATTTATATAGGAGAAAAGTTGGGGCGAAGTAAAATATTTCTTGGCTCTAAAAAGATAGCTCAGTTTTCCTGAGGCTGATCTGGCGCTACTCGACACGTGTTAATGCCATGATACATTCCCACAGACCGTGACGCCCAGCAATTTGAAGCTTTGTCCAGCCTCGAGGGCCCGGCCATTCATCATATTATGTCTTCACTGCATTGAAGTCGACGCGATTGACCCTTCCCCACTGCAGGACCCTATCTAGAACCTGATTCAGAAAGTCAATCTGTCTGCATCTCAGCTGATGCGACGTAGATGCACCAATCGGCCGATCACTCGAAAAGGAGGAAACTATCGTACTACCATCCGCAAAACTGAACACTTTGTTATCCGTTGCCCCCAACAAATCATTTATGTGAAGCAAGAACAAGTTTGGAGCCAAAATAGAACCTTGGCACACCCCCGAATTAACAGGATACAGATCCGAACACTCACCGTCCACAACAACCTGGATCGATCGATTCTCGAGGAAGCTCCTCGTCCAGTCGCAAAGCTGTTGGGAAAGTCCATATGAACGCAGTTTGCTCAGCAATACCCCGTGCCAGACGCGGTCAAAAGCCTTGGAGATATCCAATGCGACCGCCCTTGACTCACCATGCCGTTCAATCGCAGATGTCCATATATCGGTTATAAGTGTCAAAAGGTCTCCTGTGGATCGCCTGCCACGGAATCCGTTTTGACGATCATTCAGAAGTCCGTTGCACTCCAAATACTTAACTAACTTTGTATTGATGACTTTTTCCATTACCTTAGATAAAATAGACAGTAATGCTATCGGACGGTAATTTTGTGGGAGACATTTTTTCTCGTCTTTGGGATTGGCTGAACTCGAGCCTTTTTCCAACAGGCTGGAACGGTCCTCCGTGCATAATATAAGCGGAAGGGTCTGCCAAGAACTGGTACAGTTCTTAAGGACTATTGCTGGTATTCCGTCCGGGCTGGTTGCCTTCCTACAATCCAGTTCACCTAGAATGCGTTGAATAGTGCGCGGACGAAATCTCACATCCCGCATCGAAGACCGTACCGGCGAGATCACAGGTGGCTCCAAAAGACCGGCATCGAGGTTTGAATTCGGGGAAAATAAACTCGCGAACACATGAGCTTTATCCTTTGAATTCGTGACTAACGTCCCGCTGTCTGTCACCAACGGAGGGAATGAGGAGGATGCGAAGTTACCGCTGACAGCCCTTGCCATTGACCAGAAGGAGCGCGCACCAGTTGGAAACCGAAGGAGCTAATTGATCACCCTGTCGTCATGAGCCTTCTTCGCAGTATCAATTGTCTGGTTGCACGCGTTTCTGATTCTAACAAAATTCGTTCTGTTAACATCGGTGGGATTGGAGCGCCATTGCTTAAAAGCTCTATTTTTTGCCGTTGTAATTTGCTTGTATTTTTTATCAAAACAAGGTTTATCAGACGAACTTCGTTTGATGGAATGTGGAATGTACACGTGGTATCTCACCTTGGGACCGACTTCCACCTAACCAACCTTTTCTCGAACCGGTCCATCAGCCAAGCTCAGAAAGATGGCCAGGGATTTCTCCTGACCATTTCACGGAGCCTAAAGCTTGATGGGGTGGTATTTCACCGGGCGCACGGGGCGTCGGGAACCCGGCTACCACTCGGCCTTTAGTCGCCTCTTACAACAAGCCGGCCTAGCTGTGAGTATATTCTAACGCTCTACTCACAGGGCAAATCCGATTTTGAAGAAAGCTATACGGGTTTCGGATTCAAACTTCAAAACCACGAACAAGTGACTCGTGCACTCCTGGTGCTAGACGTTGTAGCGATTCTAACAGATACACACAATTCACAAGCAAGCAAAAATAGTGAAGAACACCGAACGAAAAAAATCGAATAAGAAAAATACATCAGAACCGTATACCAAGCGATAAAATAAAAATTATTCACACCAGTGGAATATACCCGAGTTTGGAAATAAAATTCTAAACTCGGTCAGTAGCCTGGTGTGTAACGCTTAAGGTAAAATTTTTTTCGTGATTCGAGCTGTCATAGCGTCAGTTCGAATCACACGATTTTCTTCACTATTATTTCAAACGCTATAATTGGTGACCCCGACGTGATCTTGTACACGCAGCATTCACTTCCCATAGTAAAGCAGAACTTCACACACGGTCACGACTTCCGCATAGAGCCCAGCCTCCGACGTTTTCTCGTTTCTCTCTCGTTCGTCCGTCGTCCGCATACGAATCTGATCGTAACGAAGTTACTGCGGCGGGAGTGTGTAGCGATTCTAACAGATACACACAATTCACAAGCAAGCAAAAATAGTGAAGAACACCGAACGAAAAAAATCGAATAAGAAAAATACATCAGAACCGTATACCAAGCGATAAAATAAAAATTATTCACACCAGTGGAATATACCCGAGTTTGGAAATAAAATTCTAAACTCGGTCAGTAGCCTGGTGTGTAACGCTTAAGGTAAAATTTTTTTCGTGATTCGAGCTGTCATAGCGTCAGTTCGAATCACACGATTTTCTTCACTATTATTTCAAACGCTATAACGTAATCGGCTTCTCTCCGCAAGTGCTAGTTATCGACTCCTTAAAAATCCGTGAAATTATGTTTTTCTTCAGAGCGGCAACTTGACAAGCCACGGCTATGGTTGAGTAATTACTGACCCCAATTACGGATGAAATTGGAATTTTCGATTTTGCACATTGGCCAGCCAATGGTAATTGCGCTCTCTTGTGCATCCTTCAATCCCCCACGCTCATCGAGGTGGATAAGTACTTGTGTATTCGTTACACGTCGATGGGCGTAGAAAGGATGAAGAAATCAAAACGGAAAGCACAATAACGCAGGGTCGATCTGGTTTAGTGTGCTTGTATTAATGTAGCATCCGAGGTGTTCCACTGACCTAGTGCGACGTCTGTGGTGATCTCGGAGTGCATTGAACTGTAGGGAGACAGAATTGTGGAGGAGAGGAAAATGTAGCTGGTGCTATTCACCTGTGAAAAGAGAGCATTGATCCCCAGCGAATGGAGTGTCTGGAGAAAGTGAATAGGACGCCGAATTGGGTAGGGAAATCTGATCATGGGAACTAAATTAAATGCTTTGATAATTTCCCCAGCGGTTGCATGATTATGCAACCGCGTCGTATGATCACCCTATGCCGTTGATAACCGACATGATGCGGTTTCCATTAGAAAGCTCATGGGTTAGCGAAATGGGGTTGCCGTATGGCGAAAAGATAGCTAAACTCAATTCTGCATTATCTGCATAGAATAATGAGTTTAGCTATGCGTGATTTACAGGTGGAATAGCTGGTAAGGGGAATAAGGATTCAAATGACGCACTGAAAGCGGTCGAAATACGGTATGATATTGTGGGTTAGTTCTCCATGTGGTATAGAGAACCACCACAAACACTCTTTCATCATTCAAACACGATTATGATCCATTGCCAAGTGACGTTTCATCAGCTAACAAGCCTATTTATGAAGAATTCAGCAAGGAAGAGCTTTTGGAGCCATGTGTTCGTGGCATTACACAGAATAATAATGAAATTTGGAACCAGTTAATTTGGAAAATTACTCCAAAAATACTTTCTTCTGGTTCAAGAATAGTCGAGATTGCTGCATTTGTCGCTGCTGGCACTTTCAACACAGGAATCTCAGCTTTATTACTTTTCATGCACGGTTTGGATTTAAAACTTGGTCGAAACAGCCACGAATATTCGCGAAAAGAAGATAAGAATTACTCACAGCTGAAAAACGCTGACCCTGTGACTCGAGAAGCAAGAATTGGTCACAGTTAAGAGCAAAGGGTGCCCTTCAGTTTAAAACTTCAATCGCGTTTTTCTCGAAACTGGTTTTTCTCAAAAAGTTATGAACGGATTTTGTTCAAATTTTGTACACTTCTTCAAGATAATACTAGCTAGTGATTCATTTGTTCTATCACAACTCATTTTACAAGGCAATACGTTGTGCAAATTATACCAAAAATTTGGATTTCTTGTTCACAGCTCCGCCAAAAACTCAAATTTCAATTTTTTTCCATCGAGCTTTACACATCTCCAAACAGAAAATATTTAGTTTTTTTTAATTTCAGATAAATCTGTTATGAGTTTTCCAAACAACGGCGAGAGAACTTTTTTCTGAGTGGTCAAGGAAAATGATGTCCCGCTGGCTGAATTTTCAGAATTTTCAAATGAAAATTTCACAAAGTACCTATCAAATGTGTATCTTTGATATGTTAAATTGTATGAATAAAATATTTTATTTGATATATTATATTAGAAAAAAATTAGTAAAAATATGCATTTTTTGAGTCTTCGAACCCCGCCTAACCATTAACCAGGTAAAATTGTATCGTTGGTTCCGCAGTTCATGATAAATGGCTGGATTATTAAATCTAAGGAAAGCATTAATTTCTCGGTGTCACGGTGTGTGAGAATGTGTCGTGGCATGATCACGTGCCGAATATCGTCAAGTCCTGCTCCAGGAAATTGAGTTACTTTTTAGAGGAAAAAAAATAAATTTTCCGCCCCAAATTACAAATCGCAAACTAGGCTCACACTCGGATACCGTTCATATGCTTGGTGTTCTGCTCCTAGTATACTCTCGATTTCCAAACAAATTTTTAAAAATTACTTGAACCGAAGTTTTCCGGATACATTGCTATATATTTTCTGGTTTCTGGACAGCTGAAAACCGAATTAATAAGACTCATTATCTCGTCTCTCTTACCTTATTCAAAGCTCATAAAATCGATGCATTATATTTTTGTTTGCTACTGATAATCATCAGACAAATGATATTCGGGTTGTTCTTCCTCCGATCGACACCAAAATGGATTAGGATTACGGCTTTTCTTTGACGTAAATAATTTCAACAAGCACAGTCGATGCTCACTCAAATTTGACTTCGTTTTCTTTTACTTCGCCTACCACCGTTCATTCGCCAATGGTGATAATTAGGACTTTCATGAGGGTCCCTTAAAGAGCCGCCTGCAGTTGAATAGTCCTCGAAGAAATTACTGCAAACATTTCTAGGATCGTCCTTAATCACCGCCATCGAATTCCGGCATCCTTTGATTGTAAATTGTCCTTTCAATTGATGCATTTTTTTATTGCTACCTAAGCACAACATCCTGCCGTTAGATCGGCACAATTCAACACGTTGGATGTATACTTGTGCATTCGAAACCAAACCTCCTCCTCGCACAATAGAAACACAGATTTTTAGATGCGTTAGACGCCGATACCGTCTAATTGCATTGTTGGCTGTGCGGGTGTGCGTGAGTTGCGTACATGTGTGTGATACTTCTAAGCAGGCACCAATTTGAGATGATGAGCCTGGCCCATCCATCAGAGCAGACGCATTTAATAGGCGACAGAAAAAATCTGAAGCCGTAGGTAGGTAATAAAATGAACAGAGGGTGGATAACAAAAAGAAAAAAGAAGATGACCATGGTGAAGCCGAAGACACAAACGAAGACAATACCACGAAGACGTAGACGAAGAAGTGTGCAGCAGAGGGGAGAGAGGTCAGCTGTTGTATCTACAACGTCATGTTTAAAGGTTTCAAATTTTTAAAACGTGAATTCAGTTTTTGGCGGTCGCTCATGTCGAGAGGCAAGGTACTCATTGCGTAGTGCGTGCGTTCGTTAACATTTTATTATTTTAAGATCAAATCAAAACATCGATCGATTTCGGAACGAAGTCTGTCGCGTAGTAGCTGTTGATTTTTTAAACGCGATTAGAATGAGTAGAACAACGCCTTTGAAAAAGAAGCCCAGTGCCATGGGAGACAAGTGCAATTCAAGAGATGGAACCTGCAGTTGCGGTGATAAATGTGATTCCGGTACCGTACTCGAGAGTGGCACCTTAGAGGGTGCTGTGCGGACATCGAGCTCTCAGCCTGAGGCGTCCCGTAGTGTAGAGGGTTTGTCGCGGTTACCAGAACGACCCGTGTTGGCCTTCACGTCAGAAGGGGATAATTGTGATATTGATAAAATTAGTGTAGATAATTCGCTAACTGAGACATCTGTGTTAATAGATAATCCAGAACAGACTGGTGATTACATTTCCATTCGATCGAACAGTTTTGGGAGCGTTCATGACATTAGCACGTATAGCATCGCGCGACAGAATCAAGCCGACATTCTTAATTCAAGTGTATCATCGCGCGAGTCCCGTTTCAGTAGAAAATCGGGTCGAAGGTCGAAAAAATGCAATAGGCTACAAAGAGTAGCAGCCGAAGTTATAACTGGCTCACTGCCCCCGGAGTACGCAGCAATAATAATTGAGGAAGGCACAAATCCAACGAGCGGCAGCCATATTGATCAACTCGCAACGGCGACGACTTCCTTCATTGATACCCGGAATAATCACCCTACGGCGAGTCATGCTTTTCGGATAGGCAGGTAGGTAGATTGTTGCAGGTACATTTGAAATGTAGGATATAGTCGACAGCAGGTCCAAAGTGAGACCTTTTCTTCTCAGAATTATTTGTCTTTAGTTTTATTTACATGGGCCTGCGTCCGATAGCATGTCGTATTACCTATTTATTTGTTTAAATTTCGTGTGTACATTCAGGAGATGAAAACCTAAAGCCATCAAGGATAGGGTACTTTTTGGAGGCAAAGTACAAAAACAAACATTTCTGAAAAAAGGGTTTTTGTGATTTGGCTTACTTCATAAATTTATTCTGCTTCAGTTCGAGTTATAAAAGTAGATAGACGAGTTTATGATCTACGCACCAATATTTTTATCACAGTGAACTCTGGAATAACAAGGTGGCTTATCGCCATATGTAGAATCACATCATATACTAGCCATTTATTGTGTGATACAACAGGTGCGGCATTGCCCAGAATACGGAGGAAGGAGCGACTTCGTCTCCTTCCTTTTTTTCTACTCATAGTCGCAATGTCCAAGAGACGTTAGCAATATTTTGATACATTAAAAACACGTTTCTCCAATTTTAGCTTCGAAAAGTAAAATGACAAAAGTACATACAAAACTAAGATTTCGATGAAATTCATTTTTTTGTTGGGACTTTTCCATTAAATTAAAAAAAAATCACCATTTAGATACATTACTTAATCTTGAGGTAATTTTTAGTGACATTTCCGAACTTTTCTTTTCTGAAAGATATCTCGGCCATGTGTTGAAGAAAGTTCTTTTTCAACTGCTCCAGAGTTTTTTGATTGTCCGAGTAAACTCGGTCTTTTGCGTAGCTTCATAAAAAAAGTTCAAATCTCAGGACGCCTCAGGAGATTCTATCGCGTCAACTGTGAACTTTTCGTACAGTAATGTCAAAAATGATCGCGTTGTGCGGCTTGTGGTGCTATTTTGTTGAAACCACATATTTGTCAACTTTTAATCTTCAATTTCGGTGAGAATTGACAGTAGCATTCACTTCTTCGCTTTCGAAAAAGTACGACCCAGTAATACCATCAGACTATAACCCACAACAAACAACCGTTTTTTACGGACGCAATTACAAACAGTGTTCTCATACCCAGAAATAAGGCAATTTTGGTATTGATTTATTGGCCGAGCGAACAGTATGCCCAATTCTCTGCAGTAGATTTGGTTTGAAAAACGGCTGATTCTGTGAACACCCATAATGTGCATTCCATGGTATTACTTATCAAAATCTTGGACAAGACAAGTGCGAAGTATCAATACGCCAAAGAATCCATATTGGGACTGATAGCAGCGATATTTTGATGCACATATCTTACCACACACGTAACAGACCCAATACATTCGCATTTCTTGGCTACGGTTTTTTTTTAAAAAAGGTTAGCCGTGCGTTAACGTTGTTGGTTGGGTAAACGATCTGCAATATAGAGGGGTAAACCTTAAACTCTATTTACAACATTTTTTTTTATTTTTTTATTACACTTCCCTCGGGAGAGGTGAACCTATAGCGCCGAGTGGGAGCCCCAAAATCCCACCAAATAACTGTTGTAGTCCTTTTTTGAACAGTTTCAGGTTGTAACGCTCCGGGAATACTCGCGTGGGAAGGGAGTTCCACAGCTTCCCCGCTCTGTAACGGAATGAGTTCTGATGCATTGATGTTCGCGCCGTCGGGAGCTGAACCACAAACGGGTGCGATCCATCGGATTGTCTTGTGGAGCGCATATAAACCGAATTGCGCGGAACAGTACCACGAATCTTCGAAGAACAGTACCCGTGATAACATCTGTAAAACAGACAGAGGTCGGCTACGCGCCTTCGATGTGATAGCGGCTGTAGTCCCGACGTCAGCGCCGAGTCTCCGATCAGGCGGATTGCTCGTCTCTGTATGCTCTCAAGTAGTTCGAGGGTATGTTTAGGAGCCGGGCTCCAAACATGAGAGCAATATTCGAGCGCGGGTTAATTTGGGATTTATGTAGAAGAAGAAGTTGGATGACATTCAAATTTGACAGCTGTCAACATTACAGAGCTATATTTTCCAAACTGCGAATGGGGTTAACCCATTCGAAAAGAGATTTAGCAAGATTTGCTACGTATGGTATGTGCTTTAATAAAGGCGCTGACAGTCTTACGTATGTGTCCTCAATGGGTTTTACTGTTCATTCTTCCATCCCATCGAGTATCTGCAGCGCTGTTTTAATCGGAACAAATATGAGAGTTAATAGATATGGATAAGGGCATATAACATCGATGATATACTGGCCTTGAATGACTGGAGATTATAATGACGAGAAAATCCACATACAGACAAATATATCCGTTCTAAATTGTTGCCAGGTTGGATTGGGTGAAGTATTTTTTCTATCCGTTAAAAAGCCATCATAGTTTTGACCCTATTTTAAAAAGCCTTAATGGTAAGATTTTTCTAATTAAGAAAGGTGTGTCAAGAATTGATAGTCTCTAGTTGAATAATGCTAATGCTGCTTAACGATAGTATGGTGGGCGTAAATGCGAATTTCCCGTTGACGACAGAAATTAGCATTGTGATTTGAAGGCATTCCCCGGGCTGAATAATACCGATTGGTGCTGGAATTTAATTATTTGAGAACATCGTTGTGTTTCGTAAAGTGGTTCAAAGGCTCAAGGTGCTGTCATCAGTGCACGGATGAATTTATTTGTGACTAATGATATATTGTAATACAAGATTGATGCAATTTTCAGAAATATTCAAATTGAGGACCAGAACAATAGTGTCTTATGCATTGAATTAGTGTAACGTTATTCCATGGGAATGTCTGCTTTTTAGATGGGATTACTTTCATCTAAGTAGTGCATAGTCTTACTCCAATTTTCGATAAGATACGTCATCAGATCTACGACTGTTCTATTCTTTGGATATTCATATCGCAGTCACCGATGAGCTCGTTTGTTTTCAGGTCTTACAAAAGTTAACGGTCTTCGATAAAAAATAAGTTGATGCTATCAATAGATAGAAAGTGGAGTTGTATGATGGCTCACAAATTTTGGCATTATGTTGTAAATTCGCTGACTTTCACATATTAGGGAATTGACTAGTTGAATACAATGGTTGGAATAGCTTTCGAATCGATTAAGCGAAGAAGAGAATTCCTTCAAAAGTACAAAAAGAAAGCCATACGGGTCCGCAGCTTTGTTACTGTTCAGTTTGGAGAGCTTAGCATCATTATGAATTCGATAGCAAATCTGGTTAGAGTTGCTATCTGAAGTGGTATCAGGGATCAGGTAGCGTCGAGATGCCAGCGAAATCTGCACTAAACCGAATCGCTTTTAATACTACTTTAATGACTTATGTATTTAAAATAATATTTATGTATTTCACAAATTGGCGCAAGGCTGCTAACCTTACCCGGAAAAACAAATTATGGAAAATGTATCAAATTTTACTTGCTAAATAACGCGAAGGCCGAATCCCGGTTGTAGAGCCTGTGATGACGATGATTTTACAAATGTCTAGAAATTTCGGGGGGTATTGTATGTTTTATCTCATCGTTGTTTGGTCGTCTAGGAACTGAAATTTATGAATGAAATCTCTTTTTTTTTCGTCGAATGTGTAACAGATACAATTTTTTTTTTAATTTTTATGTTTTGGAAGCAACATGCATTAAAAAACATAAAAAATCTTTTCATCAAAAATCATTAAAAAATATTTTATGGCAGAGTTCATTTCCACCATGCGAGCTGGTAGTGGAATTTCTGCACGTCGTGTTTGATCTGAAGCAAAAAAATCAAAGTTCGTTTTAAAAAATAATGGCATAGAACAACAAAGGACTTATTTTCTTGATTTTGTTATTCATCATCATCGGCACTACAACCGGGAACCGGTCTTGACCTTATTTAGCAAGTCCGGAGGCTTGTTAAATTTTCCATAATGATTTGTTTTTTCCGGGCAATCAGTCTTGCGCCAGAGGCTCCCCGACGGGGAATCAAACCCCGGTCTCCCGTGTGACAGGTGGGTATACTAACCAGTATACTACCGAGGATTTTATTATTCAACCTCTGCAATAACGACGCATAGCATGATTCATAAAAAATAATGGCATAGAACAACCGCTCTGGCAAAAAGAGTTATGAATACTAACATTAATTAGAAAAGGTCATAAAAGTTGTAAAACATATCAGATTAAAAAGTTCTCATGTTATATTACAGCTCAAGAAGGGGGGTCGTTCAATAAGTCTTTAGAAAAAGGTTTTCGAATAAGGACTTATTTCCTTGATTTTTTTTTTCATCATCATCATCGGCACTACAACCGGGAACCGGTCTTGACCTTATTTAGCAAGTCCGGAGGCTTGTTAAATTTTCCATAATGATTTGTTTTTTCCGGGCAAGGTCATTAGTCTTGCGCCAGAGGCTCCCCGGCGGGGAATCAAACCCCGGTCTCCCGCGTGACAGGGAGGAATACTAACCAGTATACTATCGAGGATTTTATTATTCAACCTCTGCAATAACGACGCATAGTATGATTCATAAAAAATAATGGCATAGAACAACCGCTCTGGCAAAATAAGTTATGAATACTAACATTAATTAGAAAAGGTCATAAAAGTTGTAAAACATATCAGATTAAAAATTTCTCATGTTATATTACAGCTAAAGAAGGGGGGTCCTTCAATAAGTCTTTAGAAAAAGGTTTTCAAATGAGGACTTATTTTCTTGATTTTTTTTATTCAACCTCTGCAATAGGGGCGCATAGTATGATTCATTTTTTGCCTTTTCCTTATCCAAAGTAACATATGTACACGAATCCGCGTGTGTCCCAACATATTATTATCATCGCCCTGTCGACTGATTTCATCGTCTTCACTTCTTTTGGACCCCGTTCACCGATAAAAACCCAATTTTTGGAAACCCAATCTCTTTGATGCTCAATGAACGATTCTCGTAATTAAGAAAATATGTTGCAAATTAAAAATATAAATGTGGTAGTTGTCGCATTTGTTTGAATAGTGTAGTTTCAAGAAAAACTCAAAAGGAGATAATTTTCATTTGAAGCGTTATAAACCAATTTTTTTTTTTTTTGGCGGAAGGCTAATAACCTTGCCTGGAAAAACAAATTATTATGGACAATTTAACAAGTCTTGGGTATGGACTGGATACCGGTGGAAATACTTGCCATGATAAGGCCAAGACCGGATCCCGGTTGTAGTGCCGATGATGATGATGAAACCAACTTTTTAGCTTTTGTGCTATTCCTGGTCCATGCAACCATGTCTTGAAAAGTTCTTGTTACTTTAGGCTTTAACACTAAGCAACAAAGTCGATTTTTTCAAGTTTCAGGACAGTCTAACCTCTGCAGGACATATACACTGTAGTCGTTCCTCTTGGAACTTCTCCGATTTTCCTCTGTATTATTCGAATAATATATAACTGGTAGCTTAACTTTTTTGTTGCCGTAATAGTTGAGCTATATATATCACATTTGTAGCCATTTTATCTCCCCAAAAGTCATTTAGGCTACTCCAGTTGGCTTTCTCGTAAAATTATACAGTTCTATTAGAAAATTTGTCGTTATTGTTGTTGATTAAACAAAACTTAGGTAGCACCTCGTGATGATCTGAAGCACTTAAGAACGAAAAACGGGTGGGTCAGTGATAAAGAAAAGTCTAGTGTAATTGTGGTTATAACCGTCTATGTCTGGTGAATGTGTTGCCACATTTTCGAATTATGTCACATTGTTTAAATCTGAGTAATGATTTTTTTTATACTAACACGCGCACAAAAGGGGATTTTGAAGTACTCTTAAATGTCAGCACAGTGCGAGCGGATGGAGAGGAAGCGGATAAGGGAAGGTGTTGATGTTTATTGGTCTTGAATGCCTGGACATCACAACGACGAGGAAACACATGAGGAGATAGAGCATTGCACATTCGTGTGGTTCGGCTAAAGAATGACTCTCTATGTTTATTGGTGCGCCTGAAGTTGACTTTCAATGTGAACTGATGCGCATCCACAGATTGACCGGTATCGTGGGAAAATGTCTGAAGGGGCGAAATGCTTTCAGCAAGTTCAGTTAAGCAACGACCGTGGTAATACTTATAGATGATATTATTGAGAATTATGCGCATTACAATGAATAGCAATTTGGATTTTTACTACAAATAAAGGATCAAGACCCTGTAAATAGATTCAAGCATACATTTCTATCTAGGTTTGGTCTTCTCTATGGAAAACCATGATGACTGGTCTGTGTTCAACACGCGTCGAACACACCTTCCACGAACAAGAGAGTTTGTTGTGGGCTGAGTTGCTGGCCCCAGGAACAAGGAGCAGCTCTCGTGGCGTGCAACGATGTTCCGTTAAATGTCCATAACTATACAAAACGTCAGGAAGCGTGGTGGCTCCTGGTGTGCAATAATGTTGGTGGCAGCTAACTGAAAGTAATTTGATTGTAAATAGGTTAAAAGGAAATGAGTACTTAGTTGACTTTAGAATCCTCCAGCTCTCGTGGTCCATGGACTGGAGAAGGATCACCCAGAAATATTCTCAAAACATATGGTCTCACAGACCAGCTTAACAAGTCCAATATAGCTCAAAAACACTCGCAATCGTATAAAATAAATCAAAAACTTAAGACTCAAACTTGAATCACAATCTTTATTTTACTTCAAACGATTGCTTTGATATGTATTGATTAAATTAATTTGCGACTGTGGTCGCTAGCTGCTAACGAAGGAAGAAGGAACCAGGAATTGTTTTATGTCACCTTGACAACCAGAACAACAAAACATGTGTGTTAGTTGTTGACAGTTGTTATTGGGTGCGATGATTGCGTTCAATTGCGAATTCACTGGTTGCATCCAGCGAGTCAGCAACAACTGGTGATGCAAACTTTTATTTTTAGTGTTTACCACAATAATTTATACTTTGAGTTAGGTTAGCAATCATATTGTGACAGAAACTAATAAGATATAGCACTATATGTACTAGCACTATCTAGATCCAAGTGTGTGAAATCCGAAATATCGGTATCATTTACCATTTTGGTCCGCGGCTGTATATGTGAGTAGACACTACAAAAATTAGCCATGAATGTTGTCTTTGTCGACGCGAACCTGTTGGTATCATTGGAACGTCCGGGCACTAAAGACTGGTATCCCCGGAATTAGATGCAAGATTCGGAATAGATAGATAAAGGAAACTATTGTCCTTATAGCAATAGCCGGCCTGCACGGAATACCAGCAATAGTCCTCAAGAACTGTGCTCCAGAACTATCGCCAGTTCTTGGCAGACTCTTCCGCTTATCTTGTCCACGGAGGACCTTCCCTGCCTTTATATTCTATTGCCCTACTCACAGGTTCACTTTTGCGGATGATACACTTGTTTGTTTCCTCTTTTTCGAATGTTCGGCCGATTGGTGCATCTACATCGCACCAGCTGAGATGTAGACAGATTGACAATCTGAATGGTGATCTGGTTAAGGTCCTGCAGTGGGGAAAGGCCAATCTGATCGACTTCAATGCAACGAAGACACCGTATATAACATTCACAAGGAAAAGTGGATCATCGGTTCCACAGCTGATGATGAATGGCCGGGCCCTCGAGGCCGGGGAAAGCATGAAATTGCTCGGCGTCACAGTCTGTGGGAATGTATCGTGGCATAAACGCGTGTCGAGCATCGCCAAGTCAGCCTCAGGAAAACTGTGCTATCTTTTTAGAGCCAAGAAATATTTTACTCCGGCCCAACTTCTTCTTCTGTATAAATCTCAAATTAGACCCGCGCTCGAATATTGCTCTCATGTTTGGAGCTCGGCTTCTAAGCATACTATCGACCTACTTGAGACTATACAGAGACGAGCGATCCGCCTGATCGGGGACTCGGCGCTGACGTCGGGACTACAGCCGCTATCACATCGAAGGCGCGTAGCCGATCTCTGTCTGTTTTACAGATATCTCACGGGTACTGTTCTTCGGAGATTCGTGGTATTGTTCACACCAGTTTGCTGTTCATCTCCCGACGGCGCGAACATACCTGCGTCAGAACTCGTTCCGTTACAGAGCGGGGAAGCTGTGGAATTCCCTGCCCATGCGAGTGTTCCCGGAGCGTACAACCTGCAACTGTTCAAAAGTAAAAGTTATTTGGTGGCAACTCGGGGCGCCCATTCGGCACTACAGGTTCGCCTCTCTCTATGGTAGAAGATTTATCGGATTTACTTTTTTTTTAAAGACTCCCACAATTATTCATACTCATACCTGTCAGAGATTAAAAGTTGTCAATGATAAAAATAATGAAATGTTTCTCTTTTATTTTGTATATTTAGTTAGCATTTTATAACGATGGTTTATTGCCGATGTTTGCATCGACACCAATCAGATACTCTTAATTTACTAACAGTTCATTTGCCACCATCTTATTAAAATTAAATGTAGTGATTGTTGAACTACAAAGCCTCTGTAATAAGATTGAGCCACACTCCAGGATGTACGTTGGCCAGACAGAGGACAGGGTGCAAAAATATGACAGCCTGTGGTATTTTAAGTCCGTTTAATCAGATGCAGGAAGAACGTGCTGTCATA
Organism: Microdon myrmicae; assembly: GCA_963931805.1. Taxonomy (NCBI): domain Eukaryota; kingdom Metazoa; phylum Arthropoda; class Insecta; order Diptera; family Syrphidae; genus Microdon; species Microdon myrmicae. Next base: position 263,451,427 of record OZ007496.1, read on the forward strand.
TTTTACCCTATATGTCCGTGATTTTTTGTGGGATCTAGTTGATGAATAAATCCTGTAAATAACGTCTATATTGGATTTGTTTTATACAGGTTCACATTGGTAATTGTGCCCTTTGCAAAAACGTTTGGATATGAAAGTCCTAAATACATTCCAGTCCTATGAGCTGTTTAAGTCCATGTTTTGCTTCTGGTGAAGCGTTCAGAATTGATGAAATATTCGTAGCCATAAAAAAACCACTGATATAAATCTCAGACGAAATTGTCTCACGTGTTCTATAAAGCTAACAAATACTGGTTAGTGCGTATCACTAACATAAAAAATGGTTCAAAGTAAGTTAGAAAAGACATTTACGAAGAAGGTATAAGTATTTCACAGCATAACTAGTCTTGTTCAGCTTGCGATGCTCATCTTCTCGTCCATTGTCCATTTCCCGTTCCACTCCACAGTATACAGTGAATTAATTAAAGTTGTCCTTTGTCCGCTCATCCCTCTGCATTTTCCCTTTAGATTGGTTTGGTGTGTTTTTTATGTCTACTTCAGGAGAGTAACTTACTGAAGTGAACTTCCTTTTTGGCTTCTTATAGCACAACATCGGTTGCAACGTCTCTTTTGTACATTTCGTGACCAGGTCATTTGACCCCTTGGCTAGTTGCCCGCATTCAGATGCCCAATAAAGCCACATACAGGGGCGCATACAGGGATGCCATGTGTAGAGGCTGTGAACTCATTCTTGTTATTTATTTCGTTTTACCTTCACTTATTTTTGAGCAACATGTTAGTTTGTGACATTGTTCAATTGGCCAAATGGCTCATTCTTCTGGAGAGGGACTTTGATTGTGTTTATGAAGCAGTTTCATTAAGGTAGATCGGAAATCTGTAGCTAGGGGTGCATCACATGTAGTCGATCACACTGTTTCATCCGTAGATGTCAACGAATGACAGTAAATACAGTTTATGTCTTTCGGAAATATATCTAAGTCGAAGCGACTGGGTATTCCTTTAAGGAATCAAGGGCGGATAAGTATAAACTCCACCCTTATTAACAAAATATTATTCTTACATTTAATTATTTCTTTCTGTAATCGGCGGTTTTCTTTATTTCAAATAAAATTCGTTTTACTTTCAACAATTTCGCTGGAAGTAATTGAACTGTATATGCAGAAATTAATTTTTACAAAGTCTAAGAAGCGTTTATTGGCCACCTAAAAACACATGATAGAGAGAAGGAATAATTATTACTAATTTTTTACAAGTTTCTAATCGGCGTTCATGTTACAAGTGTAAGTGTAGCCAGAATTTTCCAGAAAATCGAGAAGATATATAAGGGTTTTTCATCTTGCTACTCAACAATTTTACGCATATATTGTCGTCAACACACTGCAGTGGTCTTAGTTAAAGGCTTGGTTCTAATTTTGCTGTGATTCTTAACATCATTGTGTGAATTTCCATATCTTGCGATTATATTTTCATGTTGAAATAGTGAGCACCATTGCTTATTAATGGCCGACCCAACCCATTTTTAATAAAGAGTGGTCCGTTGATACATCTGTGGCGTTTCTAACAGATACACACACACAATACACAAGCAAATAGTGAAGAAAACCGAACGAACATCGAATAAGAAAATGCACCACAGCCGTATACGATAGCGATAACATAACAAATCCACATCAGTCGAATGTACTTGAGTATAGAAATCGAATTCGAATACGCGGCAGTAGCCCGATGCTTCATTGCTTCGCTTTTCACCCGTTTCGTGGTATGTTCAAATCACTGTCTTCACTATCCTTGCTTAACGCAACACCCCGACGTGATCTGTGTACACACAGCACACACTTTCCCATAGTAAACAGAGCTTCACGACACGATCACGACTTCCGCATAGAGCACCGGCACACTCGTCTGCTCCGACGTCCTCTCCCGCGCTCTTTCCTCGCTCCGTCGTTCGCACACGAAGCTGATCGTAACAAAATTACAGAGGAGGGAGTAGTGTGGCGTTTCTACTAGATTCTAGGTCCTCATTTTCGTTTCTGCAGAATGACTTCCACAGAGCCATGTCGACAATATTTATATCATTTTTCTAAGCCTGTCGGCAAAGCAATAAGTTCATTAGGAGTTAGGCGCGAGGTAGAGGAAATTGTGGGCGACTACTCCAATTCTTTTTACAATATATCTCACAAAATAATTGCATCCAAAGTCGAAGCTTAGGAGTTACTCTCACATTTCACACCGTGAATTAAGTCCATCTGTGTCCAGACTGCCTACTTTTCAGATCAATTTGAATGTCAATTGCCTTCAAATTTATCTATCAACGATGTCGTTCACGTTATGAAAGAGTCAGATTTACTTTTATCTATAAAAATATCGCCTTCTGTTGATGTGTTCAATGCCATTCTTTTTAATGTTGTGCAAAAAAATTTTTTTTTCTTGAACTAAATAATTCTAAACAGCGGTTTGCCCCCTTGCCCAACCAATGTAACATGCAATGAATTGTAGTTGTGTGGCGTTTCTAACAGATACACACAAAATACACAAGCAAATAGTGAAGAATACCGAACGAAAATTGAATAAGAAAATGCATCAGAGCCGTATACCATAGCGATAACATAACAAATCCACATCAGTCGAATATACTTCAGTTTAGAAATCGAATTCGTACACACGGCGGTGGCCTGATGGGTTGCACTTTGGGTCAATTTTTGGTGATTCTAACTGTCATAGCGTCAGTTCGAATCACACGTTCTTCACTATCATCCCAAACGCTATACATCCGCAACAAACAATGACACCTCGCGGATGCATTTCTTCTCAACAGTTTTTCATGGTATTTCCCAGCCACAGGTTCGAGAAATTGAACGATTAACAAAGCCCTCCATGAAAATAAGCCCCATCGGTTAAGATGGTTTTATTTGAAAAATCAGCATCCAATTGTTGTTCCATAATCCAGTCAACGTATTGTTTCGCTATTCGAGTTCAATAGGCTTCAGTTCTTGAATCAACTGCACTTTGTATGCAAAAAGATGCTAGTCTTTCATAAGAGTACGCTGTAGCGAGTCTCTCGAAATGTCCAATTCATGATCACGGTGTTGAATTGATTTTTCCGAACTCTCAGAATCAGTCTCCCTAGCTGCTTCGATGTTATATGTTGAACTAGTATTTAAGATCACTGTTATGTACCAAAACCACCCCCCCAAACATTCATACCGGGCGAAGCCCCAATCAATTTCGGATCACATATAGTGAATCCCAGGCAGATTGATTAATGTACCAATCAGCCAAGGAAATATAACCATAGAGTCCAGACATACATATGAGAACAATACTCAATGGCGACACCGTTTCCTTTAATCCATTCTAAGGATACGTTTCCTAAACGGAAAAAGAGCGGTGCATGTAAATAGGATTGATGGACAACAACAGCATTAAGATGTACAAAATATCTTTGGCACCGTTGTCCATTAAAAAGTAATTACCAAAAACACTCGTGGTAAATACCAATCCGAAACATTACTAAAAAACCCAAGTAATGTTTAATGACCTATGGTAATTGTCGATCCTAGGAAAATTACCGAAGGATCAAACAAAAGATCGATGGCTCACAATAGAGATCCGGATACAAAGGATTTTATGTGAGGTCAGCGAGAAAAAAGAAAAGGAAAATAACACGTTGCTTTTAGGTAACGTGGAAAAAAGGTTTCCTTCCGATCAAACGATCGAGATAGAGCGGAGTTGGTTTTTTGCATTCGTCCGGAACGGACATAGGAAGAGAGTTCGCGTACGCCGAGGTGTCGATTTAAATTAGCAATTTGTTTTCAACGTGGTTCTTCGTTTCAATTTATTCTTTTTAAAATAATCCGATACATCTCCCTGAAGGAGTATAAGGAATAACTTAAGTGAAATCATCTTTTGTATAACGCATTTACGTGTCCGGGCATCAGTGTGTCTGTGTAAAATACTTAATAATAAAAATAAAAAAACAAAGAAATATAAATATACGAGTTGTTTTAATTAAAGTGTGGTGTGCAAAGTGGATACCAGTGACAGAGAATATCCTGACAATTTAATGACACCAGCACCAGCGATCTCTAGGACAACCCCGATAGAAGGACAGACCGTAAGTCATTAATACTTTTATTAAATAACTACAACAAAATCCGTCGGCCCGCGACGGAGAATATATAAATTTAAAATATATACAAAATAATAATATAACATCACCAATTGTTCAATCTTTCTGAATATTCGAAGTAATCTTTTATTTCTACAAAAATAAACTGGTCAATGGTGATCGTTACCGCACCTATATTACTACTATTTATTGGCCTGTAGGAATCCGACTCGGCTCTGCCATCGTTCCCTGCCCTGTGCCCTCTCCGTCCATGCTTGACCAGCCGATCCGATCTCCTTAAGGTCAAACCTAACATTGTCTTCCCATCTCCGTCGCGGCGGTCCTGCCGGTCTATTTCTCGTTGGTCTACCGTCAAGAATTCTAGGCACGGTCCTATCGTTGCCCATAGCGCCACATGCCCGACCCATCTTAATCTTCGCGACCGAACCATGATCAATAATTTTTTGTTTGAAAATATTGATGTCCTTGATCCAGACGTTCACAGTTGGACCTCCATGTTCTTCAACAGCAGCCGAAGTGACGATATTCCCGGAATGGCTTTCAAATGTTAATGCCATATCTTTCTTTCAACAGAACAAAATGATTTTATTGGAATTGTAGTTGTTGTATTTTTTTAGAACTCAAAGTTCTATCGCACTTAAAGAAAACATCCATTACAACTAGTACAACTCGATAAGTTTCGTTTAGTAGTTGATATGCTAGTATATCGGTACATTTAAGTATCATGATTAATATTTAACTGCCAATCAACAATAGTATATTTCCATATCGGAGTACTGATATTGAGTGGAATTGGTAGATTCGATTCTGTGAGTCGTGGTATGGTGAGCTTACTTGACTTGCAAATTCAAATGTTGGCTTACCGAACATGATCCCTTCTAAGGCAGTCAATCGTCAATATATTCAGTGCATTTACTAAGACATTTTAATTTCCCACTACTTCAGAGGGGTGGAATTTTTCCAAAAGAATCGTTATTTGTGTCTAGGAAGAGAATAAATTCGTCATCGCGTAATCGGGTTCGTTATCGAAACTCTGTCGTCGTTGGATTGGTAAGGGCATTTTGTAAGATCAGGGGCACAGGTTTCACCAAAATGAATGTAAACGTTGTCCACCAATATTTGCAAACAGCGAAACCTGATATCGTCGCCCTAATTGAGACCCAGGTCGATTCGTCAACTGATTCGACATATCCTCGTTGCTCAGGATACGACTTGCATTCGGAATTCCGTTTTAAGCGTGGTGTCTTGGTCTTCACTCGAGCCGATGTGGCCTGCCAATGGATGGATGCGTTAGAACCCAATAACTTGGACATCATGTGGTTGAAGGTCTTGGTGGGGAATTCTGTTACATTTCTTTGTTGTCTTTGTTGACGAACTAACGGTGACACTTTTCGAACATTTTTCACGTACCGTCGACTGGATACAGATCAACCACCCGGCTTCAGAAATTGCCGTCCCTGGTGATTTTAATAGACACAACTCCGGCTGGATGGTACATTCTAACAGAACCCACTAGTTTGGGAGGCTGGCGGAGATGTTGGCTGTTAGTCGCCATTTGACTAAACTCGTGGAGGAACCTGAGCGCGTGCCGGATACCTGAGGTGATTATGTGATCACCCTAAATCTGTTTTTATTATTCGAGCACACCATTTATACCGTGGAGATTGCGGGGCCACTGGGAAACGCAGATCACTGTTTGGTATCGGTCGCCCAACCGCTTGAATTTCAAACAAATAGCAGATTCGTCCTGTATATAGGTGTTGGGTTGCTAACTGGGACGATTTGCGAGATTTCTTCATATCCTTTCCAATGGTCGGTGGTTTACTTTGGAGACTCCAAGCTTAACGCTTGCGTGGAGTCGGTCACAGAGATTATTCTTCTCGGGATGGAAGTCTACACTCCGCATTCCATTAAACGAAGTAGTTCATCTGATAAAAAATAGCAATTAAATTACAGCGGCATAAAATAGAGCTTTTAAACAATGCCGTCCCAATCCCACCGATGTTAACAGAACGAATTTTGATAGGATCAGAAACGCCTGCAAGCAGCCGATTGACATCGCTAAGAAGGCTTACAATGACAGAGTGACTAGTAGACTCCTCGAGTGCCGAACTGGCTCGCGTCACTTCTGGTCAATAGCAAAGGCTGTCAGCAGTAACTCCGCTTCTTCCTTTTTTCCTGCGTTAGTGACGCACATAGGGACATTAGTCATGAATTCAAAAGATGAAGCTAATACGTTCGCGAATTTATTTTATGGGATTTGTTGCTGAAACGAAGAAAAGGAAAAAACCGAAATCGCGAACGGCACTTTCTCCAGTGACGTCCCAAGAGTTTTCGCCTTTAGCGGACTGTATTTTCCGGCACTGGCTGGCCAACGATGCTTTCTTAATTTGAGGGATTGTACCTCCAGGGTCGGACTCTTCTCTGGATGAAACGGGCGTTTGAGTCTTGCCCAGTACAGACCCCTAACGGACCAAAAGTAAAACACACGATCAAGGAGAATATCAAAAAACGACCCAAATAGCTTATTTCCCTACTTATTAAATTGAATAATATCATCGAATCTGTATATTTATTATTTTCGTCTGCGTTTCTTCGCGGCTGGTCTGTTGGAGAGGAGTTCCTGTGACGACTCCTGCTGCTTCAAAAAAAAAAAAAAAAAAAAAACGGTGGCGAGAGGCCGACTGTGTGTGTGTGTGTGTGTGGTGTGTTAGCAGTATACCCTATGGGGTGGGTCCAGGAATCTTCTATCATAGAGGAGAATGTTTTTAGGAAGGGTGCTTTCTTCAGTTTTGTACTGAAAAAGAAATTGTGGTGGTCTGAAGAGATCGAGAGAAAGAAGGGTCAAGAACGCAAGCCTCTCGTACAAGTAGGTTCTCGCTGTTCTGAATACTTTCGAGGTGCTCGTATGCTAATTGTAGCAAGCACTCGTCGATAGGGATAATGGAGGCACTTTCGTATAGGTGGGAGTTCTGGTAATGACGACCGTCAGGCCTTCTAGAGTGGTTGATGCATCCTCCTGCTGCTTCAAACAAAAAAAAAAAAATTGTGGCGAGAAGGCCGAATTTAGCGAGACAAGGACATATGTGTCCTTCATCTTGTCTCTGACTTCTGGTCATCTTGCGATAACCAGAATCACCCATATCCGTGAGGATGTTGGGCTCGGTCTCGCGATCTCTGAAAAGAAAAGAGAAAAAGGGGAGGTATCCAAGGATAGTGTGGACAGTGTTAGTCCGGGTGTTCTCTAACTACTTTTATAGAGGGATGTTGGGAAAGAAATCGTACAAGACCGGTAGGTCTTGGGGGCAGTAGTGAATGCAGATCACGTCTTTGGCGTCTGATAATCTGCGCTTTGGTCGGTGTGTAGGTTTGTGTTTCTGCCGTCTTGTACTGTGCGTTTGTGTGTGTGGTTTGTTAATAGTAGACCCTATGGGATGGGTCCAGGAATCCTCTATTATAGAGGGGAATATTGTTGGGAAGGGTGCTTTCTTCAGTTTTGTACTGAAGAAGAAATTGTGGGGGTTTGATCCGAAGAGATCGAGAGAGAGAAGGGTCAAGAACGCAAGAGTGCCGTACAAGTAGGTTCTCGCTGTTCTGAATGTTTTCGAGGTACTTATATGCTAATTGAAGCAAGTACTCGTCGATAGGGGTAATGGAGGCGCCTTCGTATAGGTGAGAGTTCGGGTAATGACGACCGTCAGGTCTTCTAGAATGATTGGTGCATCTTCTGAGGAGTTTCCTTTCGAAAACCCGAAGTCTTTCCATTTGGGCCGAAGATATTCAGGACCATATGGGAAAGGCGTACGATATTCCAGATCGGATTAGCTGCTTATAGCAGAGAAGCTTAACTTTGGTGTCAACTTTGTTCCTCCACTTCAAGATGTTGTGCAGTTGCTTAGACCGACCGAGGCCCCATTGGAGAATGTGGGTCACATGTTTGATGAAATTCATTTTTGGGGTATAAGTGACCCCAAGATATTTCATCTTGTCCTGTGGTCTAATCGTAGTATCTCCCATTTTTAATCGAATATTCTGTGAATATCGAGAAGCAGGTTGGGAGTGTTTACTACTCAGAATTATGGCTACTGCTTTGGATGGATTAAGTCGGATTTTCCATCGACTGTAATACTGATACAGTTCGTCCAAGTGACGGTTGAGTCGATTTGTTGCGAGGTTAGGGCCTTTGGTTGACGTGTACACAAGGGGATCGTCTCCTGCTGCTTCACCGTTGCGCTCGCCTTTTATAGTCCTGTCTTCTCGTTCGCTTTGTTTTTCTCAATCACTCGGTTCCTCCTGAGTGATTTTTCGCGATCGGCATACAGCTCATTGTCGTGCTCTTTCCTCTTGAGTGGTTTTCGTTGGGCTTCCCTCTTGAGTGATTTTGCAGGCGATCATTGTGCTGATTGAAATTCCATCGCCAACAGGATTCAAACATCGATGCCGGTATTTTGGGGCTATCTGTGATTACATCGGTGCGGTCTTTGATGCGGGATGTGAAGTTCCGTCCCCGTACTATAGAACGCATTCTAGGTGGACTGGACTGATAGAAGGTGCGCGCCCAAGACGGAATACCAGCAATAGTCTTTAAGAGCTGTGCTCCAGTACTGTCGCTGGTTCTTGCCAGGATCTTCCGCTTATCATATGCATGGAGGACATTTCCTACCTTCTGGAAGGTGGCTCAACTTCAGCCGATCCCAAAGAGGGGGAAAAAGTGTCTCCCAAAAAATTACGTGCCGATAGCATTATTGTCTATGTTGTCTAAGGTGATGAAAAAGGCCATCATCTGAATTATCGTCAATACGAATTCCGTGGGAGGCGGTCTACGGGAGACCTTTCGACCACTAAAACTGATATATATACATCTGCGATTGAAGGCCATGGTGAGTCGATAGTGGTCGCGTTGGATATCGCCAAGGCTTATGACCGCGTCTGACACAGAGCATTGCTGAGCAAGGTTCATTCATACGAACTTTCCTAGTAGCTCTGCGAATGGACGAAGAGATTCTTCGAAAATCGATTGATTCGGGTTGTTGTGGACGGTGAGTGCTCAGACCTGTATCGTATTAATTCCGAGGTACCTCAAGGTGCCATTTTGGTCCCAACCTTGTTTTTACTTCACTTAAATGATTTGTTGAAGTCAACGGATAAACGACCTCAGAGAACACACATAAACACTAAAGGCAAGATATTTGAAAATGTAAAAGAATTTAAATATCTGGAAACAATACTGAGAGTCAGTAACGAAATGTCGAAGGAAATTAACAAAATACTACACTCCGGCAACGCTAGTTGGCATGCAGTCAGTAAACTGCTGAAATCCAAACTGCTATCATGTAATATAAAGCTCCGTGTCTATAGAACCATAATCATGCCAATTGTTCTATACGGATGCGAAAAATGGGTTCTCACAAAACGGGAGGAAAACAAATTCCGCGTATTCGAGAATAAAGTTTTAAGGGGTATCTTTGGCGGTAAATATGACGAGGAGTCAGGACAATGGAGGAAATTCCACAACCACGAATTGGAAGAGCTATACCGAAAACCTACAATAGTGAGAGTAATCAAGTCGCGAAGGTTAAGATGGGCTGGATACGTGGCGCGAATGGGCAACGATAGGATCGTGCACAGAATTCTTGACGGTGAACCAACGGGAAAGAGACCCACATGGCGGCCGCGACGGAGATGGGAGGACAATGTTAGGTTTGACCTCGAGGAGGTCGGATCGGATGGTCGAACGTGGAAGGAGAGCGCACAGGACGGGGAACAATGGCGGAGTCGAGTCAGTGAGGTCATGAACTTCCGGGTTCCTACAGGCCAATAAATAATAATAACGGACAAACGAGTGTTCAGTTTTGTGAATGATAGTACGCTTGTTCCTCGAGTGATCGGCGGATTAGTGCATCAACGTCGCACGAGCTGAGATGTAGACAGATCGACTCCTGGAAAACGGAGTTATCTTCTAGACCCAAAAAATATTTTACTCCGGCCAAAATTTTTCTTCTGTATAAATCCCAAATTAGACCGGCGCTCGAATATTGCTCTCATGCATACCCTCAACGTACTTGAGAGCATACATAGACCAGCGATCCACCTGATCAGGGACACGGAGGTGACGGGACTGCAGTTGTGGGGTACGAGGTCGTGGTGCCGACGAACGGCACGTGGTTAGCCCTGTCCCCGGCGATGTCGACGAAAACCATTCACAAAATTACCCAAGAGATAGGTGGGAACGGAACCGAAAGAATAAACACTCGTACGTGGTTGTTGTGATTGACGTTTTTCTTTCTTTTCTTTATTTAATCTTCTTACACTATTCTTAATATCTTGTCTTTATTTAAGGTTCTTAAACTATTCTTATACTGTGACTCGATCTGTGTTGTGGCTCCGGTGGCGGTTGGATCTCGACTGACTAACGTAAGCAAAAGTTCATTGCGTCGTGGCAGTGGCGTCATAAACTCATTGCCACTTACGAGGAATTTTGACGAGAGTTGCTATGCTCGCGTAAGAATTCTGTTCCAGCGAATCTTTGCCGTACAAGCTGAGTTGGATTCTTTGGTAATGTATACCGGGAAATTGAAATTACTTGGGTGAAAGCAAGGAGTATCGTTTGGGTAAGATATTAACCGAAGTAATTTCGGGGAAATGTATGCGGCTTGTTATAGTTGGTGGCGATGGTTAATGTTCGTTGTAGATTTGAATATGCCTTCTATTATGCCATATGAATTTCGGGGGAATTGGGATTGCTTGGTCGCAAAGAGGGAATATGAATTAAGTAGAGAATTGACCGAAGCAATTTCGGGAAAATGTATGTGGGGTGATGTAATTGAGGGAGATGGTCGGTATTCCATTGTAGGTTGGAATCTGCGTTTTATTATGGCTTATGGATTTCCGGGGAAATTGGGATTGCTTGGCCGCGAGGAGAGAATGTGAATTCAGTAAAGGATTGACCGAAGCAATTTTGGGAAAATGAATGCGTGGATGATTAGAATATGTGCTGTTGAATTATATTCTGTTGAAGGTTTGGAATGTGTTTTATTGCAGGGTTTGGGATGTATGCTGTTACAGATTGGGATTGTTTTTGCATGTTTATAGGTTAGGGTAGGGTGATGCGCTGTTAGCGGTCAGAATTCGTTGGAATTGTCGGTTGGTTCTCCGTGTGATATAGAGAACCCCCACACAGTCGCTATCACATCGAAGTCAAGTAGCTGACCTCTGTCTGTTTTACAGATATTGTCACGAGTGGTGTTCTTCGGAGATTCGTGGTATTGTTCGGCGCAATTCGATTTGTATGCGCTCCGCAAGCGCAACACTTTGCAGTTCATATCCCGACGGCGCGAACATCCTTGCATCAGAAATTGTTCCGGTGCAGGGCGGGAAAGCTGTATAATTCCCGCCCTGCACGACTGTTTCCGATGCATTACAACCTGCAAATCAAAAAGAACTGCAACAGTTATTTGGGGGCTTCCCAGGGGGCCATAGCATCGCCTCTCCGCAGAGAAGTGTAATAATAATAAATAAAAAAGAAAAAGGAATTTAACCTCTCTGTTCACGTCCAATACCGTTTCTATACCTTGAAGGTATTTACCGGACATTTTGAATTTTGAATCGTTGGTATATATAAGCGTTTTATTCGTAGAACATTTCTTTTATATTTCAGTTTGCATTTGGCGTGATAATGTAAGGTGTGTACAATTCTTTTTGTGTGGGTCACCTACATACAAAAGAATATTACTCATTACTTAAGCTCTCCAAGATAATAGGGGCCAGGTACCTGTTGAGAGTCACGTTAAAGTTCTTTATGAAGGTTAGGACTCGTGCAATTTTTATTTAATTTAAAATTTATTACTGATCATACCAACAATTAACAAAAACTGAAAAGTTTGCTTCTGGTACACGAGTCATCACATAAAACTAAAATGTGCACTGATAATTAATGATCTGCTGGCGTATGTAAACATTTCATCGGGAATAACATTATCAGCGTTTAAATTAATGAACTGCTTAACTGATAAATTTATGGTGTCCCCCAAAATAGTTTTTTGACACCCGCGCTGTTGATTTACACGATTCAAATCACTCTGATCAGACTTTCCAATAACTTTTACAAATGACACAAGGAAAAATATGGTATATAATTGAACATGGCTGCCCCAAGTCGTTACAAATATTTTTGTAAATGATGAAAGTTACTAGACGCATACAAAACAAATCAGGTTTACGAACCGCATCGACCCACACGAACTTTACTCGAGGAGGAGATAAGCTGGTGCGGTAATGTTTCTAGTTACAACACCATATCTTATGTAAGCACACCAACTGGGTACCTTGATATGAATTCAGATGTCGATATCGGATAGACGTTGAAGACTATGAGAGCGCTGAGCCATATGCATTAGATATGAGGACGCACATTGAATCTTTAGGGAAAATTATAAGCTTCGATTTCAAATAAGAGCCCTATAAACACCGAACGTTGAAACGAGTTTTGGGCGCATGAAATGTTAATCTAATGCAGACCTAAGACCCATAAATAGAGAACACTAAGCTCTCGGCCGAAGAAAATCGAGCAAAAGCTGATAAATAAATTATCGATGGTATAAGAATACCTATCATGACGTTTGTATTGAATTGTAATAAGATATAGCCATTAACATCGCTATCATCTGAATGGAAATCAAGATGAATTCGAGTAGCCCTGCTGTCGGTTAAAATAATAACAGCGGCCTGGTCGGTCAGCAATGGAGTTTATAGCAATGGCGACAGGAGATTTAAAAGTAAAGACAACCAGTTGATATATAGAATTAGGAATTGGGAGTTACTGGTTATTTAAAGTCGACTACGCATGAAATATGGGAACATTAGTGTTCCCTACACTTGTGTTGTTTGGCTGAAGATCGATTATCTACACCTAATGGTTGTCATGCTTCTATATCAGTTAGTATACCTACGGGAGTAGTATAAAATGAGAGCTAACAGCCTGGGCTGAAATTAAGTTCTAATAATCGAACTAATTGGTTCATAAACTCTGGAGACATTGATAACTATATATTTTCTTCAACAAGTGATGCAATAATGGGACATGTATTTTATTAAAGCTGGTTGTAAGCGAGGTTAATTGTTGATTTTATAGCGAACAGGCTTTTCGTGACTGTCAGGGCGTGCGCTATAAAAGGTAACAAGATCTATACAGAGAGACAAGTTCTATTTTTCACAGAAAATTATAATATTGCTATTTACTTTGCTTTTTAAATTGTTTTTAATAGTGCATCGAGTCTGATTGAATAATATCAGTAAATGATATGTATTGTGTATAGACTATATGTAACATACTAGCAGTTAAGCCCCTGCTAATTAAAGTTCGTTGCTTCTGGGGTGAGATGTCCTAAAAGTAGATAAAAAAAGACGCCTAGGAGTAGGGCTGAAAAGTATTTTCTGTGAAGTAGTGTGTTGTTATGGAGGGGAGAAACTTTCTTATGTGATATAATGGTATATGAGTATATAGCAAATCCACAAAGAAGACTCTTCGGCACTTTTAAATGTACGCCACAGTACAGTGTGTACATTTAAAAAGGTAGCGAACAAATATCGATTCACATTGGTTTTAAGAACCTGAAGATAGCATTAACTACGTAGCACAGGATCATGCAGAGCGTTCCATAATAGCGCGGTTCGGCAGGTAAAAACAAATGTTTCCCTGTTTTTAATCGTACATCAAAAGTCATTTTTTAAAGTAAATTAATTCACATAGCCTGACTGTAGGCAAAAGTTATTCCGACGCTTTCGCTGATCTATATTACTTAGTGACCGTTAGAGTACTTATAGAAAATATATATGCAAGATATTTACGAATTCCGTCTATATTGTCATGCACCGAGTAAACAACTTACACCTGGGCCTCATGCTCAGTTTCACTGTCCGTTTTTGTATCCCATTGAGCACATGCTGTACGGAAAAGTATCTCTTTAGGAATACTAAATATTTAGCTGCATTTCAAATACGTGGCTACTCTTCCTAGTCGATTTAAACCAAATACTAAGAATTGAAAGTCTGTTAATTTTAACGATGCTAGTGCCGTTTGTAGACGAGACGTATACAGTGTTTTGCGACGATAGCCAAAAATGCAGTTTGTACCACAGAAAAACCTGGAATTAATTAGCCTAAAGACATCGGATCACTGTCGCGTATAGTTAGCGAAGAATTTTTCTCGACTGCTAATTGAGTTGCGAGGTTATGTTGGTTGATAACACTGATTTGATTAATTATTTACTTTTTATTTTCTTTTTGGTTCTATATTCTTCAGTGCGATTGCGTGTTCGTGTTTGTGTGCTGCGTGTTTCTTCGAAGTGCCCCAGATGTACATTGTGATTTATCTTTGACAATAAGAGGCAGTATTGGGTTTATAGTGAACTAAATTCTAACCAGTTAGAACGCCCCCATTTGTATATTTTGTAGAAATCTGAATTTAGTAAGTTTGAGAATACTTTATTACATATATGATAGATATCCTTCATCGTCATCATCATCAACCGGGATCCGGTGTTGGCTCTATTTACCAAGTCTCTTCACCGATATCCGGTCCTTATCCGAGAGTTGTTAAATTGTCCATAATTATTTGTTTTTCCGCGCAAGGTTATTAGACTTGCGGCAAACATTTCACAGGATGTCGCTGCATGCATTGGTTCAGTACTTGGCGGGTGCCAAAGTAGCTATCCAGGGGTGTCACGTAGAAACTGCATGTCAACTTGGATTGAGCAGGGACATTGATCCTCCTGGCCTTCGCCGGGTTGAAAGCAGAGACTTTACCCAGTATGTTCGCTCCCACCCCCCTATAGATATCCTTCGGTAATTAAAAAATTTGACTTATAAAGAACATATGTATGAAACTAACTAAAACTCAGGCAATCGCACGTCACCCGCAGTACGCCCGAATGTAAAAACAACATACATAGGAGCGACTATCCATTACCGCTTATGAACATGTTGTTCAGTCGCACAAGATTGCGACATATTCAAAGAAGTGCGAGTTGGCCCAAGCCAACAGCGAAGCAAATTAATGCCCATAAATGGATAGTCTGCATCTTTCTAAATACACGGTAGTTGCCACCTATGATACGAATTTGCATCCGCGGGAGACCCGACCCTTTAATGACCTCTAATTTTGGAACCGCCTAAGATTTCGTTTCCAAATTTTAACATAATATTTTTGAAGGATAAAACTATCGATTAAGCAAAAAAAGATTTTTTGAGCCGAACAAACCGGAATGTCCCCTTAACGCTAACGTACGCACTCCACGGGGGAATAAAATCTGATTTGAGCGTGTGTACGCTAGTTGAATAACGACTGTTGCGGCAGTTGAATAACGACTCACTCTCCGCGAGTGTTTGTAATTGACTGACCCCAATTAGGGATCAAACGTGGGTTTTGCATTTGCACAACGGACAACCAATCGAGTTCGTTTTTTACGTTTTTGCTCTCTCATGTTCCCCGCCGTCGAGGTGTGGTGAACACTTCGGTTAATTGGATAGTCGACGAACAAGGGAGAATGAGAGAACAGAAACACAATGTGGGTTTGGTTGTGCCTGCATGAATCAATGCAGCTCTGAGGATAACCCACTGACCTAATTCGGTGAATATGGTGATCTCATACTGCATTGAACTGTAGGAAGGCAGAGCCGTGAAAGAGAGGAAAATTTTGCTGGTGCTATTCATCTGTGAAAAGAGATCATTGATCCCCAGCGGATAGAGTGTCTGGGGAAAGTCGATAGGACGCTACATTGGCTAGGGAAATATTACCGTGGGGAAAAGCTAAGGAATGCGGTAATTACCCAAGCCATTGGATGATGATGCAACCGCGTCGTTTGATTCGACTTGGTTGTTGCTAATCAATATGAATGCGATTTCCGGTGGAAATCTCATGGTTAGGGTAATGGAGTTGCCGTATGGCAGAAAAGTAGCTGAATACAATTATGCATTATCTGCATAGAATAATGAATTCAGCTATGCGTCCATTTGGGAAATATGATATTTCAGGTGAATAGCTTGAATGGTGGGATAGGGGTTGATGTGACGCACTGTTAGCGGTCGAAATTAGGTTAGGATTGTGGGTTGGTTCTCCATGTGACATAGAGGACCCCTACAATTTCACCGGAGGGCAAGGCGTTGGGACCCTACCCACCACTCGCCCTTTATATTCGAATGCCCTACTCACAGATTCTGTTTCGCGGATGATAGTATGCTTGTTTGTTTCCTCTTTTTCGACAGATCAACCGATTCGTGTATCAACGTCGCATCAGCTGAGATGTAGCCAGATCGACTCTCTGAATCGGGATGTGGACATGGTCCTGCAGTGGGGAAAGACCAATCTTGTCGTCTTCAATACAACGAAGATACAGTATATAACATTTACAAGGAAAAGTGGATCATCGGTTCCACAGCTGATGATGAACGGCCAGGCCCTCGAATCTGGGGAGTGCTTGAAATTGCTCGGCGTCACGACGTGTGGGAATGTATCGTGGCATAAACACGTCTCTAGGTCCGCCTCTGGAAAACTGAGTTATCTTTTTAGAGCCAAGAAATATTTTACTCCGGCTCAACTTCTTTTCCAAATTAGACTCGCGGTCGAATTTCGCTCTCATGTTTGACCTCTGCTCCTAAACTTACCCTCGACCTACTTGAGAGCATACAGAGACGAGCGATTTGCCTGATCGGGGACTCGGCACTGACATCGGGACTACAGTTGCTATCACATTGAAGGGGCCTACCCGACTTCTGTCTGTTTTACAGATATTATCATGTATACTGTTCTTCGGAGATTCGTGGTACTGTTCCACGAAATTCGATTTATATGCGCTCTACAAGGCAATCCGACGGATCGCACGAGTTTTTGGTTCATTTCCCGACGGTGCGAACACCCCTACATCAGAACTCGCTCGGTCACAGAGCGGGAAGCTCCTCTTCCCTCCCTGCGCAAGTGTTTCCGGACCGTTACAATCTGCAACTGTTCAAAAAGGACAACAACCGTTATTTGTGTGGCATTTCGTGGCGCTATAGGTTCGCCTCTCCCGAGAGGAGGGTATTAAAAAAAAACTTGCTATCTAGATTTGCAATTGATCCTAGGTAGCGGCATATTAATAATACTATATGATATTTTCATAACATTAAGGATGAAGGAAAACATGAATTATGCATCATAATTTAAAATAATTATCATCATTAGCGTTCACCAAAATATCAGGTAAATACAAATATTGGAGAGTATCGTTTATCATACCAAGTATCCCACAGATGGTCCTCATTTTCGTTTCTGCAGAATGAGTTCCACAGAGCTATGTCGACAATATTTATATAATTTTTCCAAGTCTGTCGGCAAAGCAATAAGTTCATTAGGAGTTAGGCGCGAAGTAGAGGAAATTGTGGGCGACTACTCCAATTCCTTTTACAATATATCTCACAAAATAATTGCATCCAAAGTCGAAGCTTAGGAGTTACTCTCACATTTCACACCGTGAATTAAGTCCATCTGTGTCCAGACTGCCTACTTTTCTGATCAATTTGAATGTCAATTGCCTTCAAATTTATCTATCAACGATGTCGTTCACATTGTGAAAGAGTCAGATTTACTTTTACCTATAAAAATATCGCCTTCTGTTGATGTGTCCAATGCCATTCTTTTTAATGTTGTGCAAAAAAATTTTTTTTTCTTGAACTAAATAATTCTAAACAGCGGTTTGCCCCCTTGCCCAACCAATGTAACATGCAATGAATTGTAGTTGTGTGGCGTTTCTAACAGATACACACAAAATACGCAGGCAAATAGTGAAGAACACCGAACGAAAATCGAATAAGAAAATGCATCAGAGCCGTATCCAATAGTGATAACATAACAAATCCACATCAGTTGAGTGTACTTGAGTTTAGAAATCGAATTTGTCCACGCGGCAGTGCCCTGATGTGTTGAGCATTGGTTAAATTATTGGTGATTCTACCCGTCATAGCGTCAGATCGAATCACACATTCTTCACTATCGTCGCAAACGCTATAGTTGTATATTGTAATATAAATGTTTAGGCAAGTAGCTTGAATGCTGGTTACTTGAGACTTGCTAATTGTGACAAGGGCAATTGATTCATTTGAGATTATTGTGTATGGTCATTTCATGGATATGCTGTTACACTACAATATAGTGAGTTACGTATGACGTGTGACAGGCAGCTGCAATTCATGCGACATTACTAACACAATATATCAGTTGCTGTTGATAGTTATGTTTACCTTTAAATTTTAGTTATAAATTTGTAGAAACAATAAAAATAAATCACTCGTAAAAATCATAATATACCATTCCATTTTTAAACATTTTTTTATTTTCTTTCTATATTCTTAGTTTCTAAATTAAAGGCTAGACAAAAAATGCTTAAATTCTAGCTTAAATTTTTTTTTTTTTTTTTTTTTATTAGACTTCTCTCGGGAGAGGCGAACCTATAGCGCCGAGTGGGCGCCCCGAGATGCCATCAAATAACTGTTGCAGTTCTTTTTGAACAGTTGCAGGTTGTAACGTTCCGCGAACACTCGCATGGGAAGGGAGTTCCACAGCTTCCCCGCTCTGTAGCGGAACGAGTTCTGATGTAGGGATGTTCGCGCCGTCGGGAGATGAACCACAAACGGGTGCGATCCGTCGGATTGTCTTGTGGAGCGCATATAAGCCGAATTGCGCGGAACAATACCACGAATCTCCGAAGAACAGCACTCGTGATAATATCTGTAAAACAGACAGAGGTCGGCTACGCGCCTTCGATGTGATAGCGACTGTAGTCCCGACGTCAGCGCCGAGTCCCCGATCAGGCGGACGGCTCGTCTCTGTATGCTCTCAAGTAGGTCGAGGGTATGTTTAGGAGCCGAGCTCCAAACATGAGAGCAATATTCGAGCGCGGGTCTAATTTGAGATTTATATAGGAGGAGAAGTTGGGCCGGAGTAAAATATTTCTTGGCTCTAAAAAGATAGCGCTCAGTTTTCCTGACACAGACCGTGACGCCGAGCAATTTCAAACTTTCCCCAGCCTCGAGGGCCCGGCCATTCATCATCAGCTGTGGAAGTGATGATCCACTTTTCTTTGTGAATGTTGTATATTGTGTCTTCGCTGCATTGAAGTCGACGAGATTGGCCCTTCCCCACTGCAGGACCCTATCTAGATCCTGATTCAGAGAGTCAATCTGTCTACATCTCAGCTGATGCGACGCAGAGGCACCAACCGGCCGAACACTCGAAAAGGAGGAAACAAGCGTACTATAATCCGCAAAACTGAACACTTTGTTATCCGTTGTCTCCAACAAATCATTTATGTGAAGCAAGAACAAGGTTGGAGCCAAAATAGAACGTAGAATAGAATAGAATTAACAGGATACAGATCCGAACACTCGCCGCCCACAACAACCCGGATCGATCGATTCTCGAGAAAGCTCCTCGTCCACTCGCAAAGCTGTTTGGAAAGTCCATATGAACGAAGTTTGCTTAGCAATGCCCCGTGCCAGACGCGGGCAAAAGCCTTGGAGATATCCAATGCGACCGCCCTTGACTCACCATGCCGTTCAATCGCAGATGTCCATATATCGGTTATAAGTGTCAAAAGGTCTCCTGTGGACCGCCTGCCACGGAATCCGTATTGACGATCATTCAGAAGACCGTTGCACTCCAAATACTTAACCAACTCAGCATTGATGACTTTTTCCATCACCTTAGATAAAATAGAGAGTAATGCTATCGGACGGTAATTTTGTGGGAGACACTTTTTTCCCGTCTTTGGGATTGGCTGAACTCGAGCGATTTTCCAGCAGGCAGGAAAGGTCCTCCGTGCATAAGATAAGCGGAAGAGTCTGCCAAGAACCGGCGATAGTTCTGGAGCACAGTTCTTAAGGACTATTGCTGGTATTCCGTCCGGGCCGGTTGCCTTCCTACAATCCAGTTCACGTAGAATGCGTTGAATAGTGCGCGGATGAAATCTCACATCCCGCATGGAAGACTGTACCGGCGAGATCACAGGTGGGTCCAAAAGGCCGGGATCGAGGTTTGAATTCGCCGAAAATAAATTTGCGAATACATTAGCTTTATCCCTTGAATTCGTGACTAGCGTCCCGCTGTCTGTCACCAACGGAGGGAAAGAGGAGGATGCAAAGTTACCGCTGACAGCTTTTGCCATTGACCAGAAGGAGCGCGAGCCAGTTGGGCACCGAAGGAGCTTATTGATCACCCTGTCGTTGTGAGCCTTCTTCGCGGTATCAATCGCCTGGTTGCATGCGTTTCTGATTCTGACAAAATTCGTTCTGTTAACATCGGTGGGATTGGAGCGCCATTGCTTAAAAGCTCTATTTTTTGCCGCTGTAATCAGCTCGCACTTTTTGTCAAACCAGGGTTTATCAGACGAACTTCGTTTGATGGAATGTGGAATATACATCTCCATCCCCAGAAGAATAATCTCTGATACCGACTCCGCGCATGCGTTAACATTGGAGTTTCCGAAGCACACCTCCGACCATGGAAAGGATGCGAAGAAGTCTCGCAAATCGTCCCAGTTAGCGGCCCCATACTTCCATACATGACGAAGCTGCCTAGGCCGGTTGCTTGCTTGGTATGCAAGTGCTTGCGCGACAGATACCAAGCAGTGATCTGAGTTTCCCAGTGGCGCAGAAACCTCTACGGTATAAATACTCGGTTCGGATGTCAAAAACAGATCCAGGGTGTTCGCATAATCGCCCCGGGCATCCGGCACTCGCGTTGGCTCCCCCACGAGTTGAGTCAAGTTGTGGCTTACAGCAAACATCTCCGCTAGCCTCCCAGCCTCGTCGGTTCTGTTAGAATGTAACAACCAGCCGGAATTATGCACATTAAAATCACCAAGGACAACAATTTCAGAAGCTGGGTGGTTGATCTGTATCCAGTCGACGGTATATGAAAGATGTTCGAAAAATGTCGCCGGTCGATCGTCATTCGGGGAGCGGTCAAGACAACAAAGAAATTTTACGGAATTCCTCAGCACGACCCTCAACCATATGATGTCCATATTATTGGGTTCCAACGCCTCCATCCTCTGGCAAGCCAGATTGGACCGCGCGAAGACGCAGACTCCGCCCTTAAAACGGAATCTCGAATGTAAGTCGTATCCTGAGCAACGAAGATATGTCGAATCAGTTGACGAATCGACCTGGGTCTCAGTTAGGGCAAGGATATCAGGTTTCGTTGTTTGTAAATATTGGTGGACGGCGTTTACATTGGTATTGGTGAAACCGATGCCCCTGATGTTACAAAATACCGTCACCAGTCGAGCGTGGGCCGAGCCTCGAGAGCGAGACCGGTTATGCGATGACGAACCTCTCAAAGTTTCATTATTTATCATGATATCTGCATGATGTTCCCCCTGACATAGCTTATATAATAACTTACTGGTCCTTCGCAGACGCTCTAAGCTAAACATTACTTAATATTTGTATAATTTGCCAATATACATACAATATTTATAATTATTTGAAAGACAAACAAAAATTTGAAAAACTTTGTCAATTTGTTTTGTTTTTTTTTTTTCTTAAAATTTAACTTACTTAACTTACCTAAACTTATCTACTTCACCTTGTACATTTCCTGAAAGACAGCTCCCACAGCGTTCGCCTTCTCCAAAGGATCTTCGATCACGAAGAGCTCACTATTGAAGATAGCGTTTTCTGTATATATGCCAATGTTGGTTAGCAGCTGCTTGTTTACCTCAGTACGTGGAATTTGGAGACACTGAATCTCGTTTTGATTATTTCTCCTGAATATTTTATTTATTTGTGGGAACATTTTCGGGTTATTAGTTTTTATAGCTCGAATTCTGTTGTTCCAATACAAATTTGTTGCTAATCTATAATTAGCTTTAAGTAATTGTTGGAGGTTTTTTAATTGAGATTTCAGTGATATTATCTCCTGGTCTTGTCTGTCTGTAAACTGTCTGTGTAATTGTTTTAATTTCGATAGCAGTCTGCTCTTTTTCTTGTGGAGTGCGTTTATTGTTGCGTTTCTGTACATGTTAATGTGATCTGTAACTGTAGTTTTGGGAATTGTTTTGTCCATTGTTCGTTTTACGGTTTCGTCCATTTGTTGAATGTATTTGTCGATTTCGTCATTTGTCAGGTTTCTGTTTACTGGCAGATTAAAGTCATTCGAACGCAGTTCTCTTGTTAATGATCTGGTGAACCGCGGCCATCGCATTGCCCTGTAGTTATAGGGTTGCGGGATCACGAATTCCTCCAGATCTGCGAGCTCGTTCGGAAGCTCTATGACTGCCGTGAATGCACAGTGATCGCTGTCGTATTCAATTGTCCGTAAACAGTTTGTGTTTCGTCTGTTGGTGTTAAGTAATCTCAGTCGTGAGTCGATTAGCAAGATATCTAAGAACGATCTACCTCTGGGGAACGATGGATATTTCGTAGCTAGCAGGTCAGTTCTATATTCAATATGATACTGATCTAACCAACCAGCCAACTGATTTCCTCTGGCATTAGATATATAATTTCCCCAATTTCTATGCTTGGCGTTCATATCTCCCCCTAGGATAAAGTAATTTTTGTCCAGGTGCAATTGTAAGCATCGAAAGAGTGTCTCGAGCTCCGCTATAAATAGGTTTTGTTGGTGCTCCTCAGGTGCGTAGACCGCAATCGCATACAAACCCCTTCCTTGCTGAAGGGGTATGCGGACGATACAGGCTTCCAGCACCCGGAACCTGCGCACTTCTCCACTATATATTACTTTATGATTGATCCCTTTTCTAATAAAGATTGCGACACCCCCCCCTTGAGAGGAGTTAGGTCGATCTCTTCGTATAATATCGTAGTTTTTATGTCCTATCTTATGTCTATGGTTTAACTTTGAAATCATAATATACAAGGCGAATCCTGTGCGTGGTTTCATAAAATAAGTTCTTCCAACACTCCAATGCGCTCCTAAACGGTGTTCTAAATGGCGTAAGTCATATACTGTCATCGTAATATTCGGAGTATCAAATGTTTATATGATTTTAAAAATGTGCATCTATTGGTTGGCATAGAATCACTAATAAATTAACGTGATTTCATCATCATTCGCACAACAACTAGTGAATAGTAACATTTACTACCCATAATCTATCTGTCTTATCTGTAATACTCATCCATCCGTTTGTTCCAAATTAACTAAAATCAAACTGACTATGTCATTGGCATCCGTATCTTGTACATTACCTAAATGCAACGATTCGATGGGAATCTCACGATCAATCTTCCGATATTCAACCTTAAAATAATAATTGTTGTAATTAAGATTTAAGATTATTGAAATATATTAGATTAAGCGTAATAAGTTCAGTATGTGTTGGTCAGATTAAGAGCGTTATTCACTGTACCGTCGTGCATAAAAATATCATTATAACAAACACAAA
Organism: Microdon myrmicae; assembly: GCA_963931805.1. Taxonomy (NCBI): domain Eukaryota; kingdom Metazoa; phylum Arthropoda; class Insecta; order Diptera; family Syrphidae; genus Microdon; species Microdon myrmicae. The sequence goes on from OZ007496.1 coordinate 263,474,996, forward strand.
TAATGAATAATAAGCGTCTTCCCAAATCTTTCTGCGCTGAAATAACATATTATCCCTTCTAAATCAGTTTCCTGTTCACTTTAAACCGGTAACATATTCATAAATCAAAAACGTTACCCATTGTAAATTCAGGGATTGGGGCCAAAAACCGAAAACCTGTAAAAGCTTGGATACATAAAGTAAGTTTAATGGTGCTAGTTTCCGTATCTGATTCTTATCTAATCTTGGGAACAATGGAACCCTACATAGTCACCTAAATCGTAAACTGGATCCTCTCACCTATAACATGAGCGATACACATAAAATCCAAAACGAGGCAATTACAATAAAACCGAATAACTCTGAAAAGCGATTACTGCTCTCCGCCCAGACATAACGCACCTCGTTGTATTAAAATTCATGCATACACAACGCTGACGCGTTATTCGACTGCGACGTTTTGAAATTCGACCTCAACCCAACACTTCGAAAACAATTGCGATAATGGGCCATTCAAATGCGTGGAACGCATACTTTCGTTGCGTGAGACAGGACATTATCCGATTGAAATGCGGTTTCGTTCGAATATAAATTTTGGAATTTATGGATACGACGTTTTCAATTTCCAGAAGCAGGTGCACTGGGAAATCCGAGGAAAAGCCAACACACCCGAGTAATTTATCATTTGATGCATAAATATAAATATTAAAAAGTGGAAGGCGCATTATAGTCTTGTGTAAAACAAGGATTAGGGGTAATCAAACAAAAAGCCGTTATTTTGATTGGAACATAAACCACATCCATGGAGCGGGAGGAATGTATTTATAATATTAATTGATTTAATACAAGGCTTAACTTATTACAAAAATTTATTTTATTTTATAATTTTATTATACATATATCTAGCTTACAATAATGTTTAATCTAAAGAATGGTGGTCAGAAGTGGTTATGGGGGATAAAAGGGGTGATTAAACCATGAAATTAAAATTAGTTATAGATTTCATAGTGAAGGTAATAAGTGCATTTCTACTTTAGCCAACTACATTCATTTGAAAAATAGTTGATAAAAACAAATCAGAAATATCCAATCTACTTTTAGAAACCCAGTAATACAATATTCTTATTGTTATGACTTGTACATTGTATACATATCTTTTTTATGGTTGCGCCAGGGGATGTGTAATCTTGTAAGACGCTTTGGGCGAACGCCCCGCCGAGTTGTATGTGCCAGCCCTGCGCCTACCTACCAAAACACACCATCGCATTGTGAACAGACTGATGTCCGAATGGAAACCCATCGCGCACTGACAAGAACGTGTAAGATTGTGGTTGCAGTTCTTGTGTGAGCGCCTTATCCCAAATTCTACGGAATGAGTAGGTTAAAAGGTCCAAGGTAGATGGTCCATCTACCTTTTAAGCTTATCAATATTATTATTAATTGTGTATGTGGTGATTTTTACACAGACGTGTCGACTATTCCTTCTATTTCTAGAGAATAGATAGATTTTTCTCTAATTGGTTATAGGAACAAAAGATATGTCATCTTCTTTTATTCGATTCTGTTTCAGTTTCCTAATTATTTAAATCATTTGTGATCTGTATGATATTGATTTCTTTTAAAATAAACGTATATTTGATTGCAAAATCTGGATATCAAGAGTTCCGAGCCTGGGTACAGAATTTTTGAGACTAAATTTATTATTCCGCACAATACTTATATCCGCTGGCGGAACCCCAATCGTTCATATTAAAATGACAAATGACGTAAGTCAATATTAACAAATATAAAGTAAGATATACTCTTCACCTGTTTCGACAAACATTCGGATATGACATACATCTGAGATTACGATTTAGAGGTGCCGTCTGAGGTTTCACCCTAGCTCTGGTTTATACGGGTCAAGAATCTTTAGATTCCAATAACGTGGACGACAGTCGGCTACAAATTGTTCTATAATACTTCGTTAAAAAAAAAAAAAAAAAAAAAATTCTTAAGGGTCGAAAAGAACGACCAACCAGCGACACTCGTCGCAACCAGCAACACTCGTGAACAAACCACACTTCCAGCATCTGAAATTATTGTCCTTGGCGACTTTAATTTCCGGTCAATTTCAACTGCATTCATATGGAGTGGACAATTCCCTGATCCAATGGATAAGAGACTAACTTTCTGGCCGTTCAATCCAAGTGGTTCTTGATGGTGTCAAATCTGTCTCCCATCAAATTAATGCAGGTGTTCCCCAGGGTTCGGTACTCTCACCCACTCTCTTGTTTGCTGATGATAGCACGTTGAGTTTCTCGTACTAATACGAATCGATGCAATGTGTCACTACCGTTTCCTCAGCAAATTAAATATACAAAAATCGAGTCACACTTAAATTATCCACGGAACACACGCTGCTTTCGACTTTCAGATACACGTTAATCTCGACTCTTTAGTTTTTGCGATGCGCAGTCTTAACGTCTTAACTACACGTTCCGGTGTTCTATCTTGACTCCTTCGTTTTTGTGATGCGCAGTTTTTAACTACACGTTCCGGGGTTCTATCTCGACTGAGGTCACTTTCTCCGAGGATGATCCTATTCACCCCATAGTTGTCTTTCTCTCCTTTCGCTTTCCCTGGGTGGTGACCTTCTCTCAATCGAGAATCTCTCCACCAGAGAAGATCGCGCTCACACATCCAGACGCGGAGGCTATTGTCTGCATGTTGTAGATCATCCTGTGATCGTCAAAATTTCACACATCTGATGGATTGCTTACGTAAACAATCGAGTGTGTGATTTACAGTAGTCGATTGTGGGATCCTGTTTACTTTGCCCTATAAGAACAGTGTTTTCGTTTATTGCTGCTGCATCGCAATGGCCTTTGTTTAGGGGAAGTACATTGCGGCAGGGACAACGATTTTGTCGACGGATTGGTTTTTCCGGCAATTCGCTTATCGCCGGGGATGGGATGTCTGTCGACATCTGGCGTAGCTGTGCCAACCGTTTGTGTATATCCAGTTGATGGATTTGTACACAATTTCTATACTGGGTCATGTCCTTCGATCGCCGTGCCGGCGTAGGAAAATTGGTCGGACTTGTGGCCCATGTATCTGTGGATACGTAGGGTTGTTGACTCCAGGATGAATGTTACCTTTTATTTCAGTTGGAAAGGAGGCCTTTTTGAGGACGTGTCTGTGGGCACGTGTAGTTTGGATATAGGTGAGTACGTTCCTGGTGGAATGACGATATTTCGACCTATAGTGAATTGTGGATGTGCTTCCTACATGTTAGAAAACCACTCTAGAAAGGGAAATACTGTCCCCCATAAAATTACAGGGCAATACCTCTATTGTCTTTTTTAAGCCCGGTCCTCAAGGTCGTATATTGGCGCTAATTCTATTTCTGCTTCATATTAATAATTATCAGGTTTCAATGGGTAATGGGGTTTGTAGTTTTTGGAGAAAGTACACATGATTACTTTCTCTTCGAACGATTGATTAGTTAACGCATATGCGTTCAAGCTGAAATGCGTTCAGACCGCCTCCCTAAATCGGTATATGTACAAAATGGCCTTTCGAACGGACACATCGCAGAATTCAGAGGAAAAACGGTGACAATCTAAGACTACCACGAATGTCGGCAATGCTAGCAAAATGTCAGGTTCTTTCATCACAAAACTACACGTTTCACAGGCAGTAGAAATTTGACATTGTTACGGACTGTGCCCATTGTTCCATTCTATAGTGCCTGGTTGATAACAATCTCACCGTCGACGCAACCGACGAAGTGAATCTATTTGCAACATACTTCTCAGCCAATTTCACGCTCCCTGTTAAGGCATCATTTTTGACCCTCTTCCAACACAAGGTGCATTCCAGGAGCCAAATTCACATTCGAAGTCGTAATGTTGCGGGAGAATTCATAGGCGTACCCTAAATGTTTAAAAGGGTGGTCTTCTTTTCTTGTTATTTTGGTTTTAAAATATTCAACCTTCCACACAAAATACTTAGGTGCTTAGATTTTTTATAAGCTAAAAGAAATACTTTACCCCGCCCAATGAAATACAATTTACAACACACTATTCTGTTTAGAGCATCACGAGACACATTGATTTCTACCTTGTTTCATACCCTTTTGTACAGATATTATTTGGAACATAACTCAAGTGAACTTGTGGCGTTTCTAACAGATACATACACAATATACAAGTACATAGTGAAGAACACCGAAAGAAAATCGAATAAGAAAATGCACCAGCCGTATACCAAGCAAGAACATAGCAATTCCAGATCAGTTGAGTGTACCTGAGTTTGGAATTCGAATTCGTACACGCGGCAGTGACCTGATGTGTGGAGGATTGGTTCAATTTTTTAGTGATTCTAACCGCCATAGCGTCAGTTCGGTTCACACGTTCTTCACTATCGTCGCAATGCCCTATAATTGGAGATCCCGACGTAATCTGTATAACCACACAACACACAATCTCCCAAAGGTAAACAGAACTTCACTACTCCATCACGACTTCCGCCTAGAGCACCGGCACACTCGCCTGCTCCAACGTCCTCTCGCTTGCTCGTTCCTCGCCCCGTCGTTCGCACACGAAGCTGATCGTAACAAAGTTACTGAGGAGGGAGTAGTATGGCGTTTCTAAAAGATACACACTCAATATACACGCAAATAGTGAAGAACACCGAAAGAAAATCGAACAAGAAAGTGCATCAGCCGTATACCAAGCCACAACATAGCAATTCCACACCAGTTGAGTGTACTTTAGTTTAGAATTCGAATTCGTACACGCATTGGTTCAATTTTTAGTGATTCTAACCATCATAGCATCAGTTCTGTCACACGTTCTTCACTATCGTCGCAATACCCTATAAACTCATAAGTCCTCCTCCACAAAAATTCCCTCTCGAAAGCCTTCAATTGTAAAGAGTGTATTGCGTTTGGGGCGATAGTGAAGACGTGTGATTCGAACGTACACTATGACGGGTAGAATCACCAAAAATGTAACCAATGCTCAACACATCAGGGCACTGCCGCGTCGACAAATTCGATTTCTAAACTCAAGTACACTCAACTGATGTGGAATTGTTATGTTATCACTATTTGATACGGCTCTGATGCATTTTCTCATTCGATTTTTCGTTCGGTGTTCTTCACTATTTGCTTGTGTATTGTGTGTGTATCTGTTAGAAACGCCACAAGTGCACATACGGTCACGCTAACCGCCTATTGTAGACGGACGAACAAATACACGTGACCCATCTTTAGTCGAACGACACGGGCGTGGGACACTGTCATACCATGAGTTCCCTTGCGATTACAGTCTACAGATATTCCAAACCAATGTGCACAACACCTTTTCTCCCAGTATTCTCCTTATTCTTCCGCGCACATAATACATTGACATATAGTATTAAACAAACCTTTGTACGCGTATTATATATATGATGAATCTATATTCGGCATAAGCAATGTGAAACATATAGCCTGCAAAATTTTGTTCTGACTTTCCAACCATAATGACATCGGTGGGAGAAAGAACGGAGAAATTCAATGTAATTACTTGGTCAAATGTCGAACAAGTGGACACTCGGGTCTACAGACTTCGTTTACATTCGTGACGTGGACCCTTGAAACTCCGAACAATTATACCATTTGAACATGAAAACGGGTAAAAACTCTCGACATTCGCTTCAATCCGTAATTCTATTTACCACTTCCACAAGTACCAATTTTGGTTCAATTGCTTTCTCACATGAATTATCTTGGTTCGAATTATGTTCTGGTAACCTTAAGCAAACGGAAAAGAAGTTCCCTAAAAATGACAGTGCCTGGCAATTTACGGCGGTTTTTGTTCTGTGGACAGTTGCGTGATGAGCGTCAGGTAATTAAAAAACAAACTGTGTGTACATTTCACTTCCACTCATCACTTCTACCGACATGACGGCTTCTTTGTGCTGGTTTCCCAAGTATACAACCGCCTGTCTGCACAATTGCCCTTCTCTTTTTTGAGGGGCATTGAGGTTTAATGAGCTACTTCCATCTTCAAATGGAAATATATCGGGGAATTGAATGATGAACAGTGTGGATCCGTAGACGAGGAGCCCGCAGCTTAAGTAAGCTCGTCATGATCACTTGACGGGATGAGGAAATTAATTTTCTATTTGCGTACTCATAACTATAACTCCTGAGTTCGTGCTTGGAATCAGTGACGATATTCTACAGGAGTGGAGTCTGACGTATTTTTCGAGATACTATGGTAATTGATATGGGATTCATAATAACATAATGACATTTGGTTCCTCATTGAAGTTTTATATACTGAGTTTCCGGCCGGCTATATTTTATTATACTTTGATTTAGCAAGAGGGTTAGACTGTTATAAAAATCATTACCAATTCTATTGGTGGTACTGGGCAATGTTGCGTTCGAAATGCCGCATGAGTGAATGTTTCTGACACTAGTTTGTCTCTGTTTTAGCAATGATTTTTGAAAATAAATAGTTTAAAACACGCGTGAGTAATCTCATAAGTGGTCCGCCTAAATACGAACCAAACTCCTAGCGACATTAGGTTACCACGTTTGACGTTGGTAGCACAGGAACTACGTTTTCTAATATTGGAGGCTCAAACTTTTCAATCAGCTGAATGCTTTGATATTCATGAACTATACAAGATTCCTTTAGAATCGGTGATCACATTGTGGTCCTTGCAATATGTTATAAAATCTGGCTAATGGCTAATGTTCCCCATATAATTTATTTGCACAAAAGTATGTGTGTACGTATAGCTTCATTTTATTCTCATAAAATTTCGTAAGCGAAAATTTTTCTAGCTACCGCACAAGAAAAAAAGAACTACTAAAGTAAAAAAAAAGAAGTTAAAGAAAGATATCTAAGAAGTTGCTTAATCTTTATATAAAGTTTAATACCAAATCAACAATATTTGACTGCTTTAAAATGAAATATTAATAAATATACATGTATACATATTTATGTATATATATATATATATACACATAAATATATATATATACACATAAAGATATATATATATATATATATATATATATATATATATATATATATATATATATATATTTAAATATATATATTTAATGTTTTTTTTAATTACTGCTCTGTTTGGTCGAATTCGGACTTTTTAGTCCACTTTGTGCAGTAAGTATGTGTCTATATTGAAAATCATCATCATCGGCACCACAACCGGGATCCGGTTGTGGCCTTATTTAGCAAGTCCTGAGGCTTGTTAAATTGTCCATAATAATTTTTTTTTCCGGGAAACGTCATTAGCCTTGCGCCAAATATTGAAAATAGCAGCACGAATATCGTTCGTCACATCACCCAGCATCTTTGAACGTTTGGTGTACACAAAAGATTTAAGATATCTCCATAAGAAGTAATCGCAGGATGCTATATTGTCAAGAGACATGTTTTAGTTGAAGGTTTCTCATCAAACAAAGTCGTGAAACAAAATCGTGTGAAACAAAATCTTTTTTTTTTTGGTGAAACAAAATCGTGTGATTTTTTCCCCACTGCCAGTGTGTATGGATAAAATTTCAGCTCTTTATGAAAAACGGCCTCATCGTGCGATCAGAAATTGTTGCATTTTGCATACAGTTCGCTAAGATTTTAAAACCGCTTGTTCTTCACTTTCTACGTTTACTGGTGTGTCCTGCAGGTTCTTGGAAGTCGTGGTTTCTTTTTCCACATACTATCAATACCTATAAACGTGTCCAGCCACTAGACAATCGAGTTTATTTCAGAAACATGACCCGCAAGTCCGATATTAAATTATTGCAATGATTCAACATTCGTTTCCTTAACTTCAGGTCGATCATCCAAAAAATGGCAACTGTTACGTGAGTAACTCGTCCATCGCCCTTGTTTTGGCAGGACACACACTCAGCTGCATGAAAGATGGAAAATTTAAATGATTTAAGTGGGTAATTAAACACACGATACAAAAATGTATCGAATGTAATTTGAATGGAATTGAACTGCGTGTAAACCCAGGTTCTTTTCGGCGGTGGTGGCTTTGGCTAGTTTCAGAGTCGACCGTCGTCGACGATGAATTTTCGTCGAAACGGCGATGCTGAAAAAAGATAAGGAGGAGAGGGAACGAACGGGGTGTGGATTTTTGGGGGACCGTTGTGATAGTTGGGCAGAGTCAGTTGAGTTCAGTTAGTTGTAAAAGATAATGATTCGTGTTTTGAGTTGTAAAGAGTAACGTTCTTCGTTTAGTCGTAAAAAAGAGTAACCGTCCTTTTTTTCTTCTTGTTGAGAAGAATTACGTTTTCTTTTTCGAAAGAATTTAACGTCCTTTTTCGTTTGGGGAAGTATAGTAACTTTGGTGTTTTTTTTTTTTTGTTGGATATTGGTTGTGATCAAGGTAATGACACGAAGGGAAAGAAATAGTAATGATTAACGTCCCAGATTGAGTTTTTTTGTTTATTCTTTGCAGTCTCTAAGAAATGTTTTAACGTCGTAATCTAAAAGTTTGGTTTGTTACATAGACAATAAATATTGTACGTGAAAGAGGAACAAGTTGTTTGTTGTGCAGCAGAATTCATCGATGTGTGCAGCAGTTAGCGAGGTGATCTGTGGTGACACAAGAGGAGTGACTCGTGGACGGACGACTACGAGGCGGAGCCCTGGTGGGACTGTGGAGGTTTTCTATACCACATGGAGAACCAACCCACAATGCCAACCAATTTTGACCGCTAACAGCGCGTCACCTTAACCCAACCTGTAATCCATTTCCAAACATGCAAAAACACACACCCTAATATGCAACAGCATCCGTCCCCAACCCCTCAATTGCATACATTTTCCCAAAACCGCTACGATTAATTTTTTATCTAAATCATATTCCTTGCTTGCGACCAAGCAATTCTAATTTCCCCCGAAAATCATACTCTGTAATAAACGCATATTCAAATTAACAACCACTACACCGAGCCGCATACATTTTTCCAAAAACCACTTCGGTTAATCATCACCATCGGCACTACAACCGGCAACCGGTCTTGGCCTTATTTAGCAAGTCCTGAAGCTTGTTAAATTTTCCATAATGATTTGTTTTTTTTTTCGGGCAGGGTCATTAGTCTTGCGCCGGGGTCTCCCCGGCGGGGAATCGAACCCTGGTCTCCCGTGTGACAGGTAGGTATACTAACCACTATACTATCGAGGAGCCCCACTTCGGTTAATATCTTACCCAAATTATATCCCTTGCTTGCAATCAAGCAATTCCAATTTCCCCCGAAAATCGTTCCGGCTCACTTCTTGCTTAAACTATCTTCTCGCTTGTAACCAAGCAACATTTAGTTCCCCCGAAAACCATTTCGGTTCCCATACCACCTAAACCATGTAAAACCACAACAATTCCCTCTTACTTAACGACCATCGCAACGATCAAGACCCTTGACCATACTTGGCTGTGATGCCGAAACCAATTTCCCGGTACACACAACCAAAGAATCCAACTCAGCCTATATGGCGATGGTTCTCCGGAACTAAGTTCCCTATACAGACATAGCAACCCTTTTCAAAGTTCCTAGTAAATGGCAGTGAGTTGTTTTTAGGTATGACTCCACTGCCACGACGCGACGAACTTTTCGTCGCCAGTAATTAGTCAGTGGAGATTCAACCGCCACCGGGTTCGGACATACACGATTCGAGTCATAACCACCTGCTGCGTTCACACACGCTAAAAGTCGCTAATCATCCGCCAAACGGTGCACCTCATTTAAGCAGTCGAGATTCAGTCGCGGGGGTTGCGAATATAGAGTTAATCAATCAGTGGTCACGATCGCAGTGTTGTCCACTGAATACTTTATTGTAAATGTAACAGCTATGAGTAAATTAGCCAGTGGTCGCGATCGCAGTGTCATCCACTAAATACTTTATTGTAAATCTAACAGCTACGAGTAAATTGATCAGTGGACGCGATCGCAGTGTTGTCCACTGAATACTCTATTGTAAATGTAACAGCTATGAGTAAATTAGCCAGTGGTCGCGATCGCAGTGTCATCCACTAAATACTTTATTGTAAATCTAACAGCTACGAGTAAATTAATCAGTGGCCGCGATCGCATAGTTGCACATTAAACACTTTATTGTAAATCTAACAGCTACGAATAAATCAATTACTTTGCACGACAGGAGTGACCAATAATATGATCCATTGTAAAATAGCGAAATAAAGTAAAATTGACGGCAACCGAACAAGGCGAACTAGCACCCTCCATATAAATTACGTATCAGCTACAGCCATATTGCTTAACAATAAAAGACTTAACTACAAACAGTGCTCTGGTGTTTTTTTTTTTTTTGTTTTACTGGAGTAGTTGTATTCAGCAGTCGGGTAACGTAGGACATCTGTAAGGGTAGCGACAAGACCCGCTATACGAAAGCATACGTGTTATAATTGATTGAGTTTCAGTGTGAACGGGTATACAAGATTTAAAAAGGACTAAAAGAAGACAAAGTACAGACGAGCTTGCCATTGCCCGCAACTATTCGTCATCCCCCCGGGATTTCCGTCGGTAGGTAGTAGTGAACCCGTGCCATACGTCTGCACCACGACCTCCGCCCCCACAGGACACCAGGATTAACCCCTTTCCGCTGGGGATAACCAAGTAGTGGTTGTGGGTACCTAGGGGGGTACTACCCAGGTACGTCTCAATAAAACTATTGCTTTACACCCTACAAAATCTTTTGCAACACATAAATTAAGCATCATCAGTATAAATGTTACATCGGTTGGCGCAGCCGCGCCCCCTCATCCCGGTTTTCGTCTTACAACTGGCGAATTTTCTAAGTTATATCCTACACCTTTTAACCTGCATATACACCATTTATACACCACATTATTTAATCCACCCTAAAATATACAACAACTTATTCAACAAGGCATACAAATTATACTACAAGTAACGCAGCCTACAACTATATATTTTAATTATACAAATCACTCTTTATATCATAACCCTTTGTAGTGCTCTAAAAAGCCCTCCCACCTTTTTCCTCCATTCATACATCCTAATCCCAGTAATCCTACACTAAAACCTTAAATCTAATCAAAACCCCAAAAAAACTAAACTAAATCCAAAATTCGCAATAAACGAATCAAACATCCGTTTATCGTTTAGCATTTGCCCCCACGGCATAATTTAATCAAAAATCCCAATTAAAATCAAAATGCACAATAAACGAATCTAAGATTCGTTTTACATTTGCCCTACGGCATCATCAAAATTCAAAATCCGGAGATACGTTATCTCAAATCTGGAAAAATTCCTAATAAACTGAAAAAACAAAAACCCGAATCCCTTTACACATCCACATCTGCGCAATAGTTTCATAAGAATTCAGGAAATTGAATTCTTATCTTAAATAAACACTGAGCATCTCACTCAGTATACCAAAATCGGGATTTTGGTATGAAATTGTGCATTTTCGAGATACAAATCTCGATTTGTTTCCCTTTATAAAGAAACGGTAAAGTGATCTCCGGGCCGCAGTATCTTAATCCTCGTGCCGAAGAGCAGTAGTACACTGATTTAGAATTAAATTTATATCTGCATCTGTATCCAGGAGCAGTAGTACACTGTTTTAAAATCAAATTTATATCTGCATCTGTATCCGAGAACAGTAGTATCGGAATATCCCTCTTGCCTTGGAGGCATCGCCCCCAGGAGAATCAACGTTTAATATACCTGAACTGTAATTAAAACAAACGCATTTTATTATTATTTTGGAATTGTGCGTCGTCACAAAACGTTGGCTGTTTCTCTGAGTACCAGATGACTCATAAAAATAGGGAAAGGAACCGGTGAGTAGAGTGGTGGCAAGCCCACAGTTTTAACCCTTACAGCGTTCACGATTACGGACATCAACAGAAGGACACTATTCCCAAAGTGACGTCCCACGAACGATCGGTTGTTGCTCTTCCCTCAAAGTTTGAGGAAGCACGGCGGCGACCGCAACGGGTCCCCTCAGGAGCGGTCTTAAAGAGATCCCACGTCCTTTTCAAGACAAGGAGACACGCTACCTGGGAGCGAGGCCAGTAGTAACATCTACTACTACACCTTCATATAAATTAAGTAACAAGTCTCTGCACGTTTATACGAAAATATAAACTACATACCTTTACCTCTCAATTTATTATTTTTTGTGACACAAAATATGTTACACAACAACGAAAAAAATGTTCAAAATTTGTCTGAATAATTTCACCGTACAATTAGTTTGATGGAGTGGTTGGGCATTGAGATCGAACCTACAACTGTCCTTACGTCCTTTTTCTTATATTCGTATTTCTGTTTCCTTTTCACCACCACCACGTTGTACCTCAAGCTATGTATGTTTACCTTTGAGTGCCTCAATGGGACCCGTAAGTTGAGATCTCTAATCTACAGTTTAACCCTTTTCTCTCATGATAACAGATGGGAAGATTAACCAAAAATGAAAAAAAAAATAGGCTGTAAAATGTAAAACACAAATCCATTTAAGCCTAAGTTGCATGGTACCTCCTTGCCGTATCCTTTCTCCCTTGAAAAAGAATGCAATGCAAATTCCTCTGTTTTCTTTCCTTTTTACAATTAACTCTTTTACTCTATTGAGCTAAAATGTAATAACTATTTCTCTGATTTGAAATCTGTTGTGAAGTCATTTCAAAAGCATCTACAGTTCAGGTAAAAGTGGTCAGAGCATTTTTCTCGATTTAGATACCATATCAATTTCTGAGCTGCATACGTAAATGCAATTCATACATATATTAATAAAATGTGTCTGTTTTGTAACCATCTATTTCAAAGATAGCCAATGACTAAACAGGCTTACATCATAAAAACAAACTATGCTGACATCAGTTTGGTACCACAAAACACTTGCGTTTGAATTCTTCAAGATTTTTTGTCATCGGACGAAGTGATCTAATTCAATGATTTTCCGACAATCTTTACCTGCGTGACATGAATGAAGAGCCTTCAATTTTTTGGTTATTAAATATCAGATGTGTTTCCCGTATGCTCAACATCGGTCACTCTGGCTACTGTGTAGCTATCACACCATTTTACAGAATAATAATCACCGATATTCCGGCGAAAGCTGAGGGGAAAGAGATTTCGATGTTCCCATTTTAAATTGACCTCCCATAGAGGTAATCACAGATGGTAATCTTACAGATGACTGCTCGTTAGTACAGATTCCTACGCAATACTACGGTCCCGATACTTGATTAGGCTATTGTGGGCGCTATTTCCTGAGCTTCTGTGTGATGGATGTCGGTTAATGCGGTCAGTGGAATGTTCATTTTTATGCCAGTACAACGTGTTTAACTCGTTTGTTTACTCAACTTTTACGATTGCCTACCGCTTTCAAACGGTAGCTCTAAATTCTCTGGAATTCACTCCCCATTAAATATTTCATGGAACTTGTGTAGCAGTTCCATTAAACCATAAAATATATCTTAGTTTTACATCCAATTAAAGCGGCACGAGCTTGTTCATTCGACCCTTTTTCTTACCTCATTTTTTATGAGGGTGATATTCGTGGTATAGCTAAGACGGAACCTCCGGTGACCCATGGGCGGTGAGCCACCCAAGAAATAGCCAAGACAACGAATTCCAATTTCGCCTTGGAAATTATTGAAGATACAAACTAATAGTTGCACACCTCTCCCGTATGTTATGACTTTCCCCGAAGAGCAATCGCTCAGTGGCAGATAAATGAACATGGTTATGCAAATGTCCAAGAAATAGGGGCAAACTCCACACACTCCGGTGAACTTTGGGGTCTATAATAAACTGCACCCCGGTCAGATCATTATTCAGATACGATTCCAGACAAAGTATTATTTATGGCTCCCATGGGAACTACCAGTAAACAGATGAATTCAATCTCTGCGGGACTAATGGTGTTACCGTCGGTTTACGTTTTGGGCTCTTTGTTGGGCAAAACTTCCGGTTACGGGGGTGATATATTGTGCCTTATCAGGAGTTACCATTGGCCCTTCTAGCAGTGTACCATTGTGAAATGGCCAATTACTTCCGCTGACCATTCTGTTCACAAGCGACATAGCCTATGCGAGGGGAAAGTCATTAAAATAGCATGTCATCATACGTCCATCTTAAGTAGTCAGATTTTATACCCCATACATCACCATGGTGGTCGTGAACTCTGCCTGGAGTTCGCTCACACCAGGGATGCGACGTCGCATTTTATATTCAGATTTCCGAAAGCCGACCACCAGTACGGGGTCCCTGAGGGTCATTCAATGCTTTTCATGTCACAAACACGTAGACAACTCTCCCACAAAGCAACGGAGATTTTAAGAAAGCTCAGAGAATAATTTAAGCGTCACAAAAGGCGTGTTTATTGCTTAGGGCATCGTAAAATAGAAAGCAAAGTGATGTGTAACAAATCCGGAATTGTACACCATGTCAACCAGACCAGTGACACCCCTAGACACCGAATCGTGCGTGTGTACCCCGATCAATACTCACTGCGACCGCGAGGGGCACTTCCGATTCTAAAAACCGATGTTTCGTCTTTCAGAAAAATTCAATTAACTGCCTACGACACTCATTGCACCCTGGGGCGTTGATATGAGTACGACCTTTCGGTTGACACAGCTAGAGCCCCCACTAGTAACATAGAAATGTAGAGTCCATGGGTGGGGTGAAGGGGTTAAGGTATCATTGTCGCCACTGATGCTGTCACTGCCGCCAGTGCCCGAGGCGACTGACTTGGAATGACAATTCCTGTTCTTCGTTCCGCCTCTAGTCTTTTCCAATTTATTGGCTTCAAGACTTAGAAAGGACAGTTTATCATCGCTTAGGGAAAGAATAGGTCTTAAGATCTATCGACGTACACTATATTTAGAAAAGGCTCTTCCATGTTCTGTGTTCAGTTCGGTTTGGTTTGGGGAAATGAATGTGCACAGCTGCATCGTTAGTGGTGGAGTGGGTGATGTTTTCTTATTCTCCTCCCTCAAAGCGAATCATCGGGATATGATTTACTAAACGACGTGTGATAAAATCACTAGTGGCTGCATTGGTAATTAGTGTCACTGAACTGGGTCGTCGAACGGACTTACATTTGTCAGGTGTCTTGAGATTGTTTGCTGGAAGATGGAAAGCGACTTAGTAGTAGGTGTAGAGGGGAATGCCACGTGCAAAGCAGTCCAAATAAACTCAAAGTAACTGTAAGGTAAGTAAGGTGTTCTCGCATTAATGGATGTGAAATATTTTCACATATTGGTGGAGTCTTATGAGCAAAATGTATAAAATGTACCCCATCCTCTACATGTACCTATTTGTTTATTTATTTTACTTTTCTTTGTTCTGAGGGAATTTTCCTCTGTGAAATTAGTCTCAGGTGATGCTAATTATACACGAGACAGTGCGTATGCAGGTTCAATTGACCAGTATGTAGAGTAGTAAGACAAAGACTTACTATTTATCTATACAATACTATAGTGTCTTTTTTGGCTTGATATGTAAAGACAATTATTGGTTTTATATATACTTTGTGCAGTTGGAATAAAAAATATTTCATAAAATCCGTGTTTCTTTTGGCTGTTACTCCCGAAACAATTGAATTATTTATCAGTATGTGTTACATGCAAAGACACATCGTCATCCTGAATTAGTTTTAAAGGTTACAGTGGGATATTGGGGGCGTCTGAATATAAATCATTGCTTAATCAAATTATACTTGTAAGACAAATGTTAAATCCGCTGTATCTAACCATCTACACGATACTTTTTATGTGCCAGGTCGATTTTGTTCGACCCCCGGTTCAGTTTTAATGACATTTGACAGCCATAACAATTCTTATAAAGCAGTATAATAAGTCTTAAGAACTATCAATATACACTATATTTAGAAGCAGTTAACGCCGCAATATGTGGAAATCATTAACACATTCTAATTAAATAATTGTTCAAGTATGTTTTTTGTTTGGTGTAAATCGGCTCAACGGTTCAGCATGTCATAAATAATTGTGAAACTTTGCAAAAATTGCGCTGTCGACTAAATACTGGGCGACAATTGAGCCTGCCTACATCTGATTAATCCAGTGAGGCAGTGCTGGAGTATTTTCACTCATAGAAATAAATGAAGACAAAACAAAATATTCGATTACGGCGCGATCAGGTGGTCCTCAGGGAACACACATAAGCGTCAGGCGCAAGATATTTGAAAAAGTTAGAGTTTAAATACAATACTGACGGCCAATAACGAGATGTCGAAGAAAATTAACAAAACTCCGCATTCCGGCTGAAATCCAAACTGCTATCACGTAGTAAAAAGATCCATGTTTATAGAACCGTAACCATGTCGATTGCCGATTGTATGGCATTTGTTAGTATTTTGTGGTTGAGAGTAATCAAGTCGCCAAGATTAAGATGCGCCGGGGCAACGATAGTACCGTGCGTAGAATTCTTGACGATAGACCAACGGAAAAAAGATCAGTAGGACGGCTGCGACGGAGATGGAAGGACAATGTTAGGTTGACCTTGAGGAAATCGGATCAGATGTTCAAACGTGGAAAGAGAGTGCAGAGGATAGGGCGCAGCTGAGTCGGTGAGGCCATGAATATCCGGGTTCCTATAGGCCAATGTATAGTAGTATGGTAGTAGTAATAACTTTCACTCATATAACATTTAATTGACACAAAAT